>CAWUFW010014286.1:0-422155 GCA_963921515.1 Calotriton arnoldi | reverse complement strand
GGGCGTGGCTTGACGCCGATGTAGGGAGCAGCGGACCTTAGAGCTCCTCCGTGACCTCCCTCCACAGCAAGTAATCCTGAGTTGCTAGGGTGGCCCCTGGCGTCGTAACTGGCGGCGGAGGTCCTGGTGCCCATCTGGGTAGGATAACAAGACACGGGGGTGCCGAGAAACGAAGAAAACTGCGATTTCTTTCCCTGATCGTGCTCCGGCTGAAAGATCGCGAACAAAATGGCGGCCGCGCCTCGCTGCAACAGGCTCCGCTGGTAAGAGAGCCCAAGGCGTTGGGCGAAACTGCTGAGTGGGGGAGTGAAGCAGAAGAGCGACGAGCGTGCGCTTGTGAGGGGGGCAGGCGGACCGAAACGGAGGCGAGGTGAGGATCGAGGAGAGCGCAGAGGACAACGCCTGACCTTAAAATGGCGGCGCAAGACACCCCAGGCAAGACGCGCTGGTGATTGCGGCCGGTGATTGTGGTGGCCTGCCCCCCCCCCCGTGGCACTCGTGGCCAGCTCCTGGTGCCTGGACTTAGACATAACTCATTGGTGGCAGGGAGCGGAGTAGATGAGGAGCCTCCCGGTTGGAGTGTGTATGGAACAGGGAACACACGAGCCTGCGGTGATACCAAGTGGAGCCCAACATTAGCCGCTGCAGGTGTGGGAGCCAGCACTTGAATGGACCTGGGAGACATGTCGAACTGACTGGGGTGCGGGCTCTGTGACGCCTCGTAAGCAGGGGACTGCTGCTCTGGATGCGGGGGACGGATGTGTACTTCCTGGGCGCTGCCATAAAGTGAAGTGAGGAGAGTGGGGCTGCGCTGCTGCCCGGTTGCTGGATCCTGAGGGGAGCTGGAACTGTGCTGCCGCCTTGGACGGAACCACAGACTCACTGAATGTCTTCTGGTTGACCCGATGGGGACTGTGATGACCGCCTGAAGCCCCTGCAAAACGGAGTCATCCGACTGGTCCGTATATGAGAGGTCTCCCTACCGCCTGCTACGCGAGAGAGTGCCCGCATTCGCTATAGGGCAGCCACGAGCACCGGAAAACCCACGGCATTCTACCAACCGATTATTGCACCATACTGAAACCTAATTCGACAGGGCACGAGATGGGCAGAACGTCCAGGAGAAAAGGATTTGAGGTCCTGCGGCTGGACGAGCAGGAACATCACACCGACGAGGAGGAGGGGGCACCTGCTGGACGGGTGGAAAGTGTGCCTGCAGATCCTACTCTGGCTGACATTATGCAGGCCATCACCTCCTCGAGGGAGGCTCTGGAGACAAAGATGGACGCCATAGGGACGGATCTCACCCTGCTCAAGGACGACCACCGCAAACTTAAGGAGAGAGTGGCTGCCAATGAGACCACCATGAGGGATATCCCGGACACAGTAGACACACTGAAGCAGGCCCTGAAAGCGGTGGAAACCAGGGTCAAAGTGCTGGAGGTGAGAGCTGAGGACAGTGAGGGGCGCTCACGCAGAAACAACCTGCGCATCGTAGGAGTTCCAGAACGGGAGGAGGGGATGGATGCGGTCCAGTTCCTGGAGGCTTGGTTAAAAACAGAGGTGGCCCCGGAGGGCCTCTCCCCTTCTATGCCCTGGAGCGGGCCCATAGAGTCCCAGCCAGACCTCCTAACCCTGGTGCTCCACCCCGCCCACTGGTGGTGCGATTACTCCATTATCGAGACCGGGATTTCCTCCTGCAGCGAGCTCGCGAAAAGCAGTCCTTACAAATCGGGAACAGTAGGGTGATGATCTTCCCGGACTATACTAGGGAGGTGCAGCGACAAAGAACCTCCTTCCTAGCTGTCAAGCGAAAGATACGACAACTGCAGCTCCCATATGCCATGCTGTTTCCGGCTCGCCTGAGAGTGACGGCGGATGCGGCGACACATTTCTTTAATACTCCGCAAGAAGCTTGGGACTGGTTAGAAGCTCGACGCGGTGGGGAAACGCGACCACAGTGCCTGGAATCGCCCCGACAGCAATCAACTTCTTCTTCGCCACCCAAGGGGGCCCCTCGCCTGATGGGAGACGCCAAGAACGAGACAGGGCGGTGCGAGCAGTGGCGGAGATCAGTCAGGGAGCAGCGAGTCCGACCAGCAATATCACAGACCCTGATCGGGACAGATCTGGGAGCTCGAGCTCAAGCAGTGCCCATGGGCTCTCGGACACTGAACTGCCGGACGTTACACCACAAACAGCGGATGGCGTGTTTGGCTGACCAGGCAACAGGTCGTATATCCAGGGGGTTGCTTGTTGGGGAATGGTGACCCTTGGTACTAGCGATTTAGACTGAGAACTGCCGATGGACACACTTGCACTATTGGGGCTTGCCGAGTGTTCTTTCTCTGTGGGGGGTGGGGTCGGGGGGTTCTGGGTCCAGTGATATCGGATACGTGCTGCCACTTCCATGATTCACTGTTTGAGTGATATAGTTTGGATGGGGACCTGGTTGGGTAGGCCTGTCCTGGGGAAAGGGAGTTGGGGTCTTTTTATTGTTGGGGGAATTTGGTTTGGGGCCAGGCATGTCGCTAGGAGAGGAGTACGTCGAGAAGCATTGGAGACTGTACTATGGATTCCACCGTAGGTTTTAAATGCATAACCTGGAATGTTAGGGGGATGCACACCATGAGCAGAAGACACAAAATACACGCCTACCTGATTAGAAGAGGAGTGCAAATTGCATTATTACAAGAGACACACCTCACACAGAAGGAAGGGACGGCACTCCAGCGCCGTTGGAGAGGGCAGATCTTCCACACCACGTATTCAGCCTTTGCTAGGGGGACCCTAATATGGGTGAGGGCGGGAGTCCCCTTTCAGTGCGTCAGACAGATAATAGACCCAGAGGGTAGGTTTGTGGTGGTGCTGGGGCGCCTGGATGGCCGAGACATCACTATAGGAAGCATATATGCCCCCAATGTTGATCAACCCGCATTCTTAGTGCAGCTATCACAGACGTTAACGCAGGTCCTGACCGGACCAGTACTTTTGGGGGTGACTTCAATAGCATTGCTGACGTGAACCTAGACCGATCCCACCCACCACTCTCTACCGCCCCTACACACAGGGTCGCTGAAGCTCGACGGAGCTGGCAACGACATTGGGGACTGACAGATGTTTGGAGGGCCCATCACCCGAGGGAAAGAGACTACTCTTATTTCTCTGCTCTACACGAGCTGCATGTTAGGTTGGACTACATTCTCTGCTCACCAGACGTACATGCAGGGATCACCTCGAGCGAGTACTTGACTAGGACGCTGTCTGATCATAACCCCCTACTGATATCCTTGAGCTGGGCGCGGACTAGGCCCACAATTCCCAGTTGGCGTCTCAGACCGGAGGTACTAGAGGACCAGGTATTCCGAGCTACGATAGGCACCGCAGTAGAGGAATATTTCCAGAATAATGCTGGCACAGCTGCCAACCCCCACATTGAATGGGATGCCTTTAAAGTAGTCATAAGGGGTCGCTGTATTGGTGAAGCGGTAGGCGTACGGAGGGTTCTTTTAAACGACGTACAGACAGCAGAAGACCGGCTCCGAGATGTTGAAAAGGATAGACCAGAAAGAGTAGACAAACAAGCGGAGCTACTAGAGGCCAGGGAAACACTAGCATTACAGGTGGAACGGTTGAGATGCTTTGACTATAGGGCCTATGCAACCCGGGCCCACGCTGAAAGGGATAAGTCTGGGGCGTTACTGGCTTGGCTGGCCAATCCGGCGAGAAGAGGGACGACGATCCTAGAATTAAGGGGAGGGGTGACGTGACTCATTACGGACAACAAGACATCAACGCACAGTTCTTGGAATATTATACTACTTTATACCAGAGCCAATTGGACCCTATGGTGTTGGAGGATGAGGGATTTTTGGAGGATATTGAACTTCCCCAAATTGATGCAGACGCTGCGGAGGCCCTGGGTCATGACATAGAGTTGGGTGAGGTCAGAGGGGCCATTAAATGCATGGCCAGAAATAAAACACCTGGCACGGACGGGCTCCCGGTCGAGTTCTATGCCACATACGTGGATGCATTGGCTCCTCGCTTGGTGGCCCTGTACAATAGGTCGAGGCGGGACGGATGTCTGCCTGCGTCAACGAGGGAAGCGGTAATTATACCGCTCTTGAAACCAGGTAAGCCGCCCTGGGATCGCACTGCGTACCGGCCACTCGCCATGCTCAACCTTGATTATAAGATCTTGAGCCGAATTTTAGCCAGCCGTTTGATGACACACATGACGGCGCTTGTGCACGCTGACCAGGCGGGTTTCATTCCCTCCCGGAATACGGCCATGAATATCAGGCGGTTACTGCGAGTGCTGGACGCCCCCATCCAAGGAAACAGAGAGGCGTGCATCCTATCGATTGATATTGAAAAAGCATTTGACAGCCTTGAATGGCCATATCTTTTCAGAGTCTTGAGTGCCTTTGGCCTCGGGGAGGGGTTTGTGGCCTGGACGGCAATATTATATAAGAGCTCCACTGCCAGGGTGCGCACGGGAAGCGTGATATCAGAGGCCTGCGTAGTGGGCAGGGGAACGAGACAAGGGTGCCCGTTGTCTCCCTCTTGTTCGCGCTGGCGATGGAACCTCTAGCTGTACATGCGCGTTCGGGGCGGTATTACCGGGGGCTGGACGGGGTGGGTCAGTCCCAATTTATTGCATTATATGCTGATGATCTTCTAATGTTCCTCGCCAACACTACGGAAGAACTACAAGGTCCCAAAAACCTATTGACCAGACTGGGAAGGGTGGCGGGCCTTAAGGTCAATTGGAGCAAGACGTGCCTGTTCCCTGTTTTAAGTGGAAGGAGTGATCCGCCGGATGGGCTAGATGTTGCATGGGAAAGCAGCTGTTTGACTTATCTGGGAGTACGTATTTATCATACGGCTGCCGATTTATTGGAGGGTAATGTCGGACGGGCGATACGGGCCACCAAGAATAATTTTGAATTTTGGGGGACTCTCCCGCTTTCGATGGCGGGACGGGTGGCGCTTCTAAAATGGTCACGCTACCGCGATTACTCTATTATTTTGGGACGCTACCACTATGGATTCCGCGAAGATTCTTCACCCAGCTTAATACCATGATCACAGGCTTTTTATGGGGTTCCGAGAGACGCAGAGTAGCGCTCGCCACCATGATGAGGCCTAGACGAGATGGGGGCTTTGCAGTGCCGGATTTTGAGGCCTACTACCATGCAGCACAGCTGCAGTGGTTCACGAAATGGATGGCGGGAAGACTTCGTACTGGGGAAGAACGGGGGGGCTCTGATCCGGATCTGAGACAGCTCTCTCAAGTGTTACTAGGGCTCCCATTGAGAGAAAGGGACGTTATGAGAGACCTGTGGGCGATGCGTCAATGCTGGAACCAGGTTAGTAGGAGAACCCGGCAGATACCCCCATATGCCCCTGAGATCCCGCTGCTGCTGTGCGAGGCACTACCCCATGGGGGAGACTGGCAGGGATTGCGGACCTGGGAGGGGGCGGGAGTCTCCACTATTGGAGACCTCTACGAAAACGATACCCTGTTACCCTTTAATGACCTGATGGAGCGACACGGACTTCCCAGGAGAGAC
The DNA here is from genome assembly GCA_963921515.1 of Calotriton arnoldi. Lineage (NCBI taxonomy): Eukaryota > Metazoa > Chordata > Amphibia > Caudata > Salamandridae > Calotriton > Calotriton arnoldi. Next base: position 416,576 of record CAWUFW010014286.1, on the reverse strand, counting down.
TTCTTGTTACATGCCTCCCTGACGATGGCTATCCGTAAGCATTGGAAGAAGGGAATGGTGGAACCGCCGATCTCGACACCATGCCAATATGTAGTATCAGCGGCTGGGACGATCAAGGCAGTCACTTCCCTCTATGGGCGGCTCACCCAGGAGATGCGGCGGCCCTTGGAGAGCCTGCGGCTCAAATGGGAAACAGACCTTGGGATGCCCATAGCTGAGAAGCCGTGGGAGGCATTAGTAGAGAGGGCATGGAAAAGTTCTAGAAATGCACGATTCCAGCTAATCCAGTTCTTTGTCCTCCACAGAGCATACCTCACCCCGCACAAGATTAATGAGTATTTTGGGGCCCGATCAGTTTGTCCGCGATGTAAATTAGACAACGCCGCATTTTTACATATGTTTTGGGAATGCCCACTACTAGAGGGGTTCTGGAGGGAGATACTGACTATACTGGGCGACATAACGGAAAGAGACACTACACTGACCCCGGGATATTGCCTGCTGCATTGGTTTCCCCACACTGCCCGGAATAAGGTTACCAGCAAATTTATAGACCTGGGGTTAGTCCTGGCTAAACGAGAAATCACCAGCCACTGGAAGGCGACCAGTGCTCCTAGTGGCTCGAGGTGGCGGAGGGAATTTATAAAATGGGCAGATTGCGAGGGATTCTTAGGCTGCAAATGGCCCGGAGAATGGATAATGGACAAATGCTAGATGCGGCGAGGGCATGGGAGGCACTAGTTGAGTTGCTCAGGCACCCGGCGGACGATCCCGAACCCCCCTGAGTGAGTGGATCGGTGAGGGAGAGCTGCAGTGTTGTCCTATTGGGTTGTGACCTATGGGGGAATGAAACCATATAATACGTAGCGGCATCCCCTTGTCAGTTGCCACTCTATTGGAATTACTGTATCTGTTGTCTTGTATGACTGAGTACGATTCTTCGCAGAGCTATTGATGACCGAGCGACATGCCTGGAGGGTGGGGGGCGTGGTATAGGGGGGAGGGGAAGGGAAGGGTACGTTATGGCTAAAGGAAGGGGTGGTAGGGTGGGTGGGATTGTTCCCAAAGTTGGGGAGAGGGGGGGATTATTTGTTTGTAATTGTATGACATATCAATGAGGGCTTTGAATTTGATTATAATTGAACCTAATGGGAACCTGATGCCCGGATATAACAAACTGCGCAGCAGGGCCCATTTACATGACTGCTACAATGACTAGATATTGCCCTACATGCCTAGAGCAAGAGAATATGCCATAGAGATTGTTGTATTATAAATGCCTAATAAAATTTGTTTACAAAAAAAATAAAAAAATCTGTGGAAATCATTTAATCCCGTATCGGAAAGAGAGATAGTCAAACTGATCTCCACCTCGAAACCCTCCACACACGCCTTGGACCCTATTCCTGCCCAACTGGCCAAGAAGCTAAAATTCTCCCTAGCACCGCTCTGGACCAGGATCATAAACAGCTCCCTGAGCTCTGGAGTCATTCCGGATTGCCTCAAAGTTGGCCAGGTCACTCCTCTACTAAAAAAACCAGGCCTGGACACCAAGGATCTGAACAACTACAGACCCGTCCCCAATCTCCCTCTCCTGGCCAAAATTTTGGAACAATGCGTCCTCCTCCAACTGACTCAACACATGGACAACATCGACCTCCTGGACCCCCACCAATCGGGTTTCAGAAAAGGGTGCAGCACAGAGACAGCGATCCTTAATATCATAGACGATTTATACAAGTCCCTCGATTCTGACCAATGCTCCCTACTCATCCTTCTAGACCTATCGGCAGCCTTCGATACGGTGGACCATCAACTACTCACTAAGGTACTCCAAGAAAGGCTAGGGGCTGAAGAGGTGGTCTTACGCTGGTTCGGCTCCTTTCTCCAAAATCGCTCTCAAAGAGTCAAAATCAAAAACTTCTCGTCGGACCTACACCCTGTCAGCAGAGGCGTCCCCCAAGGATCAGTCCTCTCCCCACAACTGTTCAATATATACATGGAACCCCTCACCACTATACTCAAGAGATCCAACATTCCCTTCCACCTTTATGCGGACGATACCCAGATTTATCTCGAAACCTCCTCCATCGAAGACATCCAGAGACTCAATGACACTCTTAGAGAAGTCCAACACTGGCTCTCTCTAAACCACCTGAAATTGAATCAAGACAAAACGGAAATCCTCCTCATCTCCAACAAAACGGAGAACCCCCAAGTCGCAGAATGGCTAAAAGCAATTGACGCTCTCAACAACAATCTATCCCGGGCCGACTCAGTCAAATCGCTGGGAATCACCTTGGAACCCAAACTAAGCATGGACAAACACATCCAGAACACCGCAAAGAGCGCTTTCCTCAACCTGAAACTACTTAACAAGATAAAACCCTTCATCCCGACCAACGACCTCAAACAAGCGACTCAATCCCTGGTACTTTCCAGATTAGACTACGGGAATGCTACCCTCACAGGCACAGCTAAATCACACCTAGCTCCCTCCGTTCAACTCTCAATGCAGCTGCAAGAATGGTCACCGGAGTAAAAAATATGACCATATCTCTCGCCCGCACTCAGAGAGTTAAAATGGCTCCCAGTTGAACTGCGAGCTAGTTTCAGAACTGCCTGCCTCACGCACAAAGCCCTCCACACTTGGAAACCCGCCTACCTGGCCTCCAAACTCACGAAGGCCGGTCAGACAAGGAGCCTCAGAAGCTCCAATACTCTACTCCTCATCCCCCCTAAAACCTGCAAACAAAAAACTGCAGCCCGATCCTTCTCTGGAAACGCGCCCAAAATATGGAACTCCATCCCAGTCCATATCAGCACCATCCCCTCCTTCCTAAAATTCAAGAGTCAACTTAAAGACCTATACCTCAATCGTACCTCTCCAAATGGATAGATTGCAATAAAAACTCACAAGCGTCCTCACTACGTCACTCCGACACTTCAAATCCAAGACCTCTACCTCATACCTAGCTCGACTCATCCCCACTTTCCTCCTTGATCAGAAGGATTCGTGGCTTGAACTTTGATGCTCACTATTACGTGACTATTGTAACTTTCCCTCTATCGCTATACAACACGCAAAGTCCTCCACCGCATCCTGAGGCTTCCTGTTCACTTCTGTTATAATTATGTTGTTTTTCTGTTTACAAAGTGTTGTAAAGCGCTCTGATACCTTCGGGTCTGGCTAGCGCTATATAAAACTTCCTAATAAATACATAGAAACACTTCCCACACTGGATCACAAAACAAAGACAACACCCTTCTAACCACACACCACCCAATATGGTGTAGCTTGCTGCCCATGTAGTTAAGCACTTCAGTGCCACACAAAGGGGCTGTATGTGCTATACAAATGGGAACACAATACAATATTTATCACTTGCATCACCAAGATTTGTTTTGATCTTACTAAAATCTTTGTTTCCATCACACTTCAGAATTATAGAAAAAGAATGTACTTAATTTGTGTTTTCATAACTGCTGGTATCTGTTGAAATATGTGTACGGTTCATTTACAGGTATTGAAATTTTTGGTGAATTAGAAACAAATTGACATCTTACAGTATTTCTTTTCGCTCTCCCTGTATGCAAGGGCACTGAAATTATGAGGTACTGTGGCCACGAAACTAAGCGATTCTGCTGCCACTGTGTTTTCTGCATGATTATGAATTTACAGCATTTGCCACATAATCCATCATCTGCTGCATATTCTGCATATTTAACAAAAAATATTTTTTTCTTCTAGCTCAACAAATGAAAAGTTACTAAAAATGTTGTAATGTGCTGCAGTGCAGTGGAAAGTTCTTCACAAAGGTTGAATGGCCACCTTTCAGTTACCTACAGCTGTATTTGAGTGTGGAACCAGTACTAATGAAGTGAAACATTTGCCCAGGCAGTCCTGAAGTGTGAAAATTACAAAATAATGAAGCGATACTATTAATAAATGTGGCACATTAATGCGCATAATTTGTGTTTTCTTCCCACATAAATGAATCAACACTGCCACATAATTCAGGCCTCTGCTACTACTGCCTAATTCCAGTGATCATGTCTGTACCACTGACAGATTTTCACATAGTTTAATTTACAAAATCCTGCAGTCAAAGGAAGAAAAGTAATCAACATTTTCACATTAAAAAAACATAAGCAGGAATTTGCCAGAAGACATACCCTGACATTTGAAATATCTCAGAACACGCAGCAGCTGTAACAAGATAAAAACAACACTTAACCCCTTGACCGCGATGAGAATTCCGCCGCGGTGCTGGAGTTTTATTAGGTGGGCGGGGTTTGGACGGCCCCCGGCCGTCCTACGCACACGCCCACTGTGACGTCGGACGGCCGGGGGCAGTCCCGAGCACACAAGGGGTTAAAGGATATTTATTTTTTATTCATAGTCTGAACTCCCTCACCTCTATGGTGTGCCAGCTGCCCTGTTTGTTTGGGGGGGGGCAAAGATTATTATGGGCTGCCCCTCACCCACATGGCTAAGGCCCTGTCCATGTTCACTCCCGTGTAACATGCACATCCTCTCTATGACCACCCCCATGTAACATGCACATCCTGGCTGGTGAACTCAGTATCTTAGTGCTGATACTGACTTGTTTCAGGCAGTTTGCTCAATTCATACATGTGCAAACTTCAGTGCATGCTGGGAGCTGTAGTCCTGACAGTTCAATTGATCTAATTGAACCATCACACAAGAACCAATGTTATGTAATTGCAAAGTCTCGCTCTATCAAAGTTGTATCCCCATGATGTGCAGTAATAAAACTGCTGGCGAAGTGCCGCAGGGGCCTGGGCTGACTAGGGTGAGGAGGTAACATCCTCACATAGGTGATAAATCTACAGCACAGCGTTTATGTTTGCGTGTTTCTGTAGCACAACCGTAGCTGGATGGCTAGCACAACAGCACTATACACAACTAAAGGTGTGTGTAGGATAGGATAAATATTTATAAAGCGCACTAAAACCAAACAGTGTCAAGGCGCTGAGAGAGACGGAAGAGAGACTAGCACCAGCCAGCTAAGAGGCAAAGAGCCAGGTCTTTAAAAGCTTCCTGAAGGTCTGGAGTGAATCCGCCGTGGTGATAAAAGGGGGCAAAGAATTCCAAAGTTTAGCGGCCGCCACGGAAAAAGAGCGACCACCCCATTTGGACGTGCGAAATCTAGGAGAAACAAGTTTTCTTTGAGTGGAGGACCTCAAGGCTCTGCCAGGAGTGTACCAATGGAACAAGGTTTTGAGATGTGATGAGCCTATGCAGTGCATAGCTTTGTACACCAAGTTCAGAGCCTTGAAGTTGATGCGCTTCCTAATCGGGAGCCAATGCAAGGCACGGATTTCTTCCCTGGCGGACTGGTGTTTAGGGATGTTAAGAATAAGTCTCGCCGCAGCGTTTTGCACCACCTGAAGCTTGTTCAGAGAGCCTATACTGGCATTGAGGTATAATGCATTGCAGTAGTCTAGCCGAGAGGTCACTAGTGCAATGATGGTGGGCCGATGTAATTCCGAGGGAATGTATGGCAGCACTTTCTTCAGAGTTTTAAGAATGTAGAAGCAGGTGCTAACTGTGCGATTCACCTGGGCATCAAAAGACAGGCTCTCATCAAAGAGGACTCCCAGATTTCTGGCCATTTTCACTGGAACAGGAAGGGGACCGCAGATTTCGGGCCACCAGGCGACAGACCAAATCGAGCTTTGGGGGCTGAAAACCAACACTTCGGTTTTGTCCGTGTTGATTTTAAGAGAGTTGTCCTTCATCCATCGTATAATGCTGGTCATACATTGATTGAACTTTTGGGCAACCAGCTGCAGATCATTGGAGGTGGAAATTATGATCTGCATGTCATCCGCATAGGAGAGAACTTAAAAGCCAAAAGATCTCACCAACGAAGCCAGGGGGGTCACATAAAGATTAAAATGGGTGGGGCTGAGCGAAGAGCCCTGGGGTACCCCACACGGAAGGCTGAAGGCCTTGGCTTTAAACCCGCCATGACTGACGACATTGAATCTGTCACGCATAAAAGAGTGAAGAAGCTGCAGGGCCCTTCCGGTGATACCTGCTTCCCGCAGACGCTGAAGCATGCGAACTGGGGAGATGGTGTCAAACGCAGCCGAGAGGTCATGCAGAATCAACACCGCAGAACCGCCCCGGTCGACCTGCATGCGGATACAGTCTGAGGCTACTACCAAGGCGGATTCTGTGCTGTGACCTGCCCGAAAACCATTCTGAGAGCTGTCAAGGATGTCATGAGCTTCAATATGTTTCATAAGCTCGACGTTGATAAGTTTTTCCAGCATTTGGCGGGTGCTGGGATGAGGGAGATAGGCCTATAGTTCTTCAACTCTGATGGGTTGGCATTGGGCTTCTTAAGGAGTGGTGAGACAATGGCTTCCTTCGAGATGTTCGGATATTGCCCAGATAAAAGAATGTTATTAAAGACTTTACACAGGAAATCAGCTGTAAGGTCGGGAGCAAGTCTAAGTGTGGACACCCTGCAAGGATCCGTGGGAGCTCCAGATTTGAGGTCAAGTAAGAGTTCCCTTATGCGAGGGATTGTAGTAAGAGAGAAAGATGCCAAAGCAGGCATAGGAGATAAGGATGCCAGAGCTGACTCTGTGGCAAGGTCAGTTTCCTCGGAAGGGGAGAGCTCGTGAAAGATTTTCAAGACTTTTTCCTGGAAGTAGAGTGCTATATCGTAACAGAAATCTTGAGTGGGATTCAGGAGCAGAGCTCCTGGAGGTTCAGCAATTTCTTTAATGACTTTAAAGAGCATGCTGGAGGAATTGTCAGCTGACTCAATCTTGTCAGTAAAATACTGGGATTTAGCCTGGAAGATGGCGCGCTTATAGTTCAGCAGCAAGGATCTCTGCTTCACTTTTTTCTGAAGGCAGGGATCCGCCCGCCACCTCCGTTCTTGCCTGCGGCAAAGCCGTCTGAGAGTCATGAGTTCTTCAGAGAACCATGGGGCTGAGGGTTTGGCTCTTTTAAGAGCACAGCTTCTGACTGTAGCGACAATGTCCAGTGCGTTGTTAAGTTTAACTTAAGTTAGGATTTTGTCTTAAGACCAAAATTTAAGACAAACTTAAGACAAAATCCTAACTTTACTACTCCTAAATGTCTTTTGTGAATACCGAAAGTCCTAAAGTTAGGATTTTGTCACAGATTACTTTTGTGAATCGGGCCCATTGTAATTTGCATGGCATATTAACCCTCTGCGCTACTTTATAGTGAGTCAAAAACCTAAACTAGACAAAACCCTGATCTCTCTCAAGGAAGAACATTAATCACAGAAATTAACTTATCTTGATATTTTTTGTTGCCTGCAAATTGCTGGAGGAGAGGAACGCGGCAGCAGGTGCTTTAAAACCATAAAACAATACTTGCAAGCATGGCTTCCCCCCGGAACACAATATAGTAGCAAGAAAGATCACCACAGCTCGCCCAGAATTCATCTGACTGTTTGCAATTCCTTTTGTGTGGATAAACTGTCAGCGAGAAAGCAAAGCAGAGCAGGCTGATCAACAGTTCAGATGGGCATACAACCTGCATAGCTGCTGGCCTGGACACTGGTGCTGCAAGTTTGTAAAGTAGCAGCAGGTTAGAGATCCATCCTGCTCTGAACTGGAACTCTTTCTGAGCTGACGACACGTGTCCAGGCTGCACCTCCAGGAGGATGATTTCATTGTGAGCTGGGAGGGTCAGGGAGGGTCCGCTCCAAGCCCCGCCACTGCTTCTCTTGTTAATTTATTTTCATTCTAGGTGCCTAAATGAAAAGTTTGAAAACGTGCGTGACTGCACCAATCCCCCTGCTAATGGAGTTTAGTACCCTCCCAGCAGCACTCACAGAGAGCAGTGTGGTGTGCTGAGAGATATTAAGAACTGGCCCAAATCATAATGTGGCACATAAACGAACAGCAAGCATAAAACCTGTAATGTTTGGGGGACCACAGAAAAATATAGGCTGGCCCGGCCCCGCAGGGGCCCTCCCGTAGCTAGGGCCCTGCCTGAGACCAATCCAATTCTAGATTAGGTTGTGGGCAACTGAGGATTTGGGTACCTATAAGGATTGTGTTAGGGCTCTACTAGATGGGCAATCAGTGAACAAAATTCCTTGGCTATCACATGTAAAAACGTGGCTACTAAAGCTGGGTTTGAATGATTTTTGGTTACATCCTACTGCACTACTAGAAAGAAGGGGGCCCCTGGGGTGAATAAAAGGAAGAGATGAGCAGGGGAAGTAAACAGACTAATCTCAACATCGAAGATCTCAACCTATATAATTTTAGAATGTGCAATGCATCATATATAAATAACAACACCTGAAAAGCTGACCAAATATGTATCAAAACATCAAAATTTATTAGAATTTACATAATGAGCATGATAGGTTTCGGTAAACAAACAATATACGTCCCACAAACCAGACAAACAAACATACCTTAAATCTGATTCATACTGAAACTCGTTCGTACCTCATACAGTCCAAAAAGAACATCATACATACTCTCTCCTAACAGAAAACATAAAATGTGGACCAAATGCAAAATTCATTAATAAAGTGCGTTGTGCATCATATATACAGTTATATCAATTAAATCAAGCAAAAAAAGGATGATTCATTTTCTATATGCGATTTAAGTCTATAATACACAGTTAAGTTTATAGGATGAAAAGAAGCAATCCAAAGGCAAAGTTACAGTTCAGTATAGGATTTGCTACATAGATGTAGGTCCACAGAGGTGTATCAGCGCCGACGCGCGTTTCGGTGACAGACCCGATAGGGTCTCACCTTCCTCAGGGCGATGGTTTGAAGTACAGATATCAAAGGGACGTATCTAAAACAATCAATAACAATATATTAAAAATACTCAAAGTATCAAAGTCAGGATGTCTATATATATTGCTAGGGCACATAATGCTAATAAATAGTTGCCCTATAAATACCACAATTCAGCTTAGACACAGGTTGTCAATAATAAAATGAACGTTCTAGGTGCCTAAATGAAAAGTTTGAAAACGTGCGTGACTGCACCAACCCCCCTGCTCATGGAGTTTAGTACCCTCCCAGCAGCACTCACAGAGAGCAGTGTGGTGTGCTGAGAGATATTAAGAACTGGCCCAAATCATAATGTGGCACATAAACGAACAGCAAGCATAAAACCTGTAATGTTTGGGGGACCACAGAAAAATATAGGCTGGCCCGGCCCCGCAGGGGCCCTCCCGTAGCTAGGGCCCTGCCTGAGACCAATCCAATTCTAGATTAGGTTGTGGACAACTGAGGATTTGGGTACCTATAAGGATTGTGTTAGGGCTCTACTAGATGGGCAATCAGTGAACAAAATACCTTGGCTATCACATGTAAAAACGTGGCTACTAAAGCTGGGTTTGAATGATTTTTGGTTACATCCTACTGCACTGCCTAGAGATGCTTGTGAGAAACTAAAAACGAGTTACTGGAATTTTGTTACAGAAGCCAAAATATCTGCTGTTTCCTTGGACAGCCTTGTGTGTTCCTACCTGTTGTTCAAATGCTTACCTGATTTTGAGTCATTGATGGACTGTGTTATTAATCCATCTACACAAGCACTTTATATAAAATTCAGATTAGGGATCCTTCACTAGTTCCTGGAACAAAAAATAAATTACATCCAACACTTATTCCATGGGTTGCCAAGTAGTTGAGACTGATGCACATGTTTTATTTTTTTGTAAGGCCTATGCAAAGCACCGCTCATAATGGATTATTCGTCTTTGTCGACTCTTTGGCTTTAGTGATCGCCATACTGCTTTAAGAATATGTAAAACAAACACTAGGGACTGTATTGTATTTCAAGTCTTGAGTTACTTGTCTTCAAAATGGCATATTAGGAAGAATGCACTAAAATAAGATGTGAGGCTATTTTTTGCACATTTGCTATTTTACGCAGCCTGAGTCAACTTTTTAGATCATGATTTTCCCCTTTTTGTCAAGTTTTCACTGTTTTTCCTTGTTTATAGATTTGGTCACATTCAGACCTTTTATTCTCTAGGGGAATGAGCATTCGCTTACATAAATCTTATTGGAAATTTGCATTTTGACAAAGATTTGTATTGAATAATCTAATTACTGAAGAAACTCCATTGCAATGACTTAAGTATTCCCTCTGTTTAATGAATTTGTTTGTTTTTATTATATTCTTTAAAGAATGTTTTATCTTGTACCTTTTATGGTTCAACAGAGCTGAATAAAGGAAAATAATGATGATGATGATGAAGTCAAATGGGGACTTAAGACTATGGGCCCGATTCTGATGCGGGTTGGAAAAGCTTCCCGACCGATGGCCTGATTCTGATGCGGTTAGGAACAAATGTTCCCATTGAAGTCAATGGGAGTTCAACCAAATCGTATCTGGAAGCATCCGGATGCATCCTACTCCGCCGGTCGGACTTTCCCGATCCGAGTGGGTCGGACACCATTTCCCAACCGATTCGGTCGGGAAGCTTTTCCAACCCGCATCAGAATCGGCCCCTATGTGTAGACTTGAGATGTTTGAATGAAGCCATCGGAGTGGATGAATTTCCGTTACCTAATTTACAGGAGCTGATGTCGTCCACTGGTGATGCTACTGTTTTCTCGTTATTTGATCTTACTAGTGCGTACCACCTAAAAGAATTGGATGATGACTCAAGGCATTGAACAGCATTCATAACACCAGAAGGACTGTTCCAGTATAAGAGGATGCCTTTTCGTCTTGCAAGTGCCTCTGCTGTTTTCCTAAGAGTAATGTCTAGGATTTTACAGAATGTAAAAGGAAGGAGGGTATTTCAGGATGATATTTTAATATTTTGGAAGGACAAAAGTGAGCATGATGAAAATTTAAGACAAGTGTGAATGGTTGTTATGCGGAATGATTTAACTGTGAAGGGGGAGAAATGTAATTTTGGGAAACAGCAAGTAGAATGCCTGGGTCATGTAATATTGAAAGATGGTATCCGTCCAAAAGTTAGCCATGTCAAATCAATTATCAATGCCCCTGAACCTACATGTAAGGAACAACTGATGTCCTTTTTAGGTCTAAATGAATTTTATTCACGCTATGTAGAAAATTATGCTACCAAAGTGGAGCATTTATGGTTGTTATTGAAGAAAAATGTTAAAATGTTGTTGCGGCCAGGAACAAGCAGAACGTTTTACTGCAATCAGCAATGAAATATTTCATGCTCCATGTTTGAAATCATTTGTGTTGGGGTGGATTGCATATTATTGGTGGTTTCCAGTGTGTATGATGTTTGTGCACTCTTATCTGAAAGGAAGAATAGGACTGAATGGATTGCGAATTATGGGTTTCGAACTTTGACACAGGCTGAAGGGAATTATTCAGTGATTGAAAAGGAGTTACTGGCAGCCACGTGGGCTGTGGAACGGTTTAGAATGGATGTATGGAGGAAGAAATGTCAAATCTGTACTGACCACAAACCATTGGTAAATATTTTGAAACCAGCTGGTGGAAAAAATGTTACTCTACGATTGGCATGTTTAGCTTCTAAACTGCAAATGTACCATTTTGACATTGTGTACATTCCGTGGAAGGATAACTGTGTTGCAGATGGTTTAATGCATCTACCATTTAAAATAGGTAATGACTCAGTGTTAAACCTGGCTGGCATCCTTGGCATGGTTTACCCTGACTTTTTGCCTTCCAACCTCCTGTTTTGCTGACTTCATTTTTGCTGGCTTTTGGACTCTGGGCACTTCTTCACTGCTAAACACTGCAAAAGTGCATATGTTCTTTCTTTAAAACATGGTAACATTGGCTTGTTCACAATTGGCATATTTAATGTACATACAAGTCCCTAGTAAAGTGCACTAATGTGCCCAGGGCCTGTAAATTAAATGATATTAGTGGGCCTGCAGCACTGATTGTGCCACCCACTTAAGTAGCCTTTTAAACATGTCTCAGGCCTGCCAATGCAATCAATTGGTATTGTAAGCGCACTACTCAACTGTGAGGGTATCAAGGCACTGGAGGGGGGGTATGAACAGCTCCTTCGGGGTCATTCGAAGAGCCAGGTCTTGAGGTCCTTTCTGAATTGGTGTAGTGTCGGGCTCCGTCGGAGGTGAAGGGGGAGTTCGTTCCAGGTCTTGGCTGCGAGGTAGGAGATGGATCTTCCACCTGCTCTGGTCCTGTAGAAACGAGGGACGGTGGCTAGGGCGAGGTCGGCTGAGCGGAGGTTTCTCTTGAGGGCACGGAAGGAGATTCGGTTGTTGAGGTATTGGGGTCCGGTGTTGTGGAGGGCTTTGTAGGCGTGTGTGAGCAGCTTGAAGGTTATTCTTATTTTGACGGGGAGCCAGTGGAGGTCGCTGAGGTGTTGGATGATGTGGTTGTGTTGTGGGATGTAGAGGATAAGTCTGGCTGAGGCGTTCTGGACGGTCTGGAGTTTGCGGAGGAGTTTTTTGTTGATTCCGGCGTAGAGGGCGTTGCCGTAGTCCAGGCTGCTGGTGATGAGTGCGTGTGTGACGGTTTTCCTGGAGTCAGGGGGATCAACTTGAACGTCTTGCGAAGTATGAAGAGGGTGTTGAAGCACAGCCTGTGTGTGCAGTTGTAAACTGCCATATTAACCTGGTAAGTTAACCCTCTAGCTAGACCCAAACCTTCCCTTTTTAATACATATAAGTTACCCCTAAGGGTGGCCCTAGACAGCCCTAAGGGCAGGGTGCAATGTATTTAAAAAATAGGACATGCACTTTTACGTTTTACTTGTGCTGGTAGTGAAAACTCTTAAATTCGTTTTTCACTATTGCAAGGCCTATCTCTCCCATAGGTAAACATTGGGATTACCTTATTTCATTTTATAAGTATAATTTCCAATTGGGAAAAGATGGATATTTAAAGTTTGGTGTCTCTAGAGTCACAATTTGAAATCACAACTTATGGTAAAGTTGGATTTTAAGTTGCAAATCTGAAAATGCCACTTTTAGAAAGTTATATTTTGCAAAGAACAAGGGAACCCAAGTAATCAGAGAGGGACCTGGGTTACAAGCAATTATACAGGAACAATGGCCCCTTACAACATAGATGAAAGACAATGGTCAACACAGTGATACAATAAAGACTGTGTTATAGGAATTCCAATAGGAAATTAAATACTTTTATTTACATCATGAATAAAAAAAGAACATGGAAAGTGTGACAGTATTCAAGAAAAAAAGAAGAAAAAGGATTCAAAGAACTCAGTACTCAGTAATTATTTGAACAAATCAGTGTCAAAGTGCTAATAAAGACTTTAGCACCTTGGCACGGATTCGTTAAAGTAAGTGCTGTAGACATGTGCAATGGTGCTGTCCATATGCTTGTGGCCGAACTGTTGATTGTATTTTGGCCATGGATTACTATGCCAGAGTTCTCCGAATCCTTTTTCTTCTTTTGCCCGCCATACGGCGGTTGCCTGCGGCCGGTTTTATCCCTACAGCCTTTGCCCGCGATGTCGGCAGGGCTCTTCATTGTGCAGGTGTGGCTGGCATCCCTTCAAAAGGAAGGCCGATAATAGCACACTGTTTTACTGCAGCAACTCCGATGGCTATCAAGTTGTTTTGTAGTAAATATATAATTAAACTAGAGGGCGGACATAAGGTGAGGGGCCACATAATCAAGCCCTGAATAGGAAGATGCATGGAAAGGCAGGGGCTCTTATGGATTACTTATTTATAGCTAGTCAGAGACAATTGATTTTTACTCATTTATGTCAGAACGAAGAGAGACGTTGCCAACACACAATCATACGTCTCCAAAAGCATGGGTGTAATAATGGTCAGAGGTCCTGTAGTTATAACATAAGAGATATATAGAACATTTTCTGACTACCTCTCCATCTCTACACTTAGATGACACCACACATACATAGGGCCCGATTCACAAAAGTAATCTGAGACAAAATCCTAACTTTACAACTTTCGGTATTCACAAAAGGCATCTAGGAGTATTAAAGTTAGAATTTCCTAACTTTCCTACTCCTAAACTGAGACAAAATCCTAACTTTACGACTTTCGGTATTCACAAAAGGCATTTAGGAATAGTTAAGTTAGGACTCCCAACTTTACTACTCCTTAACTGAGAAAAATCCTAACTTTACGAGTTTCGGTATTCACTAAAGACATTTAGAGTAGTAAAGTGATGATGTTGTTTTGGGTATAAGTGTGGAATCAGAATAAGGACAGTAGTTATCTGAAGTTGTGTGGGTGCAGGAAATGGAGAAGGATGTGGTGTTAACTATAGTCACAATGTATATTTTAGAAGGGTGGCCTAATGAGCGTCAAATTCAACAGGAGTGCAGTACATTATCGAAAGTGAAGGACACATTTTCCATTTGTAACAATATTGTTTTGAGGGGAGACAAAATTGTACCTCCCAACAGTTTATGTAAAAGTATCATTAAGCTGGGTCATGAGGGACATGGAGGGATGAAAAGCACTAAGAGGAAAATCAAAGAGAACTTCTGGTGGCCAGGGCTGAATGCCATGGTGGACCGGTGGGTCAGGAGTTGGGATGCTTGTAGCACAAGTGGCAAAGTAGCTAAACCCGTGGTTGTACCATTACAAACTGTGCATGGCAGAAGTTAGCCATTGTTTTTATTGGGTTCTTTCCCACCTTACCTTCTAAGGAAGAGTATGTCATAGTGCTCATTGATTACTATTCTAAATGGCCGGAAGTATGCATGGTAGGTCACATTTTCACCGAAGTGTTTATCAAATTCCTAGAAGATGTTTCTCCAGGAAAGGCATTCCAGAAGTTGTGGTTTTGGATAGCGGTGTGCAACTGACGTCAAGTAAAATGCAGTCATTCTTAAGGGACTGGGTTGTTAAGCATGTGAGGGTGTCATTGTACAATAATGATGGTAATGGCCAGGTTAAGCTCTTCAATAGTCATTAAGGAGGCCATTCAATTGGTATTAAAATCTGATTTACCTTTGAAGCACTCTCGTCAGAAAATGTTGTCTTACAGGATCACCCCTCATTCAGTAACTGGCAGCATGCCATTTGAGTTGTTAGGGGGAAGGAAGTGTTCCTCTAAATTGGTTTCTTGGTGGTTGGGAAACAAGAAGGAGAGGATGTTTGGAAAAAATTAGCGATCATCAGATGAGGAGGAAGGTGGAAGCTTATCAAACACAGACCAAAAGTAGGTATAATACTAGCAGGAAGATGCCCAACATATGTGTAGGCAAGCATGTGCGCATGAAGAAACCAGGCTTTGTAGAGAGGAGGCATCACTTTGGTCAGAAACCTTGAAGATTGTGAAGGTTTTGGGAGGTGCTGTTAAGCTTGAGGATGGGAAGGTGTGGAATCTACATCGTGTTAGTTGTTGTGATAATGTTGGTATTAGTTGTGAGGCAAAGAGTTGTGCAAGTGACAACATGAACGGTTACATGATGGGTGTTAATGCGTGCCCAGAGGGCGAACGTAGGATTTCGGGACATGTAGCTGTGATGTGCTGGAGAGGTGTGGGGAGTGAAGCGATTGACTAAGAAGTAGCAGTTGGGAAGTCGAAGAAAACCTGGAGGTACGAGTTTGTCACAGTGCGAGGGAGAAACATTTCCCTGGTTATCTCCAGGGTTATTTTGTTGGATTACATTTTCTCCATGTTGCATCAGTGGGATTGCGTTCTGTATAATTTGGATTTCCACCATATGTACTAGCAGGATTGTGTTATGTAAATATTGCACTTTGTGAGTGTCTAAGTGCTTTATCTTACATTTCATTTTAATAACTTTAAACTCTTGGTAATTTTGTTTTGGGGGTAAGATGTGTGGGATGTTGGTATCACAACGTTGGGAAGGTGAGAGAATTTTAGGGGAGAACCAGAACGTTGTGGGGATTCTTGGGTTGTCAGTTGGTTGTGAGCAGTTGAAGGGCTGTTAGCAAGCTGGCATCACTCCTTTATACGGTGTACCTATTCCCAAAATAGGTACATATTGAAGACTTACCTGTTGTGGATTGCTTCATGAACCGCGCTCTTAACATGCTACTGTTGATTAAAGTTTGGATCTGAAACTAATGCACAAATAAGTATTCAAAAATAGCCCATAGAAATAAAATCTGACTGTATGTATAGATTCTTTCAGCCTGACAAAATTATGGTTATGTTCACATGAGTCAATATTATCAATGGTCCATCAGGCTGGTGCTGTTTTGTGCCTACAATACAAAGCTTGTCCAACCGGTAACATATTCTGAGGTGTGACGTCTAATCTAGAAGTGGCCTGGATGAGAAGTTACTGTGAAGAGTGGAAGCAGTGGACCAGAATAATCCAGGACCTGAGCTACAAGTCCTATCAGAAGAGACGTCATGCTGTAACTGCATCTATAAGAACAAGAAGGAGATCACAGGGTAATGTAAGAAACATTTAGGAGTATACAACCAAGTTTCTCTATAGATGGGTCACTTTAAAAAAGGGAATTTAACCTCTTATCAGAAATAGGAAGAGCACAAAGACCAGCATTATCTCTAATAAGGTGGACAGAGAAAACGAGTCAAGTGGAGATGAAATTCAGAGTTGGAGCCAAACTCAGCTCTGTGCGGTTTACAATCATTGGGTGACTACACGAGGAAGATGTGCTGCCCAGTAATTTGGGTTTTTGAAATTCTGTGATTCTGAGTGTTGTTTGTTTGCAATGTTTTATCAATATGATTGGCTTAAAAGGAACCCTGTGATTTCCTGTGCTTGATTATAAACTTACAGCAAAAGTCTCCGGGCCACAATTCTTAGAGGGCCACTAATCGTGCTTCAGACCAGAACTTCTGTTTTCAGCAGGAAGGGGATTACAAGTGGCTTTATTTGTCTGAACATCTATCCACCTTCAAAAAAGGGTTGGATTACCTGCCCCAAAAGAGCACTTTATTTAGGAAAAACATGCAGAAAACAGCGTGGTATTATCACACCCTGCATGACATTCCTCATCCAGGACCAAAACTTCTAATGGTCCAATAAAGTTGCAACATTACTGCCCATTAAAGGAAATACTAGAGCCCTCATTAAATGGGACAGATTTTCCCCATGGTACCCCAGGTTCTTCAGATATCAGCAACTCCTACGGTTGGCTCATTGCCAGCTGGATCCTGAGGGTAGATTAAGAAATGAGGAGTTACCAAGGGGAATTGGTGATTTCCAGTTTGGTTTTAGGGCTGGATTTTCACAGAGTGTCTTTTGCTGCCTTCAGCAGCCGAAATCTCTGGATGAGTCAAGAGATCTCTGGTGTTTCTGCAGATCTCATTATTCCGATACTGCAGTTGCCGTCTCTATCCAAATTAAGAGACCATTTGTAATGAGGGTCGAGGTCTTCCTTTACCACGCTGCTGTTGACAGCCCACTTTTATTTGGCCCTGATGTGTTAAAGTAGCTGTGTATGCAGTTAAATTGATGGTACAGCATTTATCCTTAGATCCTCTTTTTAACATCTAAAGCTTAATCAGAAAAAAACAAGATTAGCAGTTGCTACAAAATTTCTACTTGACAAAAAAAGCAGGTTAGGAGTTTCCTGGTCACACTTACAGCTAACGGTGAGAGTGTATTGGCTGCTGGTGGAATGACTGACAGCGTTGGACGCCCTGCAGGTGAAGCTGGTTCCTGAGTCATTCCTGGTGCAGGGTTAAAGAGTGAGAGTCTGGCTCTTATTAGTGATGTTAATCCTTCCTCCAGAAGTAATCAATTTGTCATCCTAGTCCCACTGGTTGGTGATGTATGTGCCCGAGGCTTTACAGACCAGAACCAGTGATCCATTCTCTACTGGGTTCTGAGTCACTGCTTGAATAACAGGGAAAGGAACATCCTCTGCAGAGAAGAAAAAAGTGCAAATGTCAATTTCTCAGAAGCATGTCTCCATACAGGAGTCTCTCCGTCCTGCCACAATTTTCCACCAACCTTTTTTCCAACTCCAAAGTATCTCTTTTTTCAAACAGCTGCTACTACGTTTTACACTCACCATTTACCCTCGTTTGCATACTAATATCTCTTCTTTATAACATAAATTAAATCACCTTAAGTCTCAAGGTGTTGCGTCTCACGCAAAGGGGAGCAGAAGAACACTGCAGCTACATCCTAGAAAGCGACATTAAGACTGGGAACTACAAATCCCATGAGCCTCCGCGGTTCTGACGTCAATGACGTCAGAGCGGGTCTGAGGCGTTCCATTCAAAGGACGCGCTGAACCTCGGTGAGACGCCGATTACTTTATTCTTGAGCTGCTGTGAAGAAGGAGGCGGGTAAGGGTGCTTCGAGCACCACACATCCTTGACTTATTCTCCTCATAACAATGGGCTCCTTTCCTTGTGGTGGCGACTGTGGGGGTAATCACGCTGCTTCGGTCTGTTGCTCTGTTGGTGGAACTCACTTCAAGTTCCTTGCAGAGCAACCTTGCAGCCAAGCCCTCCCTCTTGTCGAGTGTTGTACTTTCCAGACATATTCCCGTTTTTGGGGGAAAAAACTAAACAGGAGGTTTTCTCACGTTGGCGAACCATTCGGTTCATGCGGGGAAAACCATTCTAGTTCATAGCCCTGAACTGGCGATTGAATTACTAATCGCATTACTTTAACTTTGGTTTCCTGCCCGGAGCTGTGGGCTTTGCATTTTTGTGTTCAAGTCGTTTCTTCCAAGTTGGGGGCACACTTTCCTGGAACAGGGTGCATGTTCTCGAGTGTGAGTGTGTGACGATACAGTGCCCTTACCGACGATCTTACTCCTCTGCTCAAGACGTATTGAACAGAGGACAAGTCTTCCAACCCTGAATATTTGGTGTGCTTCCTACTTTGACTTATTAGTTATGCCTGTTTCCTTATGTGTTTAAAAACAGGGGTATAGAGAGGGAGCAGGAGGACGGCTCTTCCACACCCCTGTCTCAGCGAAAAGGAGTAACTAAGGGGTATGTCGTTTTAGGTTCTGTGAGCCCTCAGTAGCGATGCATTTCTGTCGACGAAAGGTATAATGTTTCATTATGTGTCACCTCCAGATTTAGCTGAAATCCATTGTCTGAACTTATTGAATCGCAGAATTGAAGAGGAGGCTTTATCTTTCTTTACAGGTATACTCTTCAGGTTCAGCACTACTATTTCTGAGAGTTAGACTAAGACGGAAGCTGCTATAGGTTATATCATTAGTTACACCTATTGTTGTTTTCTTCACAGGTCTCCCTCCCCGCTGTCCCCTTCCTTCCCTTCCCCCACTTGACCACTCCATGGAGTCTGTGTACACATAGACCGTGGTGGTGTCGAGAGGTGGACCAAATTTAGCAACGTGCGATCCTGAGGAGTTTCGGCCACGACAGAGTAATCGGCCCAAGGATTGTATTCCTCCCGGTCGTACGTTCATGATGGCCACCCTAGATGATGTGATCGCGGCGTTACACGCAGTACAAGTCGAACTAGCAACCTCCAGGGCAGAAACCGCTACCCTACAGGCCGCGGTTGATAGACTGCAGAGAAATCCTTTTAGTGGAGGCACATCTTTAGCGTCTCCTCCCCCCCCTCTGGTGGTAGAGATACCTGTCCCTGTTCCTTTAGCCACCCCCGAGAGGTTCCATGGGGAGAGCAGTAAGGTACAGGTCTTTCTCACACAAGTACTCCTGCATTTCTCGTGTAAACCTAAGGCTTTTACCACTAACCATGCAAGGGTAGCCTTCCTGATTTCTTATTTAGCTGGGGACGCAGCTCAATGGGCGGTACCCCTCGTAAAGAAGAACGATCCAATGCTTCACGATTGGGATTCCTTCCTCCAGGATTTCGAGAGAACGTTCAATCGGAGGATGGCTACCCTCTCGGCCGACAAAGACCTGTTGGAGCTACGACAGGGGAACAGGGATCTCATAGCATACCTCAACGACTTCCGCCGGCTAGTCACCGAGACCGAATGGCCTGAGGCTAAACAGGCCGCCATCTTTCATAAGGGCCTTTGTGAAGAAATGAAAGATGTTCTGGCTCAAATAGAACCACAACCTGTGACCTGTGAAGATCTGATCAGATTGGTTCTTCGTTTGGATCATCGCCTCGGTGAGAGACGAGGGGAAAACAAACGAAGGGATCGAACCACCTGGAGAGTGGACCAACCTAAAACATATGACACCCCGCCTGCACACAAATCCGAACCGATGGAAATAGGAGCAGTCCGTTCCACTCTTACCCATGAAGAAAGGGAATACAGGCGTAAGAAGGGCCTGTGTATCTACTGTGGTAAGAAAGGTCACTTCATTAAGGAGTGTTCCCTGAGAACCAGGTACCCACGCACGGAATCCTGCAAACAATTGGCAGCCACTTCTGAGGGTGCGGCGGGAAACGTCTGGGCTTGAGGACAAAGGAAGGGAATCCCTCAAGCAAAACCTACATCCCTTCTTTGACGGAAGGCACCCCGTGTACTAACCACTTCTTTCTGGAACTTTCCCTGTTGGTAAGAGGAGAATGGTGTCCAGTCTCAGCCATGTTGGACTCTGGCGCCACTGGGTGCTTTATGGACAAGGAACAGGCCATATCCCTAGGGTTAGTTCTACAAGAAAAAGACACACCGGAAATCGTGTTTGCTGTGGATGGGAGATGCTTAGAAGCTGGTCCTATTCGGCTCCAAACCGAGGCCATGGAAGTACGTCAAGGCAGGAAGCACGAAGAAAGGCTCGTCTTCAATGTCATACAAGCGCCCCAATACAGGATCATCTTGGGGTTACCCTGGTTGAAGTTACACAACCCTCACGTGGATTGGGTGGAAAAGACAATACATTTCACCTCTGTTTACTGTTCTACCCATTGCGTTCCGAAGGGAATCAACCCGGCTCGGGTGTTGGCAGAACGTCACCACATCGCCACTGCAGCTGAACATCCGGTCACGCTACCCCGTGAATATCTGGAGTTTGCCGATGTATTCAACGACGTCAAGGCCGAGGTACTCCCGCCTCATAGGCAGTACGACTGCCAGATTGAGCTGGTACCAGGGGCGGTTATTCCCACAGGACGGGTATACGCCTTAACTGAACCAGAGAACATACACTTGCGGGCATATCTAGATAAATATTTAGCGCTGGGGTTCATCCGTAATTCCATGTCTCCCGCAGCTTCCCCACTGTTTTTTATTCCCAAAGCCAACGGCGACCTGCGTGCCTGCATAGACTTCAGGGCCTTGAATGCCATCACGATAAAGAATCGGTATCCCTTACCACTGATACCGGTTTTACTGGAACAGGTGAAAAAGGCCGTCATATACACACGGTTGGATCTAAAAGGGGCCTACCATCTGGTGCGGATGCGCAAGGGAGATGAGTGGAAGACGGCATTCAAGACGCGTTACGGCTTATACGAATATCTTGTCATGCCTTTTGGGTTGTGTAACGCGCCTGCCGCCTTCCAGTTTTTGCTGAACGACGTACTGCGCGAATATCTGGACCATTTCGTCGTGGTGTATATCGATGACATTCTTATCTATTCACCTACCATTGAGAGCCACACCGATCACGTACGAACTATTCTACGTACCCTACAGGAACACCAGCTTTACTGTAAGATCAGTAAATGCGAGTTTGGAGTTACCACGGTGGAATTTCTAGGTGTGATGCTAACTTCTAGGGGACAAGAAATGGCTGAAAGGAAAATAACAGCAGTAAAAGAATGGCCCACTCCAGCTAATGTCAGAGATATTCAGTGTTTTCTTGGCTTTGCCAATTTCTATCGCCGCTTCATCAGCCACTTTTCATCTCTGGCATCTCCGTTAACACATCTGTTACAGAAGAAGGTTCCCTTTGTGTGGACTAAGGAAACACAAAAGGGGTTTGAGGCTTTGAAGGAGGCGTTTGTTTCCGCTCCAGTCCTGGTGCACGCTGATCCTGATTATCCTTATATCGTGGAAGCGGATGCGTCTGATCACGCAGTGGGAGCAGTGTTATCCCAACGCCATTCCGGTACGGGACAATTACATCCAGTGGCTTATCGGTCACGAAAGCTCAACGCTGCAGAGCGCAATTATACCATAGCCGAAAAAGAACTTCTGGCTATTAAAGACGCCTTCCAAGAGTGGCGGCATTTTCTCAAAGGAGCTAAACACGTCATCACGGTTTATACGGACCATCGGAACCTACAGTTCATGACGGCAGCACGTCATCTATCCCCCAGGCAACTACGATGGACGCTGTTCTTCGCCGAATACAACTTTCTGGTCACCTATCGACCTGGAAAAGACAACAAGAAAGCCGACGCCTTAACTCGTCAAACATGCGCTTAACCTTTGGAGGAACAGGCAGAGAAGGCCATTATCGAGCCTCAACATGTTCTATGCGCTACTGTAACAGAGCCCTTTCTCAAAAGCATTGCGCAGAAGGTCCGTACCAAAGAATGGAAGACATGGCTGGCAAAACACCCAGAGTGGGAACTAAGAGAGGGCCTACCAATACGAGGAACACAGCTGTTGGTCCCAATCCCCTCACTTCAAAAACGGGTTTTTGCCTGGTGTCATACCCTTCCCAGTGCAGGACACAACGGCATGGAAAAGACCGCTGAGAGACTGTTGCGTCAGTTTTGGTGGCCCTCCCTAAAAGCTGACATCCGTACATGGGTCACGGAGTGTGTGACATGTAACCAGATGAAGACCTCGCATGCCAGACAGGCAGGACTGCTACAACCGTTACCCACCCCAGACCAGCCGTGGGAAAGCATATCCATGGATTTCATCGTGGGGATGCCAGCAGATAAAGGATACACAACAATCCTGGTTGTGGTGGACTACCTTACTAAACTGGCCCATTTCATAGCCTGCAAATCTTTGCCCACTGCAGGGCAGTTAGCCCAACTGTTGTTGGTACATGTGGTAAGGCTGCATGGGCTTCCGCAAGTGGTGGTTTCGGACCATGGATCTCAGTTCACTGCCAAGTTCTGGAAGGCTTGGTGTGCAGCCCTCAAGATAACGCCTAGCTTGTCTACAAGTTTTCACCCTCAAACTGACGGCCAAACAGAAAGGGTGAATCAGACCTTAAAGCAGTACCTGCGGTGTTATGTGGACAACACCACGGAAGCCTGGGTAGACATGCTATGGTTGGCTGAGATTGCCTATAACAGTGCTGTACACAGTTCTACAAAAAATTCACTGTTCTTTTGCACTTATGGGTTCCACCCTAGGTTTAGTCCCCTTGTACATCCAGTGAAGTCCGAGGCCCTACCGGGGGTTAGAGAGAGAGTGCTGCACATACAGAACACACTGAAAGACACTCAGAAATGGGTAGGGGAGGCCAAGGAAAGGTATAAGGCTTATGCAGACAAACACAGGCGTTTGGGTCCTGTCTATAGAGTGGGGGATTATGTGTGGCTTTCTACAAGGAATATTAGGTTCAAGAGACGCAGCATTTTTAACCCCAAATATATCGGTCCCTATAAGGTAGTGAAGCTCATCAATCCAGTCGCGGTTAGGCTGGCGTTGCCCTCCACCCTGAGAATACATCCGTCCTTTCATGTTTCTCTTCTTAAACCCTCTCGTTCTGCTGCCAGGCAGGGTCCGTCTCCGGTGCTGGTAGACGAGGATCTGGAACATGAGGTGAGGGGTATTCTAGATTCCAAGATACACAGAACCAGGTTATGGTACTTGCTTGCCTGGAAAGGATATGGGGACGAGGAGAACACCTGGGAGCCAGCATCAGGGGTGCGTGCCCCACGCTACGTCGCTTCATTTCATAAACGCTTCCCGAAGAAACCATGTCTCTGTCAGTGTTCTTCGGGAGAGGGATGTTCTGTTGCGTCTCACGCAAAGGGGAGCAGAAGAACACTGCAGCTACATCCTAGAAAGCGACATTAAGACTGGGAACTACAAATCCCATGAGCCTCCGCGGTTCTGACGTCAATGACGTCAGCGCGGGTCTGAGGCGTTCCATTCAAAGGACGCGCTGAACCTCGGTGAGACGCCGATTACTTTATTCTTGAGCTGCTGTGAAGAAGGAGGCAGGTAAGGGTGCTTCGAGCACCAAACATCCTTGACTTATTCTCCTCATAACAGTGGGCTCCTTTCCTTGTGGTGGCGACTGTGGGGGTAATCACGCTGCTTCGGTCAGTTGCTCTGTTGGTGGAACTCACTTCAAGTTCCTTGCAGAGCAACCTTGCAGCCAAGCCCTCCCTCTTGTCGAGTGTTGTACTTTCTGGACATATTCCCGTTTTGGGGAAAAACTAAAACAGGAGGTTTTCTCACGTTGGCGAACCATTCGGTTCATGCGGGGAAAACCATTCTAGTTCATAGCCCTGAACTGGCGATTGATTTACTAATCGCATTACTTTAAACTTTGGTTTCCTGCCCGGAGCTGTGGGCTTTGCATTTTTGTGTTCAAGTCGTTTCTTCCAAGTTGGGGTCACGCTTTCCTGGAACAGGGTGCATGTTCTCGAGTGTGAGTGTGTGACGATACAGTGCCCTTACCGACGATCTTACTCCTCTGCTCAAGACGTATTGAACAGAGGACAAGTCTTCCAAGCCCTGAACAATTTGGTGTGCTTCCTACTTTGACTTATTAGTTACGCCTGTTTCCTTATGTGTTTAAAAACAGGGGTATAGAGAGGGAGCAGGAGGACGGCTCTTCCACACCCCTGTCTCAGCGAAAAGGAGTAACTAAGGGGTATGTCGTTTTAGGTTCTGTGAGCCCTCAGTAGCGATGCATTTCTGTCGACTAAAGGTATAATGTTTCATTATGTGTCACCTCCAGATTTAGCTGAAATCCAATGTCTGAACTTATTGAATCGCAGAATTGAAGAGGAGGCTTTATCTTTCTTTACAGGTATACTCTTCAGGTTCAGCACTACTATTTCTGAGAGTTAGACTAAGACGGAAGCTGCTATAGGTTATATCACTAGTTACACCTATTGTTGTTTTCTTTACAGGTCTCCCTCCACGCTGTCCCCTTCCTTCCCTTCCCCCGCTTGACCACTCCATGGAGTCTGTGTACACATAGTCAGACCGTGGTGGTGTCGAGAGGTGGACCAAATTTAGCAACGTGCGATCCTGAGGAGTTTCGGCCACGACACAAGGTGCAGTTATACAATTATCTCAGAGGACCTCTCACAGCTTCCATAAATAAAAATATACAGTGTTGGAAATATCTTGATTTGTTAATTTTGAGTAAAAGTAAAATAAAACAAAAAAATTATCGAAGAAGGATCAAAGCCCCAGACAGTGGCATTTTACTAAAATAAATTCCAATATACACTCAGGCTCCTCATCACCACTGCCAAAGCCTCCTTGTAAAATACCAGCATCAATCCATTGTCCAATAGAAACAAAGCAATCTGAAGGAGGTCGCACACTGCATCAATCCCCAGAGAGACTCTCCCATCCCATAATCAACCAGGTCATGCAAGGCTAACAAATGTGAGATGTTATGTTAATACATGTACATAGAGTAACAAATTCCCAGAGGGGCCCGAATGCTGTAGGAAGAGTGGGGCCAGAGAAAGGGGAATAGTAAGCAGCAAGAATCAGGTGACTGAGAGGCGAAGAAAATGATCTGAAAAGGTGAGTTTTAAGATTTTTCAGAATGTTGAAGGACAGCTGATTGATTTAAGAGTGAGGGAAGGATCATTCCAAAGTTTGGGGTCCAGATAGGAGTGGCCTCCAATTCAGGAGCTGACTAAATGATGGATCACCAGTAACACCAGTACCCCTGCAGCCCCTGAGGCATAAGGGGGCCCGAACCCTTCAGCAGCCCCCCAATTCTGCAGCCCCCTCCCCAAGGGGCCTACCCAAGGCCAATGGATGGATATCTGTGAGATATGGGAGACTCAGGAAGGAGCCCTTCGTCACATTCTGCAGCTGTGGCCCTTCATTTTACATTGCACCACTGCCAGAGAGGGTGAAAGAGAAGGTGTGGAGTGAACTTCTGTCTCAAGTAGCCTTGACCTGCAATGCTGATCACTTTAGGGACCATACATGAGCTTTGAAGCTTGTAAGTTTCTTAATGTAAAGCCAATTGAGTGCTTTGAGCTTGGCAGAAGCAGGAGAGATATGACCGATTCGTAAGATGAGTTTAGGCTGAGTTCTAAATAACCTGAAGATGGTGAGTACATAGTCTGGGATCACTATATAGACAGAATTTTAGTCATCGAGTTTGGTGATGAATAATCAGTGATTCATAGTTTTATAGGAGGTAAGTGAAAGGAGCAGACATATATGCTAAGCATTTTAAAATGGGTGCAGCATTTCCTAGATACCTGATTAATTTGTTTCTCAAAAGTATGTTGGTTATTAATGATGATGCCCAGGTGTTTGGCAAAGGAGATACAGGATGGAGGCAAGACTAACTTCATCAGCTGCCCGGAAGGGGTCCAAGCTGGAGATTTGTTGCAGAAAATGAGAATCTCCATTTGGTCCCTGTTGAACTTGAGACATATTCTGCATCCAGCTGGCAAGTGTGCTCACGCATGATTGGATGTTGGTTAGAAACTGGTTGTGGTCCTCTAGAATAGAGATCAGAATTTGAGTATCGTCCGCGTAGGACAAGATGTTGAAACCAAAGAAGTGGACAAGCAGGGCTGAGGAGGTGGATACATGTTGGAAAGGGTGGCCTTAGGGAGAAGACCAGTGGGACTCCTGATGGATTCAAGATGAAGGAATCTGATAGACTGGGTTCTGTGTGACAAGAAGGAGCTGAACCACTTCAGGGCCAGGCTGCAATGCCTATTTCATTCAATCTTTTCAGTAAGAGGGAGCGAGAGATAGCATGGAAGCAGCAGGTCATCCCCAATGCGTGAGACCATGGTTCCTGTGCTACGAGAATGTCTAATACTGGCCTGAAATAAATCAAAAAAAGTTGCTCTCCTCTAAATACAAAGACAACTGAGAATGCATTGCTTTGTTAAGAATTTCATAGAGAGTAGGTGAGAGTGAAATAGGATGAAGGTTATACAGGATTTCAGGGTCTGATGACTGCTTCTTAAGTAAGGAGGTGGCTTGAGCAAATTCCATCTCACTGAAATGATAGCTTTGGCTATTGAAAGGTTACATATGTAGGTGGTAGTAAGGATTACTAACCATGAAGCTAAAGCTAGAATGGCTGAGGGCAAGGGTCAGAAGGTGAGACAGAATGAATTGATTTGAGGATAGTGTATACTTCTGTGTTGGATGGTACCTTAGAGCTGCGACGAGTCATAGGGTTTTCTGGGAACTGGTTGACTGAGATAACTAGTACTGATGCTAAGGAAGAGTGAGGGAAAGGTGCTATGAAGCAGATCAATTTAAGATTGAAAGAATGATGACAAGTCTTCATAGAGGTTTTAGAAGGGCAAGATAGAGCACTTGAAAACTGGAGGCAAAAGTAATTCCATAACAAAGCTGAACATCTGAGCCAAGTTGGCGGGTCGTAGAAATGTGGTTTCTGGTTGGATAGGGTATGCACCTAAGCCAGGCAGAACCCACCACTCTAGTCGGGCAAGTCAGGTACACCCCCCTAGTTCATCTGTGGGACCCGAAGTTATGGTGTTTGAGCAACGTGTACTTCAAGATATAGCCTCCCTGGAGCAATCACAGAACCAACATAGCTTTCAGAATATGAGCCGCACGGATTGGCTAGCGATAAATTCATTACAGGACAATGGTATGATATCGATTAAACCGGCCGATAAAGGCGGTGCGGTAGTGGTAAAGAATACCAAAGACTATGAAGCCGAAATCCTCAGACTACTTGGGGTGCGTGCCAATTATCAACCTCTGGCACGTGACCCCACGGGAGAACTGCATGACATGATCAGGGCCATGGTGGCAGACGCCAAAGAGAAGAAGTGGATCACTCACAAGGAAGCTGAATTTCTTGTGAATCCGAAACCTAGGACCCCGGCATTTTACATCCTGCCGAAGATCCATAAAGCACAGCGTCCACCCCCGGGTCGCCCGATTGTGTCGGGGATCCAGTCCTTATTAGAGACGTTATCGCAGTTTGCCTACTTTTTCTTGAGAGAATCTGTTATAACTCAGCCCTCTTTTGTACAGGACACCACTGGTGTCCTTAACATCTTGGACTCTGTGGATTACGATCCAGATCACCAATTTTTGGTGACCATAGATATTGAATCTTTGTATACCAGCATACCCCAAGACGCTACGCTGGTGGCAGCAGCACGGGCACTTGGGGGACACAAGTGGTTTTATGATACACCGTAGTCCTTTGTCCTGCAATGTGTGGAGTTGGCCCTTACAAGAAATTTCTTTGGCTATAAGAACCAGCTATATCTCCAGGTATCGGGGACTTCAATGGGGCTACATTTGCACCCAGTCTGGCCTGCATTTATGTGGACCAGTTTGAGGAGAATGTCATCTATCATGCCTCCAACCCCTTCCAAGAGAACATTTCTCTTTGGAAGAGGTTTATCGATGATAGGCTTTGTATCTGGACTGGGCCAGAGGATGAATTGCAGGCCTTTCTACAATGGCTGAATGAGGCGGATAGCTGCTTGCGGTTTACATGGACCATCAGCAGGCACTCAGCTGTCTATTTAGATCTGAACATTGCTGTAATTGATAATAAACTCCACACGACTGTCCATCAAAAGCCTACCGACAGGAACTCACTGCTCCATTAGCGCTCCTTCCACCCCAGAACCTTGCAGGATAATCTTCCCGTGGGGCAATTTTTAAGATATCGCAGGAATTGCACCTCTACAGAAATGTACATGGAACAATCTGAGGACCTGGTGACCAAGCTTAAAAATAGAGCTCATCCAACTAAGGTGGTGAAAAGGGCACAGAAGAGGGCTTTAAATACCCCCGTGAGGCCCTGTTAGAGAGAATCGAGAGGCATAAGGAGGCGTGTCTACCAGTGGTCACTACTTTCGATCCCCTGTCAACCAAAATCAGGCAGATCATTAGAAAACATTGGAAACTACTGGACACAAGTGAGACAAAGATGCAACCTCCAAGGTTTGCATTTAGGAGGGCGTCCAACTTTCGAGATCGGTTGGTCCACACTCGCCCTAGTCAGCAGAAAAAAGAAACAGGTGTACCACTGGGGCATTACCCATGCGGGAGTTGCTCCGTCTGTGATCTCACTGAGGCAGCCAAAAGTATACATCTGGCAAGCGGTAGGAGGTGGTATCTTAATAAATTCAGCAATTGAAATACCACACAAGTAATCTACAGGCACACCTGTGCTTGTGGGCTGCACTACATTGGTCTTACGTCGTGAAAAGAAGGTGAGGATACAAGAAAATATCAGTATCCTCAAGGCAGGAAAATTGACCACATGTTTGGTTCAGCACTATCAGGAACAAATACACAAGTTCAGGGACCTGAAATGGACTGTGCTCGAGAGGATAGTGGGTGATACACATAGTATTGAAAACATACTAGCACGGAAGGAGGCACGGTGGATCTTTACAGAGAAGGCGGACCAAGTAGGCCTTAATGATTGTATTGAGTGGAATAAAGTGGGTAGATAGAACAGTAGAGGTGGGTGAGAAACAACATCATATCACACCTCTGGATGTATCTGATAGACCATCAAATTAAACCCACTGAAACACTCAGTAATGGAAATAAGGCAGTATACGGAAAACATTGGGCGAACAAGGTGAACCCAGTTGGAGGCTCGAGGTCCTATAACAGGTTTTTATAACTGGTGTTAACCCTTTTCGTCAGTCCCCAGTCACTCCATAACTGCATACATGTATAAACCCCACAACAATACCCTGTCTGCAGAAAAAATGAGAAATGACATCATGTTACACTGATTCAGGTACCACTGTATAGTGGGCAATAGTGGGCAAGCATGATGAGCCCATTGTGACAGCCTAAGAAGTTTGAACTGGCTATAGCCCCATCTCTCTACCCGCTCCAAAACCCCAACACACCGCTCAATCATACTTCCTTATTTGGTATGTAAAGCATAGTTCTAGTATGTTGATATCTGACAGAACTTGCACACTACAAAATTAAATATATACTTCGGTGTTAGGAAAATCATTGCTGTTGTTTTTTCTATCAAAAGGATTTTTATAAAAAGATTATTGGTCTTTTGAGAAAGATGGATGGCTCTATAACTGAATATAAGGGGGATGTCACATGTGTGGCTTAGATTCCAAGACATACATATTATATGTTAGAACACGAAACATCGTTCCAATATGCCCCCATGGCTGAGTAGAAAGCATGTGAAGTATAATATTTCACAAGCGCAGCTCAGAAGTCAAGATATACACCATATAAGTTAGAATACAAAATACTGTTCTAATATGGCCCCTGCGGCTGAGCAGGAAGCATGTGAAGCACAATATGCCAAGATGCCAAGACATACACAATATATGTTAGAACACGGAACATCGTTCCAATATGCCCTCGTGGCTGAGTAGAAAGCATGTGAAACACAACATTTCACAAGCGCAGCTTAGATGCCAAGAGATACACCATATAAGTTAAAATACGAAACACCGTTCCAATATGGCCCCCGTGGCCGAGCAGGAAGCGTGTGAAGTACTATATGGGGCGGGGTGCTGAGTAAGGCCAATGGCTTGACCCAGGTAACACTTCCGGGTTTCGCTTTTGAAAGGACGCGCGGACGCTATGTGCAACGTGACCGTGCACGAGACAGAGGCGTCCGCGACTGCGGTAAGAGGGAACCAGAAAGAATGGGGGATGTGTGTCTGCCCGGTGTTTTGAGAGAGCGAGCATGCGATTCCGCAACAACATGCGGAGCGCATTTAAAAAGGTGGTGAAGCTGAATGGGGTCCTGTGAGAGACAGGAATAGATTACACAATCAAAAGGCATTGAGCACCGGGACTGGTGCAATGGTACAACGGTGATACGATGGCTCCCTGGGGGTATGGTGAACCCACTAAACATAGTAAAACGTACGGATGAGTGAAAGCAGGGTTGTGAATAACAATGAGGCTTGTGTGGCACAGCCACGAGAGTAGATCATTGTGTACTTACTAAGATATACATATATACACCTACAGGTTGATGTGCGGCGACCTTGATTATCTTCAGGGGATGCGTGGCTAAAAGGTGTGGGCACCCCGTAATGGTGTGTTGTGGGTACGAGAGATGACAGCAACCACCTGGTAAATATGTTACCTCAATAGGCTTGCATGTGTTGACCTTTTGGCAAAGCTGTAAGTCATTGATTTTTACGTATTTTTAATGGTTGGCACCACTTTTCTTTTATTATTTGTCAATCACCACAGGCTAAGCTTGAAGTACCAGTGAGGTGAAGTCTGGTCCCTGAGCCCTGATGAAGTTGCCGCAAGTAGATTGACAACGAAACATGTCGGCCTTTCCTAATTGAAATGGTCAAATACATGCCGTTCTTTTAATCTGAGGGTACTCACGCGCCCAAACAAGTATGTTCGTTTGCAAGTGAGTCACACCTCATTTTAGCTTGGAGAAGCAAATTTCTTCCTTTCCACTACGGGGTCCAGTTGGTATAGAATGACACAAGCACTTATAATGCATTCTTATACACATCACTTCTTTCTTTTCTTCACCTCTCAATATCTGGACACTTTCTTCTTTTTTTCTTTATGATTATGAAAGTTACCAATGATAGCGTGGGCAAACTGGTGAGTACCAACCAGCAGCCCCCTTGGTGATGCTTACGTGAGGTACTTTCTGACCTTTCACACATTTTTTCTCTTGCTATTTACAAGATGAAATGCCACCTGGTGTATTGACAAATAGTGGACACTGAACACTCGGATCGGGAGGTGAATGGCAATAATTGTAAAAGCCAGCCCGTGAGCAGGGATAGTGTTTAAACCTGCCCACAGGCTGAAATAGCAGACCTGAGACATGTTTAAAAAGGCTACTAAAGTGAGTGGCACATTAAGTGCTACATGCCCACTAGTAGCATTTAATTTAAAGGCCCTATGTATCTGTAGTATCACTTTACTAGGGACTTATAAGTAAATAAATGAGCCAATTGGGGGCAATCTAATGCTACCATGTTTCGAGGAGAGGGCACAAGCACTTTGGTACTGATTAGCGATGGTGAAGTGTGCAGAGTCCTATGGCCAACAAAATAATTCCAGCAAAACAGGAGGAATGAAGGCTAAAGGTTTGGCAGAAGACCACACCAATGATGTCAGGTCTAACAATGTAATGTTAGGTAGGGACCAAATTAATCTAATGGATAGAGTAGGAATTCGTGATTTAAAACGTTTGAGATATTTTTACTATTTACCATTTTTTATTTCATTACCGATGAGAGTAGCCTAATAATTTCCATTGTTCTAATACATAAAATGTAGGTGTAAATACTGTATAATATATACCCTTTCATTGTAAAATATGAATAACGGTGCATCTCTTGTTTGTAGGGGCCAGGTTGGGGATCAGTATCTATATATAATACTTCCCAGATGAAAGTTACTCTGACAAGATGCTTAACACTCCCTATGTCAATGAGCCTAACTCACTTTGGCTAGGAGTTAAAGATGCCTGTCCCTTTTCCTTCTCTTCAAAGAGGGTATGCTATGTATTTTTTCCTTTTTGTGCTTCGTAGAGCTACCCAGGTGAGCCCCCTCTGAGAAGTGGATTTCACAACACCCGCCTCTAGCGGGGTGGGGGCCTGGATGTAATAGGCACCGATGAGGCCTACTGGAGGACGCCGGTAAGGACACACTGTACCATATTGCTTGTGGTAACATGCTCTGCCCTCGAGAGGTCAGAGCACCTTTATTTATGCCCTCGGGCCACGCCTGGTCCTTGGGATGCATGCTGGCAACATTGTAGGGTAGCGGCCAGGTGGCTGACTATATCCCTTATAACCTTCAATAAAGAAAAAGAAAAATTATATATATCACAAATATCAGTAAACCAAATGCTTGGAGATCAGCATGCAAATTCTCTCATTCGCTGGCTGTGCCGGGGATTGGCATGTAGACGGTAAGGATAACCTCGCTGGCCCTCAGTCGATCGCAGGGTCATTTGAGACTCTCTTTCTTCCAGCGACAGGGCCACTTCTCCAGGACCAACCCGAGCCCCAGCCCTAGGTGTATCTGCCCTCGGGCTCACCGGCGCTCCTTCAGGAACTCCCACCTTGTGTTTTTCCACCCCTCGACATCCTCAGCCTCCATCTCTGTGATTGAACTATGAAATGTTTCTCGAGACTTCCATGTTTCCTCTCATGGCAGTGATTATGGTACCCCGCACTCTCCCAGGTCTCTTTCTCAAAGGCCTCTTTCTCAAAGGCGGTGTGATACTTCCATCCGGGATGTCGATACTTGATAACCACTTTGTCTCCCACGCCAATGCATGGTTACAACGCTCTCCTTCTACAACTGGCCTTGTCATTGTTGGTCTTTCTCCTCGCTTGGACAGCTGTCACATCAACTACCCCCAGCTTCCACATGGGTCTCGCTGGCACCACATCCCGGCAAGACCTCTTCATGAGGAGATCACTGGGCGCACAGCCTGTTGTGCAGTGCGATGTCTGGTGATAGGCCCTTAGAAATTGCTGGAGGCAGGTTTCCAGGTCTTAACCTTTTTCCACTCCAATCCTGAGTGCTTTGTTCAGTGTTCTCATAAATCTCTCTATCTCACCTTTAGACCGAGGCCATTGTGGCGTGATCCTCCTATGTCATATGTTGCGGCTGTGGAGGTAGTCCTTGAATTCTTTCCCTTGAAAAGGAGTGCCATTTTCTGTCTTGACCTTGTCCGGTAGCCCTAGTCATGGAAAAACGTGATACAGTGCCACCTTCACACACTCAAATGATGTCGACTTGACCAACTCCACCACTGGAAACTTTGAGTGACTGTCCATCAGTACCAGTGTAAGCTGACGATCTAGAAAGCTCCCAAAATCCCTGTGGTTCACCGCTGGTTAGAAGGCAGGATCAACAGCTCTTCACCCACTCATCCCCTTGTTGGTCCATTCCTAGGAATCATACTTTGCTTCTCAAATGGGCTTTCGTTTTTGTCATGCCTTGATGCCCCTGATGAGCGAGTTCAATGGTGTGGGTCCACAGTGTGCGAGTGACGATCTGGTGCCCTCAGAGGATGAGCCCTTCTTCACTCTCACTCAGCTCATCCAGCCACCTCCATAGATGTGTCTGTGCTTCTCGCTCCTCCTCGGTCAACCCTCGACTGCCGTCCAGGAAGTTATTTCACTGATGCCTTCTAAACGCCGCTTTCACCCTCTTGAGGCCTGCATCCACCCATGTGGAATCCACAATTTTCTCTAGGGACAGTGCACGGGGGCACAACGCCATGGTAAGCAACCATAGAAACTCCTCAGTTCCTGGATCACCATCTCCCTGTGAGCTGGCACCCATGGCCACAGGATGGCGGGACAAATAATCAGCCGGTTAGTTCACTCTCTGCTGGTAGGTGTCTAA
Organism: Calotriton arnoldi; assembly: GCA_963921515.1. NCBI lineage: Eukaryota > Metazoa > Chordata > Amphibia > Caudata > Salamandridae > Calotriton > Calotriton arnoldi. Next base: position 382,278 of record CAWUFW010014286.1, on the reverse strand, counting down.
CGAGTACTGCTGAAGCTAGACTGCCCATCTCTCTATCTTTGGTGGTCCATTGTGAGCTATACCCGCACCAGGGGTTTGTGATCGGTAATCACCTTAAACTTCTGGCTGCAAAGTTACAGATAAAAATGCTTACAGGCTCACCGAATAGCAAATGCCTCTCTCTCTATTTGAGCATATCTTGTCTCTTCTGCAGTGAGCGCCCTGCTGCCGTACGCTATCAGTACCCACTCGCCTCTCACTGTGTACTGCAGGGCTAGCGTCACGATGAGTTCAGTGGCTCTAGTGGGACTGAGGTACGCCATGGTGGCGTCATTGTGTAGAGCCTTCCTGGTCTCCTGAAAAGCATGCACAGCTTACTGTCCCATTTGAGAGTCCTTCCGTGTCAGTGCTCAGAGCTAATCAGACAAAGTGTCCAGGTTGGGGATAAACCGGCGGCATTAGTTGACCATCCCCAGGAAGCTGCGTACCTCTGACTAGTTTTTCAGCACCACTGCTGATCTAATGACCTCCACCTTCTGAGGGTCAACCTGTAGACCCTCAGGAGATAACCTGTATCCAAAGAACTCCACCTCGTTGGTGTAGAAAGCACATTTCTGCCGGTGCAAGGTCAGTCCTCTCTCTGCAAACTGACTTAGGGCAGCTCGTAATCGGGTGTGATGTTCCACAAGAGTGTTGGAAAATATGAGTATATCATGACTCACGTTGATGACACCTATTCATACTGACAGCGCTTCCTATATTGTCTCTTGAAACACCTCAGGCGCAGAGGACACCCCAAAACGGAGTCTTTTGAAACAGCAGAGCCCCACATGAGTGCAGAAGCTTGTAATGTAGCGGGAGAATTCTTCTAAAACCAACTGATGATACCCGGAGCTCAGGTCAATTTTCGAAAACCAAGGGATTACATTCAGGTCAGTCACAATTTCATGAATCGTGGGTGTTATGTGCCTCTCCCTTTGAATCTCCTGATTCGGTAGTCACATGTCCACACATAGTAGTATTGCCCCCGCTGCTTAGGTTTCAGGGCAATCACTAGTGACGAGACCCAAGGAGTGGGTCCCATCACCTTTTCAATTACTCCAGCTTGTTCCTGTGAATCTTGCTCTTTCTCGAATAGTGGTCTGACTTGCATGCCTTTCAGGCACCCTAGTCCCCGGAACAGCTCTGGAAAGTCTGACAAAATGTTCTCTGCATGGGACTGATGAATTTGTTTTGCAAAGAAGACCAGACCGAAGTCCTCCGCTATGTGGCAACCCAATAGCGTTCCTGTCTCACCGGTGGTCACATGGAATCGGTGTGTATCTTGTTTCCACCATAAGCCACCTCCACCTCTAAGACTCCTTGCAGCGGAATGGGGTCAGTACCCCCATAGGTTTATATTTTGACTTTCATGGGTGCTAGGGCCGGCGGTTGATTAATTTTCTTTAGTTGCTCTGTATCTATAACAACATACACCGATAACCCTGTGTCAATCGGGTGGCGCGAAGGTAATGTTACAAGTGATCTATTCACTCGAGCCATCTCGGCGCAGTTGTTGCTGGGTCCGCCAGCTGACTGAATGGCGGCAACTCGTTGATGGGGGGGGTGAGAGTATTGCTGCTATGCCACCGGGGCGGCTGCTGGTGGGCGTTAATATTCTGCTTGGATGTCCCTACTGAGTTGTCGTGTGGCCTTGGGACTTTCTAGCTTTTTGCTGGCCAATCTGCATGCTGCAGGCACCCATTGCTCATGGCTTCTCCCACACACACCACACTGACAGTGTCACAGTCTCAGTAGCCCAACCCCAGGGACCAGGCCCTGGAACTCTTCTGGGCCCTGCACCACTCCCTGCTCACCAGGACATCACCGGGGGGGGGGGGTACAAGTTGTCGTCCAAGGCATCCGTTCAGTGGCCGCCACCAGCACACCACGAGGGCCCTGCAGGGATCTTCCCCCCTGGGGCAAAACATGTGCCTGCTCCCACCCTCGTCGCCAGTGCAGCGGAGTGGGAGCCTAGATGTAATAGACCCCAATGAGGCCTACAGGAGGACAGTGATAGGGACACACTGCACACTATTTCTCGTGGTGACGTGCTCTGCCCTCGAGCGGTCAGAGCACTTTTATTTATGCCCTTGGGCTGCTTCTAACCTTCGGGATGCATGCTGGCAACATTGTAGGGTAGCGCCTGGTCGTCTCACTACATCGCCTGTTCAATGATTTCAGAATTATTTGCTGATTACTACATAACAAAAAAACGACATATTATATGTCTCATATATGTAAAGGTGCATGCAATATGCTTCAGAGATCTGTTTGGAAGGTTAATATTTTTGCTGTTTTTTGGTTTGTCAACATTTTTATTGATAATAATGGGGAGGCACCCAGTGCTAAAATCTATACCCACCTAATATGTATTATTAATATAAAGGCCAATGGAAGTAATCAGCAATAAAGTATGAAATCATGCATCAGGGAACGGTAAATTATGCAGCATTCTGTATTATATATCATGATATTTTAAGTAGAGCTGTGCAAAGTTGTAAATTGTGAAAACTTGTAACTTTGCGTGGGAAGTGTTTAAAAAAGGCAGCCTCAGTGGCCCATTGTAGAAGTGATCAAACATTCCTGGATGCTGTGAGGAGCTGTGAGAGGCAGACGACAGGCTGCTGCTCGGAAGCTGTTCCCATTGGAGGCCCTTTCCCAGCATATCCCTTGTTCAGAGCCTTAGTCCAGCACCTTCCCCGCTTCTCAAACCTCTATTTCCTTTGTGACGAAATTGCTTTCACTGAGCAACTCTACCCGGTCCCCAGCCTCCTACCTGAGTCCTCGGACTTTGTAGCAATGAAATCCCTGTTCATAGCTCGAAATGCTGAAGGGCATAACATCCAGTGGCTGGAAATCAGCTTAAAGTAGACTGGCTGGCAGATTAAAGATGTCCATTGAGATGTCAGTCTAAGGCCCAGATTTATCCAAAGTTGACGCAATGCAGCAAGACAGCTTGCTTCGCTGCGTTAAATGGAGAAAGCAGGAATGTGTCATATCTATCACGATATGGAGCATTCCTACTCTCTCCTTGTGACTGCCTAGTGCTAATGCAGGCACCCTTGTGGCACGGTGCAAGGGGCCTGCATTGCAGCCACAATTGTTTTTGTGCAGGAAAGGACTACTTCAAAAACAATCCATAGAGGCTTTTTCCTCTTTCTAAGAAGGCAGCACACTTAGAAAGAGGAAACAGCACTGAGAAATAAAGATATTTGTCCTCGTTGCCCCTCCATCGGCAACGCATACAATTTTGACACATTCCCAGATTCACTCGTCTTGGTAAATCTCGGAATGCACCAAAATCCATGGATTTGCCTGGGAACTCCAGTGTTCCATCCATGGACCTCCTCCCTGGGCAGAGTCACGCAAGGCACCAAATTGCGCTGCACTGCGTTACTCTAGATTTACCAAGCAACAGTGGCCTTCTTGACATTGTTAAACTGACTTAAGGATTGTGTTGCCTTTGCATCATTGATGCAAGGGGACAACACAATCCTATGATAAACCTGGCCCTAAGTGTTTATCTTCAGCAGCCTTTGTGGAGGGCGAGGTTTGTCAACAAAGAGTGACCCTTTACCTGCCCTTATTTTAAAATACAGGGGGGGAATATGTACAAGCCCCTATTGCCATCACAACGTTACATTTATCGACATTGTGGTGGCGATAGGGGATGCCTTATTTACAAGGCAGCATTAAGCCACTTAACGTGGCTTAACGCTGCCTTGTAAATAAGGCCCCCTTTCACGCTATGGTTAGCGTGGAAGGGGTGGGTAGTAGATGTTGCGGTGGACGTTAAACCGCAACACCCATTCATTTTGACGCTGCCCCCTATGTACAAGGGTGGCGTACATAGGAGGTGTGAGAAGTTGGCCTGGTATATGCTGTCCACTAATTATAGGGGGCACCTTGCACCAGTCCAAACAACCCCTTATTGGAGATAGGTTAAAGACAACCTTTATTGAAAGCTATCCTAGTGGTAGCTATGGAGAGCAGCCTTCAGGCTAAGTCTTGAAGGAATGTAAAGCAGCTTGTTTTACCAGTCTATAATCTCTTGAGTGACCAAATGAAAGAGGACCACACCAGGTATATATATTAAAATATATGTATTTAGTCTTAAACACACCCCTCTAGTCTCTTTATGAGGCTAGAGTTCGAAGTACATAAGTTACAAGTCAGTAATCAACAGTAATAGCACAAATACACGTTTGAGCCCTAGGGGCGTACCAAACCATATACCAATAAAGTGGTATAAGAACCACGACTGAGCTAGACACAGGGCCTAGAGCCTGTAGAAGTGCTTGGCCCTCAAGGAACCACCCAAGGTAGTGACACAGGGGACCCACGGGGGACGCGTGCAGTGTGAGAACACAGCCGCGAGCCGCCGTTGACTTCTATGGGGAATGTCGCGGTTGGAGTTTTAAAGAAAAAGGACACTTAGAGGAGGACTTGGAGCAAACCCCTTTAGAACTAGGTTGTTCTAGAGTCTATACCCACGGGAGCACCGGAGTACTCGAGTTACCTCACCCAGGGAAGCCGGGTGCATAGGTGTCTTTCGGGGTCGGGTTTCGTCGTCGTTTTCAATGGCGATCTGCTGCAAAGTGCTGCTGGCGACCAAGTCGAAAGTGTTCGGGTGGATCCAAGGGTGGATCGAAGATCTGAAGAACCTGAAAGCAGAGGGGACAGAGTCTGGGTCACTAGCCAGTGACCAGGAAGGCGATGAGCAGATGCCCACCGATGTCGGGTGCTTCAGGTAGGTTGACGGTCGTCTTGACTCTTCAGCCACGAGGTCCAGGAGGCGTCGACGATGACCAGGAGCTGGATTCGAGCTGTCCCACGACGTCTGTCGATTGCTGAAGGTGTCGGCGACCGGATTGGACCCAACAAGCCTTGGCAACGGCAAGTCTTGTGGAAACAAAGAAAGGACGTTGATGCAGACCAGCAAGGTCTGGGGGACTCACCCAGCAAGGGTAAGTCAGGGCACGTCTGGAGCAACCAGGGAAGCCCAAGCAGAAGAAGAGTTGCCTTCGTGAGGGCCCACTAGCCAACGGACTAGCGACCGCGAAGGAGGTCTCGAGTGGACGCACTTGGAGCTGGCTCACGGGACACTCGTGGAGTGGAGGCCAGTGATCTTCGGTGCAGTCGGTGCTGGAGGCGAGGGCTACTTGGAGCCCAAAGCACAACTTCGTGGGAGACCAGGAAGAGGATGCACTTGCAAAAATACTCGGTGTCCAGGGGTCACGGTTCCACGTTACCCACGACAGCTACGGGCCTCAGCTTTGCTGGGGACTCAGGGCAGCCTCGGGGAAGTCTGGAAATCTACCTCTGGTGATGCAAAGACTTCGGCGTCCGGCGGGAGCTTCAGCGATGCAGACCGGACAATTGCTTCTTAGGTGCCTGCCAAGCAGGGGAGTCACTCCTTGACCCCAAGGGAGATTCTTCAGTCCTCTAATCTTCAAGTAGAGTGTCGAAGGTCCAGGATTCAGTGTCAGAGTTTCGTCCAGGGTAATCTAAAGTCCTAAGGACTGGGGTCCCATACTAAGGGAGGGGGTTGGACATTCTCTGGGGACCCACCTATGGGAGGGTCAGGGAAGAGGTGTGGTTACACCCATTCCCTTTGTCCAGTTTCGCGCCCGAGCAGGGGCTGGAAGCCCCTGAACCGGTTTGAACTGGGGTATGCACAGGGACACCAAATGTGCCCCCAGTGCTGGACTTCAAAGCACTTTGAGAGTGCACCCACCCAGCCCCAATACACATCAGCCTGTCTGGGAGGTGGTTACACCTCCCTGCAACAGGAAACCTATTGTCCAGGCCTCCCCTGCCGGAGTTTCGGTCGGCAGCAGGAGGCCAGACTCGTGTCTGTGGCTGCAGCATCCATTTTGTGATGCCAGGGCTCTGTAAAGTCAATACCGGGTATGCCGGTTGGCACATGTCTCTCCCTCTAGAAGGGTGGAATGCTACCCCCGCCGCCAGAACTGGCGGGGGGGAGTATTCCAAGATGTTTGACACCAAACACGACATGTTTCCGTGCAGCCATCCCAAAGTTAGCATTTAACGCGAGGTTATAATGCACTTAAGAGTATATGGTCAGGCTGCACTGCAAACAGCATCAGAGGAGGTACTCCGAATGCTGCAGAGGGGCTCTGCTCATGCAGGGGCACCCTCTCACATCAAAACCAAGCACTCTGCCTTCAGGATTGTCAAGGCCTGCCATAGGAGTGACTTATAGGTTTATATGTGTGTGCAATGGTAGTGATATAGGTAGCCTATACCACTGTAAGGGGTGCATGCACCACCTTACTCAGGCTGCAGTAGCAGACCTGTGGTGTCATTTTGGAGGGCCTTCCAGGGGTGGCACAATACATGCTTCAGCCCCTGGTAGGCCCCTGGGGTACCTATGCCCTGGGTACATAGTATACCATATACTAGTGACTTATAAGGGCACCCCAGAATCCAATCAGAGAGGTACCTAAGGTACTTGGAATCCATTTAGAGAGGAAGCAGCTAGGCTGGGGACCTGAATAGCAGGGCCCCAGCCAGACTAAAGTCAAAATACAGTGAAGCATCAGCAAAAAGTGGGTGTAACCATAAGCGGCAGATCCTACTCTCCTACACAACCCCCCCCCCCCAAAACGCAGGGACATTAAACTAACCTTGACCAGTTGAGTCTTCATGTTCTAAGTGGAAATATCTGGAGAGTCCATCTGCATTGGCATGGTTACTCCCAGGTCTATGTTCCACTGTATAGTCCATCCCCTGTAGGGAAATGGACCACCTCAAAAGTTTGGGGTTTTCACCCTTCATCTGTTTTAGCCATAAGAGGGGCTTGTGGTCTGTTTGAACAAGGAAGTGAGTGCCAAACAAGTATGGCCTCAGCTTCTTCAGAGCCCAAACCACAGCAAAGGCCTCCCTCTCTATGGCTGACCAACGTTTCTCTCTAGGGGTCAGCCTTCTGCTTATGAAAGCTACTGGCTGATCCTGACCTTCATCCTTCAATTGTGACAGTACAGCCCCTACCCCCAATTCAGATGCATCTGTTTGGACAATGAACTTCTTGGAGTAATCAGGACTCTGGAGAATGGGAGCAGTGCACATGGCCTGCTTCAGGTCATCAAATGCCTTTTGACAGCTAGCTGTCCACTGAACCTTTTTGGGCATTTTCTTGGAAGTTAAGTCATTCAGGGGTGTCACTATTGATCCATACCCCTTGACAAATCTCCTATAGTACCCAGTCAGGCCTAAAAAGGCTCTCACCTGTGTCTGGGTAGTTGGAGCAGTCCAGTCCATGATGGTCTGGATCTTGCTCTGCAATGGTTGAACCTGGCCTCCACCCACAAGGTGGCCCAGGTACACAACCTGACTCTGCCCTATCTGGCACTTTGTAGCCTTGATAGTGAGGCCTGCTTTCTGCAGGGCCTGCAAAACATTTCTGAGGTGGACCAGGTGATCCTCCCAGGTGGAGCTAAAGACAGCAATATCATCTAGGTATGCTGCCCTATAGGCTTCCAGACCTGTGAGGACTGTATTCACCAACCTCTGAAAAGTGGCAGGTGCATTCTTCAAACCAAAGGGCATTACCACAAATTGATAATGCCCACTAGGGGTTGAGAATGCTGTTTTTGGCTTTGCATCATCAGCTAGCCTGATCTGCCAGTAGCCAGCTGTTAGGTCAAATGTGCTTAGATACTTGGCTGAGGCCAAAGTGTCTATTAGCTCATCTGCCCTGGGTATTGGATGGGCATCAGTCCTAGTGACTGCATTGAGACCCCTGTAGTCCACACAAAACCTCATCTCTCTTTTCCCACCACTGGTGTGAGGTTTTGGCACAAGGACCACTGGACTAGCCCAAGGGCTATCTGAGGGTTCAATAACTCCCACATCCAACATCTTCTGGACTTCTGTCCTGATACAGTCCTTGACATGGTCAGGTTGCCTATAAATCTTATTTTTAATAGGCAGACTGTCCCCAGTGTCCACTTCATGAGTGCACCAGGTGGTCTGACTTGGTGTCAGAGAGAACATATGCCTGAACTAATTGAGCACCTGTCTGCAATCAGTTTGCTGCTGGGCAGTGAGGCTGCCTGCCAAGGCTACACCATCCACTGACCCATCATCAGGGTTCTGGGAGAGCAGGTCTGGGAGAGGGTCACTCTCCTCCTCCTGTCCCTCATCAGTTGCCATGAGCAAGCCCATGTCAGCCCTGTCCACATATGGTTTCAATCTGTTGACATGGAGAACCCTGTGGGGACTCCTGGGTGTTCCTAGGTCTACTAAATAGGTAACCTCACCCTTCTGTTCAACAATGGTGTGGGGTCCACTCCATTTGTCTTGGAGAGCTGCTGGGGCCACTGGCTCCAACACCCACACCTTCTGTCCTGGCTGGTAAACAGTCAGTACAGCCTTTTGGTCATGCCAGGCTTTTTGGAGTTCCTGGCTAGCCTCAAGGTTTTTAGTTGCCTTTTTCATGTACTCAGCCATCCTGGAGCGGAGACCAAGTACATAGTCCACTATTGTCCTGCTTGGGGGGCTTGAGAGGTAACTCCCATCCTTCCTTCACCAGGCACAATGGACCCCTGACAGGGTGACCAAACAAAAGTTCAAAAGGGCTGTAGCCAACCCCCTTTTGAGGCACCTCCCTGTATGCAAATAAAAGGTAGGGCAAGAGTATGTCCCATCTTCGCCTAAGCTTCTCTGGGAGCCCTTTAATCATGCCCTTTAAGGTTTTGTTGAATCTCTCAACTAAACCATTGCATTGTGGGTGATAGGGTGTGGTGAATTTGTAAGTCACTCCACACTCCTTCCACATTGCTTTCAAGTATCCAGACATAAAGTTTGCACCCCTGTCTGATACAACCTCCTTAGGGAAGCCCACTCTTGAGAAAATTCCCAGGAGGGCTCTTGCCACTACAGGTGCTGTAGTGGTCCTAAGGGGAATAGCCTCTGGGTACCTGGTGGCATGATCCACCACCACCAGGATAAACCTGTGCCCAGATGCTGTTTGGGGATCCATGGGACCAACAATGTCAATCCCCACCCTTTCAAAGGGAACCCCCACCACAGGTAGTGGTATCAGGGGGCCTTTGTAGTGCCACCTGCCTTGCCACTGGCCTGGCAGGTTACACAGGAGCGACAAAACTCCTTGGTGTCTTCAGACATGTGGGGCCAGTGAAAGTGAGGGACAATTCTGTCCCAAGTCTTGTTCTGGCCCAGGTGACCTGCTAAAGGAATATCATGGGCTAGGGTCAATAGGAAGCCCCTGAACTTCAGAGGTATAACCAACCTCCTGGTGGCACCAGGCTTGGGGTCTCTACACTCTGAGTACAAGAGTCCATCATCCCAATACACTTTATGGGGACCACTAGCATTCCCAGCAGCCTCAGCAGCAGCTTGCTGTCTGAGGGGTTCAAGAGAGGGGCAGCTCTGTTGCTCTTGGCTCAGATCTGCCCTGGAAGGGCCCCCTGTCCCCAAGAACTCCACCTGATCAGGCTCAAACTCCTCTGGGACAGTTCCTTCCTCAGGACTGAGATCATCTCCCTGAAGAGACTGATCTTCCTTCTGAGCCAAGGGGGAAGGCACTGCCTTTACCCTACTACTCCTCCTCTTGGATGGCACTTGGTCCTTTGTTCCAGGATCCAAGGCCTGTTTAGTGTTAGACATTTTGCTCTGTGACCTGGTCACAGCAAACACATCTGCAGGGATGCCCAGCATTTCTGCATGGGTCCTGAGCTCCACTTCTGCCCAAGCTGAAGTTTCAAGATCATTGCCAAGCAAGCATTGAACTGGTAGGTCTGCACTTACCACAACCTTCTTAAGGCCAGTTACCCCTCCCCAGGAGAAGTTAATAACTGCCAGAGTATGGTCTGTTCTGACATTGCTAGCATTGGTCACTTGGTACATCTCACCAAGTATAATCTGCCCAGGATCCACAAGGTCTTGTGTCACCATGGTGACACTTGCTCCTGTGTCCCTAAATGCCTAAGCCTCTTTTCCATTTATTAATGGCTGTTGTCTGTACTTGCCCAGATTACTGGGACTCACAAAGGAGGTCACATCCATGCCTCCATCACAGACTAGGACAGCCTGAGTGAGTTCTCTGACTAGGCCAGAGCTCATCTCATTACCCAGGGTCAACCCTACTAAACCCTTGGCTTGTGTACTCCCACCACCAATTGTAACTGCACTAGGGGGAACAGGTGCCTTAGGGGCATTGGTGGGGGCTGGAATAGAGTCTTTGGACTTGGTGCAATCACTGGTCCAGTGTGTCTTTTGCTTACAGACTTTGCACCATGGTTTCTTTTGGCCTTTTCCCTTGTTAGACTGTGAATCCCCACCTGAAGAAGATTTTTGGGGGCCTTGTGAAGACTTCTGGTCTTTACCCTTCTCCTCACCCTTATCAGAGTTTTTAGAATCTTGCTTCTTAGGGTCACCACCTTGGTTCTGTACCTTCTGCCTCACCCTGGTTCTGACCCATTTGTCTGCCTTCTTCCCCAATTCTTGGGGAGAGGTCAGATCAGAGTCCACCAGGTACTGATGCAACAGCTGATTTTGACAGTTATTAAGAATCTGCTCCCTCATGATAAGATTGTACAATCCTGTGAAGTCACATACCTTACAGCCCATTAACCAACCTTCCAGAGCCTTAGCAGAACAATCAACAAAGTCCACCCAGTCTTGAGTCTGTGCTTTTTGGGTATCTCTGAACTTTAACCTGTATTGTTCAGTGGTTAGGCCAAACCCATCAATCAGAGCACTCTTCAAGACTTTGTAATTGTCAGCATCCTCTTCTCTAACAGTGAGGAGCTTATCTCTGCCTTTGTCTGCAAAGGAGAGCCACAAGATTGCTGCCCACTGCTCCTGAGGGACCCTCTGTACTTTACAGGCCCTCTCCAGTGCAGAAATCCATTTGTGGATGTCATCCCCACTCTGGTAGGGAGGGACAATCTTGCTCAGGTTTCTATGGCCATAAGACCTTTCCCTATCTCTGGGGAAACTGCTGCCACCACGGGACTCTAGTCCCAACTTTTTTCTCTGTCTATAGAGATCTAGGGACTCCCTGTCTATAGCCAACTGCTGTTTTCTGAGCTCAAGCTGGGCTTGTTCATACTGAAGCAGTCTCTTTCTCCTTTCATGAGAGGATTCCCTCCTATGAGAAGAGACAGAGGTCCCTATTGAGGGGTCAGAGTGGTTAGACTCCTGAGAAGGAGATCTAGACCTTCTGGGCACACTCACAACTCTGCCTGCTGGGACAAAGGTGAGGTCATTCTGATCCTCCTCTTCATCCACAGGAATAGCTGGGTTTTCCAGGTCAAGGTCATTTTCACCTTCCTGGCCAGTCTCAGAGGGGGGGTCCTGGGTGATGTCACCCCTGGTCCCTTCCTCATCTTCTGCCCCACCCTCTCTGCCTACCCCTTCAGGCTCTATGGGTCTTCTGAGATCATCTGACAGAAGCACCTCTCTGAGGTGTTGGGTGCTGGCACTTTGGCCTGTCTTCAGCTTCCTAGTACTGCACAATGCTCTCAATTCCAAGAATGGGAGATCATCATACTTGGAGGGAAGAAGCCCACTGGCTTCTGGCAAGGACCCACTGGTTCGTGGCCTTGAAGACATTACTAGTGAGGTGTGGTGTATGCACTACCTACTCTAGTGTGGCCTACTAAACTCTCTTGAGTTGTAGAAAGGGTGTGCTATCTCTTAACACACAACTCTAAGTTCAGTAGAACTTACTGTATACTAAGCTTGTATTTATATGTACCTAAGGTACCCTTAGTGGTTTTCAGTTGATCAATTTAATTGAGATTATCTGGTAAAACAATAGCAAGCTGGAATCCCACACACTGCACACCAATGTGAGAAGTTGGCCTGGTATATGCTGTCCACTAATTATAGTGGGCACCTTGCACCAGTCCAAACAACCCCTTATTGGAGATAAGTTAAAGACAACCTTTATTGAAAGCTATCCTAGTGGTAGCTATGGAGAGCAGCCTTCAGGCTAAGTCTTGAAGGAGTGCCCCCTTGATGCCCTGATTGTGCTCGTTTTCCCTTCTGTGCCTGTTTCCGCCGCTGCGCCCTGCGGCCCCGCCCCTCACTGCCCATTCGCTGCCCCATTCCCTGCTCCTCCCTCCCACCTCCCCACTTATGGCGGCCGCTGCGCGGCCGCGCCACTGGCGCGCCGAAGGCGCGCCTAAGGCAAGCCCGTCTGCGCCCGTCCGTGCCGTGACCGCGCCCAGCGCCAGACCCCCTGGTCCGGGCATCCCCCGCGCCCGCCACATCAACAGACGCCGATACGACGCCAGCACCCTCCACGCACTCAACCCCAGAAAAGATCACGCCTGCTACCAGGCCACCCCGAAGCGCACCCAAGGGCCCTTCACCTGCCGGAACTGCAGCTTCGCCAGCACCCGCCCCGCCAAACCACCGCCCAGGAAAGAACCCAACTACCTCAGATGCATCCTCCTCAACACCCGCTCCGCCCGCAAACACGCCATCGAACTCTGGGACCTTCTCGACTCAACCTCCCCAGACGTCGCATTCCTGACGGAGACCTGGCTGAATCCCGCTTCAGCCCCCGACATCGCCATTGCCATCCCGGACGGATACAAGATCACCCGCAGGGACCGCACCAACGGAGTCGGAGGAGGCATCGCCATCGTCCACAGGAACACCCTCAGAGTCTCAACCAACACCGACGACACCCTCAGCACCGCCGAACACATGCACTTCCAGATCCACACCGATCCCAACACCACCCTCAGAGGAACCCTCATCTACAGACCCCCGGACCCCGACCACAGTTCAGCGATTCCATCGCTGACTTCGCCAGCACACACGCCATCGCCTCCACGGACTACATCCTCCTCGGGGACCTGAACTTACACCTCGAGAACAACAAGGACACCAACTCCACCACCCTGATCGACAACCTCGCCACCCTCGGACTCAGACAGCTCGTGACTACACCCACCCACGCCGTCGGCCACACGCTGGACTCCATCTTTTCCGCAAGCCCACACGTCTCCTTCAACCACACCTCCGAACCCCACTGGACTGACCACCACTGCATCCACTTCACCTACAGGAAGCCCACCACGCACCACCGCACCGAACAAATGCCTCGCCGCTGCTGGAGCAGAGTCACGGAAGACCAGCTAACCACAACCCTCGCCCTGAGCCCACCCGCCGAACCCTCCGACCCCGACACCGCCGCCCGCAACCTCAGACAGTGGATCGACGACTGCGCCAACACCCTCGCCCCGCTCAAGAATCCGCCCAACAGCCACACCAGCAAGAAAGCCACCTGGTTCACCGAAGACCTCCAGGCCTCCAAACGAACATGCCGAAAACTGGAGAAGATCTGGCTCCACGAACGGACAGCGGACAGCTACGCCGCCCACAAGAGCGCCACCCGCAGTCACCATCACCTCATCAGATCCGCCAAAAGGGCCTCACTCAAAGACCGCCTAGACAACAACGCACACAACAGCAAAGAGCTCTTCAACATCGTGAAGGAACTCTCCAACCCCAGCTCCAACACCAACGACATCCAGCCGTCGCGAGACCTGTGCGACTCACTGTCCACCTTCTTCCACCGCAAAATCGCCGACATCCACGACAGCTTCAACACCATGACCGCCCCGGCAACCACCGAGACCACTGCCCCCACAACCACCAACCGCCTGCTCTCCTGGACCAACATCAACGACGAGGACACCAGCGAGATCATGAACACCATCCACTCCGGTTCACCGCTAGACCCGTGCCCTCACCACATCTTCAACAAAGCCAGTACAGCCATCGCGCCCCATCTCCGGAAAATAATCAACATCTCCTTCGAGACAGCAACCTTCCCGGAAAGCTGGAAGCACGCCGAGATCACCGCCTTACTCAAGAAACCCAAGGCAGACCCCAAGGACCTCAAGAACTTCCGACCCATCTCTCTGCTCCCGTTCCCCGCGAAGGTCACCGAGAAAATCGTCAACAAACAACTGACCCGCTACCTCGAGGAGAACAACATCCTGGACCCTTCCCAGTCCGGCTTCCGCAGCAACCACAGCACCGAAACCGCCCTCATCGCCGCCACCGATGACATCAGGACCCTGCTAGACAATGGAGAAACAGCAGCCCTCATCCTCCTGGACCTATCAGCCGCCTTCGACACGGTCTGCCACCACACACTACGAACACGCCTTCACGACGCCGGGATCCAAGAGAAGGCCCTGGACTGGACCACATCCTTCCTTTCCGGCAGAACACAAAGCGTCCGCCTCGCCCCTTCCGATCCAAGGCCACCAAGATCATCTGCGGCGTACCCCAAGGCTCCTCCCTCAGCCCAACGCTGTTCAACATCTACATGGCACCCCTCGCCCACGTCGCCCGACAGCACAACCTCAACATCATCTCCTACGCCGACGACACCCAGCTGATCCTCTCCCTCACCAAAGACCCTCACACCGCCAAAGCCCACCTCCACGAAGGAATGAAGGCCGTCGCCGAATGGATGAGGACCAGCCGCCTGCAGCTGAACTCGGACAAGACGGAGGTCCTCATCCTTGGTTCCAACCCTTCAGCCTGGGACGACTCCTGGTGGCCAACATCACTGGGAACAGCCCCGCCACCCACCCAACGACCACGTACGCAACCTAGGGGTCATCCTCGACCCCACCCTCTCCATGACTAAGCAGGTCAACGCCGTTTCCTCATCCTGCTTCAACATCCTCCGAATGCTCCGCAGGATCTTCAAGTGGATCCCCACCGAAACAAGAAAAACAGTCACCCAGGCCCTCGTCACCAGCAGGCTGGACTACGGAAACGCCCTCTACGCAGGAACGACGGCTAAGCTCCTGAGACGGCTGCAACGCATCCAGAACGCCTCTGCACGTCTTATCCTCGACATCCCCCGACGCAGCCACATCACACCCCACCTGAGAGACCTGCACTGGCTCCCTGTCAACAAGAGGATAACCTTCAAGCTCCTCACCCACGCACACAAAGCACTCCACAACTCCGGACCAGCCTACCTCAACAGACGACTCAGCTTCTACACCCCCACCCGCCAGCTCCGCTCGACCAGCCTCGCCCTCGCCACAGTCCCCCGCATCCGGAAACGACCGCCGGCGGCAGATCCTTCTCCCACCTCGCCGCTAAGACCTGGAACACCCTCCCCACCAACCTCCGACAGACCCAAGACCTACTGGCCTTCAGAAGACTCCTCAAGACCTGGCTCTTCGATCAGTAGCAGCACCACCCCCCTCTTCCCCCAGCGCCTTGAGACCCTCGCGGGTATGTAGTGCGCTTTATAAGTGACATGATTGATTGATTGATTGAAAGCAGCTTGTTTTACCAGTCTATAATCTCTTGAGTGACCAAATGAAAGAGGACCACACCATGTATATATATAAAATATATGTATTTAGTCTTAAACACACCCCTCTAGTCTCTTTATGAGGCTAGAGTTCGAAGTACATAAGTTACAAGTCAGTAATCAACAGTAATAGCACAAATACACGTTTGAGCCCTAGGGCGTACTCAAACCATATACCAATAAAGTGGTATAAGAACCACGACTGAGCTAGACACAGGGCCTAGAGCCTGTAGAAGTGCTTGGCCCTCAAGGAACCACCCAAGGTAGTGACACAGGGGACCCACGGGGGACGCGTGCAGTGTGAGAACACAGCCGCGAGCCGCCGTTGACTTCTATTTGGGAATGTTGCGGTTGGAGTTTTAAAGAAAAAGGACACTTAGAGGAGGACTTGGAGCAAACCCCTTTAGAACTAGGTTGTTCTAGAGTCTATACCCATGGGAGCACCGGAGTACTCGAGTTACCTCACCCAGGGAAGCCGGGTGCATAGGTGTCTTTCGGGGTCGGGTTTCGTCGTCGTTTTCAATGGCGATCTGCTGCAAAGTGCTGCTGGCGACCAAGTCGAAAGTGTTCGGGTGGATCCCAGGGTGGATCGAAGATCTGAAGAACCTGAAAGCAGAGGGGACAGAGTCTGGGTCACTAGCCAGTGACCAGGAAGGCGATGAGCAGATGCCCACCGATGTCGGGTGCTTCAGGTAGGTTGACAGTCGTCTTGACTCTTCAGCCACGAGGTCCAGGAGGCGTCGATGACAACCAGGAGCTGGATTCGAGCTGTCCCACAACGTTTGTCGATTGCAGGGGTATTGGCGACCGGATTGGACCCAACAAGCCTTGGCAACAGCAAGTCTCGTAGAAACAAAGAAAGGACGTTGATGCAGACCAGCAAGGTCTGGGGGACTCACCCAGCAAGGGTAAGTCAGGGCACGTCTGAAGCAACCAGGGAAGCCCAAGCAGAAGAAGAGTTGCCTTCGTGAGGGCCCACTAGCCAACGGACTAGCGACCGCGAAGGAGCCTCGAGTGGACGCACTTGGTGCTGACTCACGGGACACTCATTGAGTGGAGGCCAGTGATCTTCGGTGCAGTCGGTGCTGGAGGCGAGGGCTACTCGGAGCCAAAAGCACAACTTCATGGGAGACCAGGAAGAGGATGCAATTGCAAAAATACTCGGTGTCCAGTGGTCACGGTTCCACGTAACCCACGACAGCTACGGGCTTCAGCTTTGCTGGGGACTCAGGGCAGCCTCGGAGAAGTCTGGAAATCCACCTCTGGTGATGCAAAGACTTCGGCGTCCGGCAGGAGCTTCAGCGATGCAGACCGGACAATTGCTTCTTAGGTGCCTGCCAAGCAGGGGAGTCACTCCTTGACCCCAAGGGAGATTCTTCAGTCCTCTAATCTTCAAGTAGAGCGTCGAAGGTCCAGGATTCAGTGTCAGAGTTTCGTCCAGGGTAATCTAAAGTCCTAAGGACTGGGGTCCCATACTTATACTAAGGTAGGGGTTGGACATTCTCTGGGGACCCACCTATGGGAGGGTCAGGGAAGAGGGGTGGTTACACCCATTCCCTTTGTCCAGTTTCACGCCCGAGCAGGGGCTGGAAGCCCCTGAACCGGTTTGAACTGGGGTATGCACAGGGACACCAAATGTGCCCCCAGTGCTGGACTCAAAGCACTTTGAGAGTGCACCCACCCAGCCCCAATACACATCAGCCTGTCTGGGAGGTGGTTACACCTCCCTGCAACAGGAAACCTATTGTCCAGGCCTCCCCTGCCGGAGTTTCGGTCGGCAGCAGGAGGCCAGACTCGTGTCTGTGGCTGCAGCATCCATTTTGTGATTCCAGGGCTCTGTAAAGTCAATACCGGGTATGCCGGTTGGCACATGTCTCTCCCTCTAGAAGGGTGGAATGCTACCCCCGCCGCCAGAACTGGCGGGGGGGGGGTAGTATTCCAAGATGTTTGACACCAAACACGACATGTTTCCGTGCAGCCATCCCAAAGTTAGCATTTAACGCGAGGTTATAATGCACTTAAGAGTATATGGTCAGGCTGCACTGCAAACAGCATCAGAGGAGGTACTCCGAATGCTGCAGAGGGGCTCTGCTCATGCAGGGCACCCTCTCACATCAAAACCAAGCACTCTGCCTTCAGGATTGTCAAGGCCTGCCATAGGAGTGACTTATAGGTTTATATGTGTGTGCAATGGTAGTGATATAGGTAGCCTATACCACTGTAAGGGGTGCATGCACCACCTTACTCAGGCTGCAGTAGCAGACCTGTGGTGTCATTTTGGAGGGCCTTCCAGGGGTGGCACAATACATGCTTCAACCCCTGGTAGGCCCCTGGGGTACCTATGCCCTGGGTACATAGTACACCATATACTAGGGACTTATAAGGGCACCCCAGAATCCAATCAGAGAAGTACCTAAGGTACTTGGAATCCATTTAGAGAGGAAGCAGCTAGGCTGGGGACCTGAATAGCAGGGCCCCAGCCAGACTAAAGTCAAAATACAGTGAAGCATCAGCAAAAAGTGGGGGTAACCATAAGAGGCAGATCCTACTCTCCTACAGGAGGCAGCGCCAAAATTAAGACCAGGTAAAACCTGGTCTTAAGTTGGCGAAAGGAGGAGAAATGCATTATTTCTCCTCGTTTTTGCTTTTTCCATGTGTGCTGCCTTGTGCAGCACACATGGAAAATGAAAAATGCCATGGATTGTTTATGTACAGGAAGGTGTCCCTACCGGTACATAAACAATCCTTTAAAAAAATGCCATTTTGTGACTTTCATGTGTGCTGCATGAAGCAGCACACATGACAGTGACAGAATGGCATTGTAGGATTGTTTATGTGCAGGAAGGGACACCTTCCTACACATAAACAATCCTCCCATGCACGCAGACACCCTTGCACTATGGTGCAAGTGTGCCTGCGTTGGTGCTAAGTTGCTAAACTAAGCACCATCGCAGGGGGAAATGCAAGTCTGGCAGCCGCGGCTGCTGCAGGTAAGAGCGGTGGGGCCAGGTGAGGGGGGATTTCGAGAGACGCCACAAGGGAAAATGAAATTACGCCTCTCTCCGCCAATTCCTTGTACATATCCCCCAGGGTTGCGGATTAGAAGTGGGTCCTGATGCTTCATTAAACCATTCACATTCAGCAACAATGAAAGTAAAATGTTACTCACTTCCGGGAAGAACGGATGTGACATTTTAGATCGTGTAAATCATAACAAAGATGCACATGAAACAATCCTGTATGTGCTCACTTCTTTTTGGGTGCTGGGGCAGTCACTGGTGCTTGGGGGTGCTGTCATTTACTACTCGGGTCCCAGGCTTACAAGTGCTTGGCACTCTAATTGGATAACGAAGTTGCTCCCTTTGGTCACTTGACTGTCCAGTGGCAGTGAAGAGTCCAAATTAATGGTAGGAGATGGTAAACTTGAGAGCAGCATGGAGGTCAATAAGTAATTAAGAAACTTTCAGCTCAATACCAGCAGGTGGCCAGTGGCGTAACAAAACTTGAGGGGGGCCCCCCCTGCAAAGTACACCAAGGGGGCCCCCTCCCCGACCCACCACCTATCACTTTTACTGGTGGTGGCCCCCTGGAGCCCGCAGGCCCCCCCTGCACTGCGGGGGCTTATGTTACCCCACTGCAGCTGGCAAGGATCCTTATATTCTATTCAATAAAAGATAGATAAAATCTGAACTTTTGACCAATGATGCCAGTTTCTAAGACCACTAGAATTATTTGGCTAAATAGGACCAAATTATCTGGCAGTGTTAATTAAACTATGCAGCAAGTTATGCACCATTGTGCTGCACATTCTGCTGCATTATGAGCTCACTGTTTAACTTTAACATTATAATCAGGGCCACTAGAATTATGCGGCAGGGGAGGACCAAATTATGCAGCACAGAATTAAGGGGCAAGATGTCACAAATTATATGTCGGGGGGACCAACGAAATTAATGACAGGGTTTTCAGGGGATTTTGTGTTGCCAAGTGCCTCTTTGGTCACTACTCCCCCTGAATCAACATATGGGGGGCCCTTACTTTCATTATCTAGATGCCAGCCGGGTTGTCTAGTTAGTCAATCAATCTCGGTTAGGTCTGAGAGTACCTCATAGTGATTAGGGTGGAAAGAGGGGGGCGGATGGGGACATCTGTGATATGTCTCGGCTGAATAGGCCGCATTCCGAGGGAGAAAACCTGGCCAAGAGGGTAAAAAAAGCCCAAAGGTCGAGCCTTTATCTGCTCGCTAGGCGAGTCTTTCAGCTGATTTAAGGCATGATGAACACACCTCGCATCGCTGAAATTAAGCACGACACAGTCCCCCCCAATACTTTTCTTTGTGCCACCTACCCAGCTCACCCGCCTGGCCATGATGATGTATTTGAACCAATTAGAATAGGGTGGGGTTTTCCTGGAACACCAATGTGTAGATTTATTTATAAGGCTCCAGCAGCTTTCTTTTTGGCTAGGAAGTAACCTCGGAACCCCAGTTAAAATCAAGGTGTAGGGGTTACTTTCTGGGGGCAGATTTAGTGAGTCAGCAATCCCACTCCCGCCTAATGGGCCATGTAAGCAACTGTGGGACGTTGTGTCCCCCAGAAGAGGTCTACCCCCATCCCCTAAATTAGATGTTTTGGGGAGCGGGACGCCCTGACCCAGATGTCTTGGGGGGGGTGGGAATTTCCATGAGGAACAGAAACCTCTACTAACGCGACCGGTGTACTAATATTTATGGTCTCCTGTGTGCGACCACAGGTTCGGGGGAATACCACTGAGGGTAGATGGTACTTTCCCAGAGGCCACCCCATTAGATGAGGCCTTCGACAAGTTACCCCCCGCCCTTCGGCTAAATCCCTTGGCGGTAGATCTCTCTCAGTTGGGATGTATAGTGGAGATTTTTCTACTGGCGCTAAGGCTTTACAAACAATAGTTAGCTGCTCCTCAATGTTGGTTAGTCTTACCAGAATTGGTGCTAGAGCCTCCTGAACTAACTTACTCAAGTTTCCAGTTAGAATATCAGACCCATCCTGCCCAACATTGGTTACCCCTCCTATACATGATTTAACAACTTTTCCTGATATGTGGGTTTGTTTAGATCTTTTTATCTTAGGCGACTGACTATTGTTCTTATGAGCAGTCCCCACTCTCTCAGTTCGTTTCCTCTTTCCTCCGGTTACAGTCAATGGGCCAGTCTTCGTCGATGTTGTACGAGGGCTCGCTTCACCATCCCGTATACCTCGTAGTTCACCCTGGGTCAGAACTATCACAGTAGGGGAAATAGGGTCTTGAGGCCTGTCCACAATAACAGTTTCTGCTATGTCCGTGTGGGAATCGTTGTTTGAAGATGGTAACTGGGTAGCAGGCAATTGCTCAGGTGTTGGTGCCCGAGAAAGTCTCTGTTCAGCATGCTCTATTTCCTTATTGATAGCTCCCACCGCCTTTTGCAAAAAGCCATCTAGAGTGGTATCAGTGGTTTTTGAGGCAGGTGAGAGCTGCTAGGAAGTGTAGTCCCCCCGGGGTCCGGCCTCCGTGAAGCTGCGGCCAGCAAGGTGAGCTCTGCAGTGATTAAATACGCCTCCGGGCGCAAGAGACTCGCGTTGGCGCCTTCCTGGCACTTGGGCTGCTAGGAAGTGTAGTCCTCCCCGGGGTCCGGCCTCTGTGAATCAATCCCAGTTCTGCAGCTGGAGACTGGACTCACAAGCAAAGCAATACCAATAGATGGGTTTCTTCAGCCATGGAAACAGGGAGTTCTTTTATGATTTTATCTGCTGTGAAGCCTTAACTCGCGGAAGCAGTTTCCCGGCTACAGTGTTCCGGTTCTGTCCTTCTGTTCTTTGTAGTCATCGGAGCTCGAGGTTGTTCTGTCCCGGCATGAGCATTCTTTCTTCAGCCTGTGACTTGAAGCCGTAGTAGCGAGCTTTTTCGGAGTCTCGTGTCATCTCGCGAGCTGCTTCATCGTATTCCAGTGCACGCCTGTCTGACCTGGCTCAAAACAAACACCAACCAGGTCAAACTTCACCTACAGAAACTTGACAGACTTCAAAAAAGCGAATCAGTGTGAAATGTTTCCGAACTTCAAAGGCACGACGGTGTCAGGGCGCACAGGGGTCGGCAGGGAAGGAGGCGCAGGCAGGGCATGGCTCCGAAGGGCTCACACTCAAACTACTCGCGTCTTTGTTCCGAGTCTCTGAAATAATGCTCCCACTTGCTCTAAAAGGGCAAGATATAGCAAATTATATGTCGTAATTAATTTATTGGAAATATGTTACTTGGGGGGCTGGGCGCCTTTATGTCATTGTTGTTGACCTACGGTCGGCTTTTGATTTAGTTCCCAGAGAGGGCCTGTGGGCAGTTCTAACCAACATGGGGGTCCTGAAATACCTAATTGATGTGTTTAGGAGGCTTCACCTGGATAACTGTGCACAAGTTAGGCATGGCCCTGTGGGGGAATTGACAGACCCCATTCCAGTGACTCGGGAGGTGAGACAGGGGTGCGTACTAGCCCCTTTTTAGGTTGAGCATCAGCGCACAAGCGCTGTCTGCAAGACCTGCTGTAATCACTCTGCCGAGTGTAATGCAGCCTGCTGCTTGCAATTGGTTCACTCCTACGTCACTTTAATTTCCTGGCTCCTTATTGGTTAACGCTCCGATACATCATTTCCGGTTTTACGCGAGGAGCACCAGCCAATTACAGTTTCCTTACATTCCTCAATGTTATTGTGTTTGTTGGGGATTACTTGTTTATTTAATTTCATGTGTGGCACGGCACGCTTTCACTTTAGTATAGCTGCCCCCGCTTTTGGTTGCGGGCTGCATTTGTTTGTTTATGTATTTTTAACAATTGTGGATATACATACTTAATCAGTGTGGCGCCCATATCTCGAGCTCCCCACTGGTTTCTCTTTCACTGTTGTGTCTTTTCCCGGCTCCTCTATCCAATCAATCAGCAGGCTCCAGCCTGACCTGCCTCACACCAGAGCAGCGGAGTCGGCCGGCGGACCAGAGGGAGGGCTGTGCTGCTTGCCTCAGAGCAGGAGGCACTGCTGTCTGTGCCTACTCCTCGCAGCTGCCCTGGACATGGACTGGCTCTGGTCTCCGGGGAAAACTGGAGGTATGAGCTCTATCAGCGCGACTCCCTTTCATGAGCGCTGCGCTGGTTATGCCTTCATTGTTGTGTCTCTTTCCCTGGTCCTCCACCCCACTTTCTATGCTCTTACTCCCCCTCCCTTCTCACTTCTACTCAGTCACCGGGCTCCAGATTCCACGCCGTGTTTGCCAAGCCCGTCCCTGTTTTTTCTTTATTGTTTCCTGCCCTCCACTGTTTTAATCGATTGTTTTCCGTTGTCCCGTTATCATCCCACCCCTCCCTCCGAGCACAATTGCAGCATTATGAAATGCAACACAGGGGGGGATGGAGGGGGGGAAATATCTAGCTCCAGCTCGTCACCGGTGATCAGATCGCTTCGCCACCTTGATGTGGATTTGGCAGCTACTGATTAAATGATACGATTAATTGTTAAGTGTTAAGCAAATACGTACAGATAATGTGACGAACAGGACATCTGTTCAACTCTTATAACTCCTAGAACTCCCTGAGGAATAGGCAGTTTGAAACACGTCATGTTCGTTGAGAGTGATTGTGACACTGGAGCAAGCGTTCCCTGGCTATGGTCTTGAATGAAGACATGCAATTTCTTGTTGTTTTATCTTTCCTTTATTTTAGATCAGTCTATCTACTGTTTTATGTTATTTCCTTCTGTTTGGGCTGCTTAACCCAGCTTCGTCTCCTCTTCTTTTCTCTTTCTTTCAGGGTCTTCGGTCCCTCTCTGGAACGTTCCGGTTCCCCGCCGTCGTCCCTCGGTAAAGAAGACAGGACCCAGGTAAGTCTCTTTTCTTTTTCTTTTCCTCTTATTCTCTAACCTGCCTGTTCTTAAGTGGGACAGGGAACGTGAGGAGTGTAATGCTTTTGTTCACCCACCCTCCACCAATGTGTTCCTTCCCTTTTCGTTTGTTTTTATTTGTTTAAGTCCCCGCTCCTGCCCTTCCTCCCGTCCGGTTTCCTTCCACCTCCCCCCCCCACTCTGCCTCTACTCGTGGTCTCGAGTAGTTCTGAACCAGTTTCGGATCCGGCCAAGCACCTGCGAGACCCCACGCTCCTCTGGGAACGTGGCGGGGCACCGGTTCTCCTTCCTCACGTCTTAGGACACTCTCTCGTCTGGTAGTCCGCGTCCCGCATACCAGCACCACCTTGGCTCCTTCGCTTCAGTCTCCCGAGTCAGCGTCTTCCTCCCGGCTCGTCGCTTGAATCAACACCTCTTCCGCTTCCGGCTGGGCTCTTAAAGGGCTGATGTCGCCTCTTGCGCTCCTCGGCGTTTCGGTCTCATGGGAGCCCGCTGTGTCCGAGCGGCATCGCTACCCTCTTCATCAGGACCAGCTACCACAACAGGTACCGTAGGCTGCAAGGAAGGGAAAGGAGAGAAAAAGGGGGGAGAATGTCGACTTGCTCCTCTCCTTCCCTTACCATACCACTTTGTGGGGGCACTTCGTGACATACCTCTCCCCCAGTCTCTTCCCGATCGGGGAAGGGAGGAAAATGTGAGAGAAAGTCAGCATTAAGATTGGCAGAACCTTTGCAATGCTTGACGTCAAAGACAAAAGGCTGTAAGGACAAAAACCATCGTAATACACGGGGGTTGTTCCCTTTATTACGACTCATCCACTGTAAGGGGGCATGGTCGGTGTAAAGAGTAAAAGATGAGCCCTCTAGGTAATAGCGTAGTTTATCTATAGCCCATTTGATGGCAAGACATTCCTTTTCAATTACTGAATATTTTTGTTCTCGAGGATGTAATTTGTGGCTAATGAACAGTATCGGACGTTCAACCCCGTCTTTGGTTTTCTGGGAGCGAATGGCACCCAGTCCTTTATTTGAAGCATCTGTTTGTAGTATAAAGGGCTCCTTGAAGTTGGGGGAGATCAGAACGGGACTGGTTGTTATGGCTGCCTGGAGTTGTTGAAATGCTTTCTGAGCATACAGGAGCGGATCTAGCAGGTCTTTCTTCCTCACATCTTTTTTTAGAAGGTACGTTAGAGGGGCTGCTGCTTCAGAATATTGAGCTATAAACCGTCGATAATATCCGAGTAAGCCCAAGAAGGCCCGGATATCCCTTTTGGTGGTTGGAAAAGGAGTGTCTAGAATTGCCTTGACTTTTTCTTGTTGTGGTGCGATGACGCCGTTTCCTAGGAGATATCTCAGATACCGAACCTTATTGAAGCCTACTCTGGATTTCTTAGCGTTTATGTGGAGTCCTGCGGACCTTAAGGCCTGGAATACTCATTGGCAGTGTATGAGATGTTGTTCCCAATTGGGGCTGAAGATTACAATATCATCCAAATAGGCTGATGAATAGGACTGATGGTTGTGGAGAACTCTATTCATGAGCCTTTGGAAAGTGGAAGGGCCCCGTGTAAGCCAAAAGGCAGTACGGTGAATTCAAAAAGACCAGCAGGGGTACTAAAAGCAGTTTTTTCTTGGTCTTCTGCTCTTAAAGGTACCTGCCAATACCCTTTTGTAAGGTCTAAAGTAGAGATATACTGGGCTTCACCGAGTTTCTCAATTAGCTCATCAATTCGGGGAAGAGGATAAGAATCAAGTTTTGAGATAGCATTGACTGCTCTAAAATCTATGCAAAAACGGATCGAGCCATCTGGTTTTGGCACAATCACAATGGGAGAAGACCAGCTACTCTGGGAAGGTTTAATAACCCCCATCTGTAGCATATTTTCTATTTCCATATTAGCAGCGTTTCGTCTAGCAGCTGGAATTCGGTCAGGGCGCTGCTTTACTATTTTCCCTGGGGGGGGTGGGGGGAGGGAGGGTTTATTATGGAATGCTCAATAAGGGTGGTTCTCCCCGGAAGATCAGAAAAGATGGACAAAAAGGAGGTCAATATCTCTTGAAGAGAGGCTTTCTGGTCTTCACTTAGGGCCTCATTTATAACCAGATGATCAAGGGAAGAAGGTGCTGATTGAAGATCGTTACTCTTGGGGGTTTAGGGCCTATCCACTTTTTTAGAAGGTTAATGTGATAGGTCTGTATTCTATGTGGAGACATCTGTATTTTATAGGTTGTGAGACCGATCTTCCCTATAACTTTGTAAGGTCCCTTCCATTCGGGTTGTTTTTTTGCTAAAGAGGATTGTTGTAGGACCAGAACCCAATCATGAACTTTCAGGTCCCTCCATTTCTTCCCTCGATTATAGATGGTCTGTTGTCGTTTTTGGGCCTTTGAGATTAGCGTGGGCGAACTCTCTAAGCTGGTTTAGATGTTGTTTCAGTCCCTGAGTGTAATCCAATGTATTTAGGGCTTCCTCGGGCTTCTCTTGCTCCCAGGCTTCCCTTGTCATTTCCAGGAGGGTCCGTGGCTGTCTCCCATATAGAAGCTCAAAGGGAGAAGCCCCAAGACTACTTTGTGTTTAGCTCCTGATGACAAAGAGGGCGAGGGGCAAAAGAAGATCCCATTCTTTTCCTTCAGTGGACAGCATCTTTTTGAGAGTCAGTTTAAGTGTGGCGTTGTATCTCTCACACAGACCATCTGTTTGTGGATGGTAGACTGACGTTTTTATGTGGGTGATATTAAGGGTTTTACAAATTTGGCGCATAAGACGGGATACAAAAGGGATCCCTTGATCAGTCAGGATTTCCTGTGGAAATCCAACTCTAGAAAAAAGATCCAATAATTTATCACATATATTGGTTGTGGTGGGGGCCCTTAGGGGAAAAGCCTATGGGTATCTTGTTGCGTAGTCCACTATCACAAGTGCATACATGTTCCCCTTTTTAGATCGAGGGAGAGGACCTATAAGGTCCATGCCTACTCTCTCGAATGGTTTTCCTATTATCGGGAGGTGTTGTAGGGGAAGGGAAGGAGGCCTATAAGGGTTTTTCTTTTGACAGACCGCACACTCCTGGCAATATTTGATTATGTGTGCGTAAATGCCGGACCAGTAAAAGTACCTCAGAACGGTTTGTGTGGTTTTTTCGGCCCCTGAATGTCCGGCGAGAAGATGAGCATGGGCATTAAAGAGTACTTGTTCGCGGAATGACTGTGGCACAACTAATTGAGGGATATCACCTTGTTTTCCTACGTGATACAACAAATTATGTTGTATTAAGAAGCGGGGGTAACATATACTATGGGATGTTGAGGAGTCTCTCGCCTGTTGCCAGGCCCCTTGAAGGGTAGGATCCTGGGTCTGAGCGTAATGAAAACTCCTATCAGAAATCCATGGGGCTTGAGTGAGAAAAGTGAGGCTAGACTCTGATTTGCGACTTTGGCGTTGAAGATTTTCTGTAATAAGCTTAAGGAAAATGGGATTATCAGTTCCAAAGATAATTTTCTCAGGGAGCTCCTACTGTCACCTGCATTTGTGCTCCCTTCAGTGTTTTTACTGGGACTTCCGCTAAGGGATATAACTTAATGTCTCCGTGAACACATCGGATGGGCACGTGAGCATCGGAACGCATTTGTGAGGGTCTCACAAAGGTCTTGTGCACTACCGACTGACGACAGCCAGAATCTAATAAGGCAGCAACTTTCTCCCCATTAATGAAAAGACTTACGTAAAAATAGGAACCCAGCTCTTCTGTGTATAGAAGGGATCGGGGCACATAACTTATGTCCATTGGTTCTTCCATCTGTTTCTTACGTGGACAAAGCCGGGCTATGGGGCCCCACTCGCCACAATCAAAACATCGGGGGCCTTCAAAGGTACAAACTCCGTTCTGTCTATCCGACCTTTAGCTGGGTCTGCCATTATCTTGGGATTCCTTTTTTCTCCTTTCCCTTGTGCTGGTGTGGTTTGCAAGTGTTTTTCTGTTTCTACTAAAAAAGACTTTGGTTGGGCCCTAGCGAAAGTGGTTGCCATCTCCACGGCTTGCTCAACCGTGAGATGGGGTTGCTGTCTGAGCCATCGTTGAGTAGTATAGGGTAGGGCCTCCAAGTACTGTTCTAAATAGATAAGATTAATTATATCGTCTTTACTGTTCTCTTGTGGGCGAAGCCATTTATCGGCTGCTGCTTTTAACTTAAAGAATAGGGTTTCTGGGTTATCTTCTGGAGCGCCTTTCCTTTCTAAATCTCACCCTGTAGGCCTCTTGGTCCATACCCAAATGGCCCAGTACTTTTTAATGTCCTTGTACGAAGCAGTACCAGTAGGGTTGGCGACTTGATATGCTGCTTGCGCTTTGCCAGTCAACAGGGGGGCAAGGAAGAATGGCCATTTAGCCTCAGGCCAACCGCATGCTCTAGCTGCTCGTTCAAAGTTTAGCAAAAACGCGTCAAGATCCTCCCCAGGGACATACTTCTAGAGAGCGATACCTAGGTATCCTGTTTGGATACTAGGGGTGGTATGTACTCTCGAACCTGACTGGGTTTGTTCTTCTGCTATCCTTTGAATGTATTCCAGCTGTTGTGTCATTGAGGCTTTGAATAGGTCTCGGTCGGCTTGAGCAGAGGTCATTTGTCGCTCCAATGCCGACTCCAACTTCTCCTGGCCCCATATAACGTGTTGTATGAGATTCTCCATTTTATAATTCAAATGGAAGTTTGTCCCGGGTTTCGGCACCAAATGTGACACTGGAGCAAGCGTTCCCTGGCTATGGTCTTGAAAGAAGACATGCAATTTCTTGTAGTTTTATCTTTCTTTTATTTATTTTTATTTATTTTATTTGAAAAGTTTTATATAGCGCTGGCTAGACCCGGAGGTATCAGAGCGCTTTACATGAGGTAGGACATTGTTTCAGAACATTGTTACATAGTTACATCAGTTGCTGGAGCGTCGCATAACATAGAAAGGGAAACAGTATAACATAGATTACATGAGTTACTAAAGCATAGCATAACATAGAAAAACAACTGGCAAGGGAGAAAGTACTTCAGGGGACACAGAAAATTCAGGCTGGAAAAGGGGAGGCAGTCAAAGAATCACGGAGGGAGGAGGCGGGGGAGGGAACAGAAACACAACGGGGAGACGAGTAAAGCAATGTCCGATGTCCGGCTGGGTAGGTGACGGCCGAGGGGTGAACCAGAGCCAAACTCCTCTATAGCTGCATAGGGCAGCTCCACCAGGCATCGGCCAAGGTTGCTCGGGCATCGTTAAGTACAGACAGTTATGGAATCCGCCCAGGGGGCATCGTCAAAAGTTCCATCGAGAGCACCGGTCACGGTGTTACTGGGAGGCGCCGTCCGCATCATCCTCCAGCTCACCCCCAGGTCAAGAGTGGTGAGAGGGGAGGTGGAAGGGACCGTTCCAAACTCTGCAGATCTACCCCATTCCCAGCAGTAGTAGTGAGTGTTGGGCATTTGTGCATTTTAGATCAGTCTATCTAATGTATTATGTTCCTTCCTTCTGTTTGGGCTGCTTAATCCAGCTTTGTCTCCTCTTCTTTTTCTTTCAGGGTCTTCGGTCCCTCTCTGGAACGTTCCGGTTCCCCGCCGACGTCCCTCGGTAAAGAAGACAGGACCCAGGTAAGTCTCTTTTCTTTTCCTCTTATTCTCTAACCTGCCTGTTCTTAAGTGGGACAGGGAACGTGAGGAGTGTAATGCTTTTGTTCACCCACCCTCCACCAATGTGTTCCTTCCCTTTTCGTTTGTATTTAATTGTTTAAGTCCTCGCTCCCGCCCTTCGTCCCGTTTCCTTCCACCCCTCCCCCCCCCGCCTCTACTCGTGGTCTCGAGTAGTTCTGAACCCATAGCTGCCAAGGTTTTAGATTGCTATGTGTGACATTTTCCTAATTTCAGTGAAAATATGAGTGACATTTCAACGACTATGAGTGACACCTTCTCACAAGCAAAATCAAGCAATGAAGACGAGGGAAACACAAATATCAGAAATTACACCAATTTGAGCAACGAGAAACTCTAAGTTAACTGCGGCAAAGCATAAGAAATAATTGTTAAACGGCTTTCATGTATCAGACTCTACCCAAAATTGCAGAAAATAGATAAAGCGACGTTCATAATTTATTAATAATCAGCTGAGTGGCTCTCAGACTCCCTCGACTGCTGCTGACGACATGAGCACTAACCCCTGCAGCATTGGAAAACAGCGTGAGAGGGACTCATTTAGGTCACAGCTAGGCAGGCTTAAAGCACATTTTATTTTTGACTTAGATTAACAGTCTCCAGAGGCTCACTGTCTGACACTGAACAGCGATGAGCTTGTAAATGTGTGCACCACAACAACTAGCTAGCCCCAATGCCAGGTCCAAGCAAAGTGCAATCCCTACTCCTAGCTGGGCCACTATTCTGTGATTCTTCTCATGGTCACAGGTTTAAATATTGGCAGGTTCGCTCAGTATTTCTTTGCTCTGCGTTGGATGGC
The DNA here is from genome assembly GCA_963921515.1 of Calotriton arnoldi. Lineage (NCBI taxonomy): Eukaryota > Metazoa > Chordata > Amphibia > Caudata > Salamandridae > Calotriton > Calotriton arnoldi. Next base: position 352,521 of record CAWUFW010014286.1, on the reverse strand, counting down.
ATTCGTACCATTGAGATGAGTATCAATAAACATCTATCATTAAAGGCCAAGGGGTGAACATTTGCATTACAAATATACATGTTATGGTGTGTTATAGTGCATCACATATGCGTGGCAAAGACACTGCTATTCATTTAACGGAATGGGCTGCTACTTAATTGAGCAATCTTTTTTTTACTTGCTTGTTCGGAAAGCACATGCTTAATAAAAAGATTTGTAAACAAGGCCCTCGGTGGGAGTAAGGCATGTTCAGCCTCCTCGCTCCCTAGTGAAACTGTCACCGAGATTTAAATCACATGTGAGAAGGGTCAGCAAGTTATATACTTGATGGTTCTGCTTTGATGTCACAGGAGGTAACTAGTGTGCGCAACACCATCACCTAAATAAACTGGTACCTTGTAAACATATATGGAGTCGAACATGCTGCAAGATTAGAACCACCACAGAGAAAGCACCGCAGAGGGGGAGGCCTAGCCTCAAGGACCAGCTGACTGTGACCTACGCTGGAGCCAGCCTGGGGAGGGTTATCAGCTGAGGCGTGCAGAGAGGCTGGTGCCCCCGCCACATTTGTGCACCTAAATCACTGCCTGGACGGCTTACAGCGCAAACACCTCCCCCTCCTCCCTCCCCTGCTCAATGAGGATGGCTGGGCCTTCATGCAGTGCAGCAGGGGAAAGCGGAGAGCCTGGCTGCCTGGCGTAATGTTGCGCATATCATGCAGGAAATTATGGAAAAGCCGTTGCAGAATGTAAAGTAGCTTTATTGAAGATTACAGCGGGAATCTCTCCTCAGCGAAGTACAACGCGGCAATGGCTGATGCTCGGATCTCCTACCTGTTGAGGAGAACACAGCGCGAGAAACAACTTTAAAAGTATAGCAATCTTACTCCAGCGCATGCCGCACTGGAATTAAGTTGCGTACATACCCTAAAACAGAATCCTAAGAACACGGAAGACATACTACAAAATATAAACATAAGAAGAACCATTACACCCGGCCTCGTAAATGCTGTGATACTTACTCGACTCAGCGAGCGCCCTTACGTCCTGTTCGCCTGTCTGAGCTTCACCGGGGACCGTCCAGGACTGTGATTACACTCGTAGCTGCAGCAGCTTCGGGGGCCCACTCCGATACTTGATGCGACCCGGCGGGGGCGGGCCCCCCCCACCCCCGCCGTGTGAGCTCAGCTGCGTGCTCCCGGCTGTGCTAGCTGCAAACGTGGCCCCGCCCAGGCCCCATTGAGAATGTTGATTGGGGGGTGGAATGTCGACTTGCTCCTCTCCTTCCCTTACCATACCACTTTGTGGGGGCACTTCGTGACAGTCATATATTTACAACATGTGATATTTGTTGCTATTCAACAATGTGACTGGCTGTTGTCAAAAATGTTTAACATTTATTTTTAGGTCTCGGGCCTAGCGTTGCAGTGCGCAGCACTGCTCGCGCAGCCCGAGACCTCTTGTATGGGCTTTTGAAAGCAGCCCACACGCTCGTGCGTGTGGTTTTGCTTTCTCCGGCTGCCATTGGCTTTAGCGTGTTTTTTTTTTTAAAGTAATGCACGCAATTGGGCAAAGGCGGGCGCATGTCCCGCCTTTGCTCCGCCCATTCCCATCGATGGCTAGCACGCGCAGCAGCGCGCGTTCGCCGCCGCGCTCCCTTTCCCCCCCTCCTCTGTGGTGCGCGCGCACCACTGGTTTCGATTCCCGCGTTGGTTTAGATTCCGTGCTTGTTTATTTTATTTCTCCCAATAGGTATTTTTTTTGTACATCGGAGAGACAACGCCAAGACTCGAACCCGGTTCGCCAATCCCAAAGTCTGCAGCTCTGTAGGTTATGCCACACCGTCTTAGACCCTAACTTGATTGTTCCGGCTACACCTTCAATCGTGCTGCACTGGTGAAAGGGCCACGCACGGAGCCAGCGCTGCTGCTGTAGATCAACTTGTAATAGCTCACAGCAGGCACTATCTTCTGGAGCAGTCCTCTGTTCTCTGGCGTGCCCCTTCCTCGGACAGCTCCAGAGGCCTCCGCCATTAAAATCGAGCAGTGCACAGGGCTGGTGGGCTGGAGACCGTTTGAGAGGTGAGAAGACATGTTCACCTGCGGTAGGGGAGTGTGAGGGGCACAGTGTGTTTCATTAACTTTGTTGCCGTTTCCTTTTTACTCACTCACTGGTTTTTAGGTCTTGCCTGAGCCAGCGCATGCGCTGCTCTGGCGAGAGTTTTAGTAAGCGGGTTTTGGAAGTGCAAACAGTGGCTTTTGCTGGCGACTAGCCTGCGTTCACGCGAGCGTGCACGTGCGATCAGGCGGCATATGGCTTCCTCGCCATCTGGACGCTCGCGTGAACGCAAGCTGGTCGCCAGCAAAAGCCACTGTTTGCACTTCCAAAACCCGCTTACTCACCAGTACTTTCACTTTCACGGCCGCGCGGCCGTGTCAGTTTCACGGCCGCGCGGCCAATGCTTGTAATTAAAGAAATCTACTTGGACGCTTCCTCCTTTGCACTCCCTCCCCATCTATGCCTTTCATGCGTTTTTTTTTAACCGGACACATTGTCTGCTCCATTCCCCCTCCTCACCCACATCGGGGACGGCCACGAAGCGGGCACATCTACTTAGCCGCTCGGACATTCTCTCCTCGCTTCAGCCCCCCCAACCCCCAACACTGAGCACACGTAACTTTTATTTTTTTTTACCATCACGCTATAACTTTGAAATACGCTCTAACACAGCTCTAACCGCCCACCCAGACAGGATCTCTTACTGGCAGGTTTACACGCTCTTCTTTAAAGGACAGTAAGCAGCTTGAGCCCATTTCGTATAATAAATATGCCTCAAAGCCATTTCCCCCACTGCGAGGACGCCACACTTCATAGTTCAGGAAGCGGGGGCCAATGCTTGTAATTAAAGAAATCTACTTGGACGCTTCCTCCTTTGCACTCCCTCCCCTATCTATGCCTTTCATGCGTTTTTTTTTTTTAACCGGACACATTGTCTGCTCCATTCCCCCCTCCTCACCCACATCGGGGACGGCCACGAAGCGGGCACATCTACTTAGCCGCTCAGACATTCTCTCCTCGCTTCAGAACCCCCAACACGGAGCACACGTAACTTTTTTTTTTTTTTACCATCACGCTATAACTTTGAAATACGCTCTAACACAGCTCTAACCGCCCACCCAGACAGGATCTCTTACTGGCAGGTTTACACGCTCTTCTTTAAAGGACAGTAAGCAGCTTTGAGCCCATTTCGTATAATAAATATGCCTCAAGCCATTTCCCCCACTGCGAGGACGCCACACTTCATAGTTCAGGAAGCGGGCGCTCTGTTAATTAAACAAGGAATCGGCGGACGTTTCCGACATTGTTCCCCCTCCTACCCCATTCATGCTCTTTGTGTGGCTTTTACACGGAGGAGTTTTGGATACATACAGGGTCGGAATGGATTGGGATAAAAAATTAGCCTGGCGTCCTAAAAAGGTGGCTCACATTTGGGATTATGCCTTTTCGCAAAACGCTGTTTTAGTGCTTTAAATATTATGGAAACAAGCATTGGCATAGCCAATAGGTCTCGCCTTTGGGACCTTATAAGTGTTTAGCCATGCAACAGATGATGTTGTTGCACCAAGGATATTGTACTGCATAACTAAATACTTATAAGGTTCCAAAGGCGAGACCTATTGGCTATGCCAATGCTTGTCTCTCTTGGTTTTCTCTCTTTACCGAGGCTCCGGCTGCCGCGATTCATGTTTGCCATAAATCACCTCATCTCCCCGTGGCATCCCCCACCACCTCTCGCAAGTCGCTGGTGCTCGGACAGAAGAAATCAGATTGTATGTGCCCCATTTAAATCCTAAATCACTTACAGAAAATACAATGTGAAAGATTGTTGTAAATTGGTCCCTTTTGGAAGTGCTGCTGCAGATTGAAAGAGGCAGACGCCATTGCAAAATGCATATTTGCAGGTCCTGTGTCAACGTCATCCACTGCCGGGCACAGAAGCGCCTCCCTTTTGAAGTCTGTATTTGAGCATCACAGATCGGGTAGAGAGAAGGGAGTGTAGCTGAGCGGTCTAAGCCGCAGGATTAAAGCTCCAGTCTCCGGAGGCGTGGGTTCGAATCCCACTGCTACAGATGACTTTTTTTATCTAGTGTAATGTCTGTGTCATATTTCGTTCAGGTACATGATTGTAGGACATTTTTATTTTGAAAATATTAGGATCGGGTCTCTTTTCATCAGGAAGCGATATTGCTACTATTGTTAACAGTAGCAATTGCAGGACGAAATCTGGTTTTGGCGCAGATTTAAAGACATTTGACTAACAGGATGATGCTCTCTCACAACTTTTGATCTGATGATATTTTGCAATCTTTCTACTTAACGCCTCAAAGAAAGTCATGAGTCTGACGTTGTGTTTTTTATCCAAGCAGAAGCAAGGTTTAAGTTGAAGTACACAAGTGATCCGATGTGTTTGTGTTTGTAATAATGTAAATGTTACTGACGAATAAGTTACGCTTTCCTAATAGGCTATTAGAAAAAGATCCTGGGAGACCTGATAACATTAATTACATTCATTATGCCCTCAGATAAAACTGGGATATATTACAGGTGTTACTTTTGTAGCTGTAGTTTACCACAAGCTCAGCCGTAAAAACATGTCCTATATCACTGCACTTTGGGACAAACAACCCCGAACCTGTACACAATCAGTCCAGATGAACAGTTTCAGAACAAGCTGCACTTAGCAAAGGTCATATTTCCATGTATATGATGTCTTGCTTCAGCCCCCTTCCAAACCTCACGTTCATTCATAAAAAGATCAGGAAGGTAAACCGCATGCGTCAAAATTATGTGACTGAGTTATATTTCAGAGTAAATATTAAGTTTAAATGACAGTAAATTGAAAGTGAATCCACTAGCTTTGGAAATACATTTGCTATTGTCTTCACGGACGGTTTCCAATGCTTAAGCGCCACCTTCTAACTTATTAATTGAATGCTGTTTAACAGTGCAGTAGTCCAGTAACCACCTTACTCTGTTATGTCTGTTATGTGGCGCAGTGAAATGTTAAACTCTGTCTTTCTTTACAGAGCATTTAATGCTATTTGCCACCTGCATAATCAAATCATAAGTGTCATAAGAATAGGTGTTAACTACTAGTAGGGCACACTGAAGCAGGGGGGCAACTCTACATCAGACAGAACAAGCTCATCTCAGCAGAACGGCTAGTGGTCGAATGGGCAGTATTTCCACTTCTCAGCTGGGCAGTCATATTTTACTTGAGATAATGGGACACTTTTTTCACAGTGTTGTGTTGTAAATGTGTCTGTAAGAGCACTTGTCAGCATGGCTATTGTGTATTTAATGGGCTTAATCTGCACTCCTCAATAGGATCGCTGTACTTTCAGTGGGACAGTTGCTGCTCTTCCCAGCAGGCAATGCCATTCTATAAAGAGAGGGTTTTAAAACAACTAAGCATTGTTACTATTGTTTTAGTGAAGCATTTAGTGGAGCATTACTATAAGTTCTGTTATAGTTTAAATAGAACAGTAAGAGCACTTTTTAAAATGCCTGCTAAATATGTAACAAGACAGTATCAGAACTTAGTCTGCCTCCTGTCCACCCACTACCTCAACCCACTCCACCCTGTTCCACCCCACACCACTCTACAACACTTCACTCTCACAATGCACTCTACAACACTCTCTGCCACTGAACTCTACTCATCTCTACGGCACCCTATGATAGTCTACTTCACCAAATTCTGTCTGTGACACTCTACTTCTCCCACTCCACTCTAGGACACTGGCAACTGCCACATAGCAACAATCCACATAAATACACTCCACATCATGCCACATAATTCCAATCCGCATAATTTCACTGAACACCACTCATTTCCACGCAACACAATTCCACTCCACACATTTCCATTCCACACCACATAATACGGAAAAAATTACATAATGCAACTCAACGACACTTTTACCCAACACACCACATGCATCCAATCCATACCACAAAATTCAACACACCACATAATTAAATTCCACAACATACCACTACACAACACAAAATACCATTACACATATTTACACTCCATAAAACACAATCTCACTCAATATAATTTCAACTACACTCAAAACCACATAATTACTATCCACATAATCCCACTGCACACCATGCCACATAATTCCACTGCATACATCCACTCCACATGACACAATTCCACAACAAACAATAAGACTCTCTCATATGGTTGCCTTCAGATCTCCAAGCACAGTTTCTTTCCCGTACCTTTTCAAAGTTTCCAAACCTCAAACCCATGCTATCCTCCTCTTATTAGCGTGTCTTCTGCGTACACTTTATAAGTCTGTAGCCTGCTGTTCCCTTCTTTCTCTTTCTCACACACTTTCTGCTCCTCTGTCCAGAGTTCATTCACCACTTCCTGCACAAACTACCTATCCATCTCTATCCTCCTTTCTATCTATTCTATGCAGCTCTCACCCTTATCTATTCACCATGCCACATAATTCCACTACGCAAATACACTTCACAACGCACAATTCCACAACTAACAATTCCAACACAACCCATATAATTCCACTCCACATGACATACACCCACTACACTCCAAACCAAAACACATAGGTAAAAGGCATTGTCATTTACAACGTCAATCGCTCTAACTCCTACAAATGCGAGACCTATTGCATTGCAAATGCTTGTTCTAAATACAATGGCTTTTCAATATCGCTTGAACCCAAAGAAAACACTCAGTCGGGGGTCAGGGCGGTCGTGAACTTGTAAAAAGGGGATTGAATTACCGGGTAAAAAAGTACAGGAGCGGTTTGCGGTTCCCGCTGGATTCCATTAGCACAACTGAGGGAGCAATTGATAATCTGTTGTTGGAGACAGCTGGAACACTGCAATACTGATGCCATTTTCAGTTCAACTGCTGCTATCGTGAATGCTTTTGATTGGCAAATACCATGCCCGAGTTGCAGAGACACTCTTTTCAAGACATTTTTTTTTCCTTTTCTATTATAAGTATCGTGAACCGACGTTGGCTTTAATTGAGGACGAAATGCACTAAAGGTAACTGTGCATGTTTCTCTTTCTGCTGCACTGTCTTTTTATGGAAATGTATTGGTAGAATACAGTGTATTACCTTTTGGTAAATGAGTGGTGATTGAGGCGCTCGTTCGTCATGTCTGCCCATCGGGAGCTCGTAGAAGAGATGCACACATTTCTTTTCAATATAAGGCTCTTGTACTTTACTCCTGCTGCTGAGTACCCAGAATGATCCTCTCTTTGTGCCCAGTAGTGAACGCAGCCTGCTGTTCTTTTGAGAGCATTTATAACATTCAGCTACATTCCCATTTGAAATTGAATCAGTACTGTGCAGATAGAGTAGCCAGACAGAAGTTCAGCCTAGATTTACTAAGATTTGTGCAGGCGATTGCGTGGTATTGTGTAGTCTTGCACTGCAGCTGTGGGACTATTCAATATTACGTAAATCACACAATGCTTTGTGTCACACAAGTGCGTGCACAAAATGTTAGGAAATAATCTACTTCCTCTGTGTATAAGTGCTGTTAAGACTACTTCAACTCCTACTTACTTCTATATGCTCCTATTATTTATCCTACTGGGCCTACTCTTATCTCTGCAATCTTCTAATCTTTCTCCTACATACTCCCACTTACTCCTACAATCGGGTGTCCGACCGTACAATGCAGGTCAATACATTGCATGCCTTTGCCTTGCATTTTTTAGCACACATGTTTTACCGCGAATATGCATTTACAACGCATGCCAATACCACGCATTGTTTTTAGATTTAATAACAATGTATTTGAGGGAGGAGACCCCCCAGCCCCCCAACTTACCTTAAATGTATGGGTTTGGCATGCGTTGTAAATGCATATTCGCGGCAAAAATATGCAGGCTAAAAAATGCGTGGTAAAGACACAACGAGGTAAAAACCTTGTTGTAAAGGCTGTTTCCCCTACATACTTCTAAAAGTACTACTTAATTCCTCCTCAATCCTACGTTGCTCTTATTCCAGCTTCCTCCTACTCTATTTCCATCTGTTACTACTACATTTACTACTGTTTACACCTGCTTTTACTCCTCCTTACAACTACTGTTACTCCTACTTATGCCTATTCATACCTCAATTCTCCTTACTCCTATTCCTGCTTACTCCTCCCAACTCCTTCTGCTATACCTACTTGCTTCTGTGTACTCCTACTTAAACCTAATCTTATGCATATGCATTTCTATTCTTACTTCTACTTAATCGTCCTTACTGCTCCTCTCTAACTTTCTGTGTGTGTACACGCACGTGTTCTAGGTGCTGTCTGTATGCTGAAAGGTTTTATATTGGTGCATCCAAATATAGAACATAACATATAGCCATTAGAAGAAACAACACTTACAGCTAAAACAAGCCCACTCTTTGTCTTTCTACCTCTTTTCGCCTCTCCCCCACTTCCCACCAATTTCTTAATAGACTGTCCTTCCCTCAGTCGCGGCCGGCACGACTCGCGGGAGGGAGGTTGCGGGGTCGCGTGGGGAGGGAGGGCGGGATCTCGCGGACAGAGTGGGGGGGTTAATTTAATAATAATAAAAAAAGATAATTAAACTTACCTGGCCAGGTCCCGGGTCCCGCGTCTTCTCTGCTCTCCAGGAACAGGAAGCAGAAGCAGGCAGCCAGGATCCCTCCCTCCCCTAAGCCAATCACAACGCTGGTCGGGGCACTGACCAGCCAGGGGATGATGGGGAGGCCTACATGGAGAAAAGGCAGAGTGAGCATGACTGGTTTGGGCCAAACAGTCTTTGCCCACTCAGGAGTGGGCAGGCACACCACTCCTCCCCTCCCCTGTTCTCAGAGCAGCCCCGCCCACCCGCCAGCCCGCAACCAAACATAAAATGGTAATAACAAAAGTTATTACCATTTTATGTTTCGCCGCACTGCGAGAAGCAGTGGGGCGACGCTCCTCCGCCCTAGTGGAGGAACCGCCCCTGCCTTTCCTGCGTTGACAGGAGAGGGTTGTACATTTATGTCTGCCTCAGTCCCCTCTGCCACTCCTAATATGTTCGCCACCATCCAACAAAGTTGCATACTAGCTTTCCGCACCCTTCACTGCTATCACGTTGTGACAGTGGTTGTGGGTTCGTGTTTCTGTGCCCGTGTACCCCTCCCTATCCTCAGTTGTTCCTCACCACCCTGCATCTACTCTATATGCTGCCCCTCCCCCTGTCTGTACATTACAGCTGCCGCAACCACATTCCAGCCACAATATTTATTGAAAAGCTTCAGGGAATTTAACAATCCCTTCTATGGCTGGTTGGAACAAACCTTAAAATGATCAAGCCCATATTACTTCAAATGAGATGAATTGTCTTGGTATAAAACCGCAGGCCGTTTTTCCTAGGACTTTTGTTTGCATCACTCACTTGATGCACAAATGGAGATAATGTTGACACATAGCAAGGCCTGTGTTGTATGCAACATTATTAAAACACATAAAAAGCCTTGCCAAACATGTTACTGCATCATCTGCAGCTTCCATCTCTACTATCCGTCTGCAGTCTTCAGTCCATCTGTTAAGTTTTTACAATCTTTTTTGAAAACACAACTCAGATAGGGCTTTCTTGGCCCTCAGCCAAGCACAGGTCTGTACCTACTGACCAGTTTGAGAGGCAGCAACAGTTCAAATCTCGGTGTTAGTGCAGATTATTTTGTACCATGAAAAATGTGAGAATTCTGCTATAATTGGCATTAGACATGGCAGGGAGGAAGATAGATTTGACAAAGTGGGCAGGATACCACCTGCATTCAAAAAAGCTTTTGAATGCCAAAAAGTGTCATGAGCTGCATCTCAGTAGACTGCCTAATGGCAGCAGCTAGCAGTTCAAGGGTAAGTGGAAACAGGAGAGCTGACGAGCTTCCTTTGCTTGCTCTTTCTTGTAAATTCACTTTCTGCTCGTTCTTCTTCATTTGGCCTCCTTTGAAGCTCGTCTTCATCTGTCAGCAATACAGCTCTGAAAATAAGATTACCTTTCCCCTCGTTCTCTACATGCTGCTCCTTCCTCTGTGTCTTTCCCACCTCCATCTCTACCTCAGTCTTCCTCATTTCATTAGCTTGCTTTTATTTTTGATCCTTCCTCTTTCTTTCACAAAGCAGACCTCCTCTGTTGGTTCTTCTTGCTGACTTACTCCTGCAGGCTTTAAAAAATGTGCTCATTTCATACTTTTAGAGCCACTACAAATTGTTACTGGTGTGTTGAAGTGTTTGGTCTTGCAAATATTTTCTTTCTTAACTGCTCATGTTGAACGTGTATGTTTTGTTGTAGCTCCTCCTTGCTTGGGTCTGAAATTGAAGAGACGCTTGAGCGTTTACGACATTTAGAGCTGGAAGCAAAGTGTTTGAATGTTGTGAATTTGCGCGCATTGAAAGGCCACCGTTCTTTGTAATTATGTTTCATCATTTTTAAACTTGGCAACACACTCCACACAAATACACTCCACACCATGCCACTAAATTCAAATCCGCATAATTTCACTCAACGCCACACACTTCCACGCCACACACTTCAACTCTACACATTTGCATTCCACACCACATAATTCAACAAACCACATAATTCAACTCAACAACACACTTACACACCACACATCATACATCCAATCCACACCACAGAATTGCACAACATGCTACAGAATTCAACAGCACACTACATAATTAAACTCCGCTACAAACCACTCTACAATTCAAAATACCATTCCACATAATTACACTCCATGACACACATTCCCAGTCCACATAATTCCACTACATAAATCCTCTTCACACCACATAATTCCTCTACTAAGAATTCCAATCCAACCCACACAATTGAACTCCACACCACATACAGTCACTCCATTCAGAACCAAAACACCAGGGCAAAAGACATCGTCATTTAGAACGCCATTAGCTCTAATTCTCACAAATGCGAGACCTAATGCATTGCAAATGCTTGTTTGTTTTTGTTATATATTAACAACTTGGTTAACATGCTACAACAATGCGAGCATGATGCCCAGCGTCTGGCTAACAGGAAGGTCCCGGCCCTCTTGTTCACGGACAACATTTAACTGGTCTCGAGATCCCCAATGGGTATCCAAAATCTTCTGGACCAGTTCGGAGTCTCCTGAGGACAGAGAGGGCTGGAGATCAAAACAAGCAAGACCAAATACATGGTATTGAATCCTTGCAAGACAGCCAGATCCCACCCGGTCCTCAATCGTTCCCAATTGGAGAGGGTCCGCAACCTTGGGGTTACTCTCAACAAGTAATTTGGCCGGTCACCCCAGATTCACAAGTCCAAACTTAGACTAGAACATTACAGTGGTGGCCTTCTGTGAGCCTTGAAGGGATCCAGCTTACGTCCGATGACACCTGCATTGCAAATTTACAACTTGCAAGCCTTGGGGGGGGGGGGGTCTTTATATGGCGGTGAGCCCTGGGGGCATTTTAAGGTCAATGACTTTGAGCTGACAGAAAATAGTTTCCTCCAACTCCTCACCAATCTTTCCCCTAGCACTCCATTAGTGTCACTTCATTTAGATCTTGGTATTTGTCCACTCACCAACAAAGTAAATTCAGATCTTTGATTTATTATCCTATTGGCTGGGCTTGGAAGAGATCACAAAACTTCCCGGGGCCACCATAATTCCTTGGTTGGGGCCCATTAAGAAATCACTTGAGGAGATCAGGTGCGGTGACATGTGGGCTCACCAGGACATGTCTAGTGCCATTTACAAGTCTACACTCAAGGAGCGGTATTGAAGATAAGTAGATGGTAGATTGCACCAGTATGGGGGGCAGGTACCCTAACTTTTACCTTTCTGGAATTTAAAGATACTTATCTCTTGGAAAGATGTATGGACACAATTGATCCTCCGGATGCTAAGACACTCTACATTAAGTCCCGATTTGGGACTTTGCCACTTCCATCATTTACTGCGAAGTGGCGGCGCACCCTTGTTGATGCTGAACCCGACCTAAGCTGCCTATTTTGCCCAGAGGTCAAGGAAACTGAAGATCATGTACTCTACCTTTGCCCACAGTATCATGTACACAGGAGGAAGTGGATCCTGCTGTTATGCCGTCATTTGGGCATTAGGGACTGCAAAATTGCAGCTAGGGTATTCGGGGCACACAAAACTTAATTAATTGTCTTTGTTGTCTCCTGGTTTCTTGTATATATGTGGAGACACAGACAGAAAAAGTCTGCCACATTGCCGCCCAGTGTCTAGTACCTAGGATTCTTGTGTGTCCAAGTTCCACCTCCTGTCATTTATGATTTCTTTTATAGAGTGTGTAACAGTATATAATCAGTATAGCAGTTGTTAGATGAAATTCACTCTTGCATCTTAAAACTGTTGTGATAGTCCCTCTATATGCTGCTAGTCTTAATTGTGGATATTATAAATATTTAAATTATTCTGTATTCTATATGTTATGCTCCCTCTACATGCTGCTAGCCGTAACTGAAGGTTTTATAAATATCTTAACTATTTTATATCTTATATGTTATGTGCTTAAGTGTTTTTATGCATGATTTTACAGTTTTAAGTTATTGTGTTTGCTTTTATGGCAATTGCCAAAATAAAGCTTATTATGGTATGGTATATGCTCGCAATGCAGACCATTATTTGATAATATTATTTTGAAATTTTTACACATATGAACACTGTCTGGGAAAAGGTATCACCTTGTTACTACCAGTGTAACACCCAAACACAGCAATAAGTAACAGAAAGATGACCAGTCAACCTTTATGAAGGGTCTTCTGCTTCGACAACATGGTTAGCCACGTTTTAGCAACTTTAGATCCATTTGAGCAAGAAGCAAATTTTTTTAAATTAAAATCTGTAGATTATGCAGCAGTTGCCACGCCCCTGCGCATAAATTGGAGCAAGATCACCGAAGAGCACTTTGCCTCTGCCCTCAGCCGCACTCTTCCGCCCACCACGACCAACGCCAACTCTGCAGCCAACGAACTCCACAAATGGATCGCCGCCTGCACCAATAAGCTCGCACCCCTCCAGAACGCCGACAGACAACACACTACAAAAGCCACCTGGTTTACCACAGACCTCCGAGAATCCAAACGCGTGTGCCGACGACTCAAGAAAGCATGGAGGAACAGCAAAACCCAAGAAGCACGCACCGCCTACAGGACCGCCACTACAGCACACCACCAACTCATGAGATCTACAAAGAGGAACTTCATCCAGGACAGAATCCTCTCCAACACCCGCAACTCCAAGGAACTCTTCAACATCATACAAGGATTCACTAGAACCCCCAGCGAAACCTCCAACATCCCTCCCTCCCAGGGCCTCTGCAACAAACTTGGCTCCTTCTTCCACCACAAAATTTGGGCACACTACAACAACTTCGAACATGACCAAGGCACCGACCCAACACCTTCCACCAGCAACGCCACCCAGCCGATCATCCTCACCTGGACCCCTGCCACCATAGAAGACACCACAAAGACCATGAGGAGCATACACTGCGGAGCACCCACTGACTCCTGCCCGCCGCACATCTTCCACAGGGCGCCTCAGCCATTGCACCACAACTACGACAGACAATCAACTGCACCCTCGAAACAGGCACGTTCCCCGATGACGGGAAACGTGCAGAGTTCAAACCCCTCCTCAAGAAGCCCGCCGCAGACCTGATGGACCTCAAGAACTACAGGCCCATCTCTCTCCTCCCCTTCGCCGCCCAAGTCACCGAGAAGATCGTCGACATTCAGCTAACACACTTCATAGAATCCAATGACAACCTCAACACATCTCAATCCAGCTTCCGCAGCAACCACAGCACCGAGACCGCCGTCCTAGCCGCCACAGACGACATCCGCACACTCCTCAACCAAGGCCACACTGCAGCCCTCATTCTACTAGACCTCTCAGCAGCCTTCAACACCGTCTCCCACCGCACACTAGCCGCCAGACTCTACGACGCTGACATACAGGGAACTGCCCTAGACTGGAGCCGCTCCTTCCTCTCCGGCCGAACTCAAAGAATAAGACTCCTGCCGTCCTCTCCGAACCCATAGAGATCAGATGCGGAGTACCCCAAGGATCCTCCCTCAGCCCCACGCTTTTCAACATCTACATGGCCCCCCTCGCAACCATGGTCAGAAAACACGGACTCAGCATAGTATCCTACGCCGACGACACCCAGATCATCCTCTCCCTCACCAAGGAACCCGACATCACCAGGCACAACTTCCAGGAAGGAATGAAGGACGTTGCATCCTGGATGAGCAGCAGCTACCTGAAGCTCATCGGAGAAAACGGAAGTCCTCATCCTCGGATCCACCCCCTCCTTGTGGGAGGACACCGGGTGGGCCACCACTCTCGACAACCCTCCCACACCCACGGACCAAGCCCGCAACCTCGACATCATACTCAACTCCTCCCTCACCATGAACCAACAGATCAACACCGTATCCTCCACATGCTTCAACACACTCCGCATACTCCGCAAGACCTTCAAATGGATCCCCCCTAATCCAGGAAGACCGTCACCTACGCACTCATCACCGACAGGCTGGACTACGGAAATGCCCTCTATGCCGGAATCAACAAATCTCTACTCCACAAACTCCAGACCGTCCAGAAAGTCGCAGCCAGACTCATCCTCAGCATCCCACGACAAGACCACATCACCCAGCACCTACGAGACCTCCACTGGCTCCCAGTCGAAAAAAGAGTGATCTTCAAGCTGCTCACACAAACCTACAAAGCCCTCCACAACACCGGACCCCAATACCTCAACAAAAGAATCTCCTTCTACGCTCCCAAGAGAAACCTATGCTCCAATGACCTAGCCTTGGCCGAAATCCCCCACATCCACAGAGCCAGAACAGAAGGCAGATCCTTCTCCTACATCGCGGCTAAGACCTGGAACGAACTCCCCCTCAGCATCAGACGAAGCCCCACACTGCAAGCATTCAGTAGGAGCCTCAAGACCCGGCTCTTCGAATGACCGGAGCTGCCCGAAACCCCCCCTCCCCCAGCGCCTTGAGACCCTCACAGGTGAGTAATGTGCTCTACAAATCCCTGATTGTTTGATTGATTGACTGATGATGGATTATGTGGCAAATCCATATTTATGCAGAAAACGCAATTGGAAATTCCAGTGGCCCTGATTATAATAAACATTGGGGCACATGCATCAAGGTAGGCTTTTGCGATTCCTTAATTGCGATTATTAAGGAATCGCAATTAAGGAATCGCAAAAGTCTATGCATGTAGGAATCGCTATAAAAATAGCGATTCCTAAACATTCCTTAATTGCGACTCGCTAATTGCGAGTCGCAATTAAGGAATACCTCCCATTAATTCCTATGGGCCTAGAGGCCCATAGAATGAATGGGAAGACATTCTCAATTAGCGATTCGCAATTAGAGAATCGCAAATTGAGAATGCAATTTCAAGGGTGCCAGGGTGTCAAAATGACACCCTGTTGCACCCCTGAAATTGTGATGTGCACCCATATTGCAGACACACATGCCCCAAGGGCATGTGTGTGTGTAACCTAAAACTTTAAAAAATGCATTTTAGAGCATTTTTCGAAGGTATTGCAAATTACAGACAAGTTTGATTTGTCTGTAATTTGCGGTCCCAAATAGCTGAAATCGCTATTTGAAAGTGCTTTAGCATTGCATTTAAGGAATCGCAAATTGCGATTCCTTAAATGTAATCGCAATTTAGGAATTCGCAATTAATTGCGAATTCTTAAATTGCGCATAGGAAACACTTTCATGCATCTCCAAAGGCCAATTTGCGATCGCAAACGGCCGATTTTTGCGATTCGCACCGTTTGCGATCGCAAAAACCTTTGATGCATGTGCCCCATTGATACATAGCGGATGCTAAAAGTATTATAAATAAAGAAATTATCCATATTTTGCAAAATGTTATTCACCATTAAACACTTTTGCATTACTTATGTGTAGCACAGAGACACCTATTTCTAAATCCACCAAAAGTAAAAGTTTGTTTAAAACACACAATGCAGCATTAAACAAAATCAAACCTCAAGTACACACTTCTTGTAATAAAAGCAGCATATATTCAGTCTTCACATTACACATTTCAGTAAAGTGAACTTCAGTTTCTGGTGTATTTGTGCCTACACAATGTGCCTCCGAGAGCACCAGGTTCCCCTAAGAAATATAACTGCAGAGCATCACTGTGCATTATGTACGTGTAATGTATGTGCCCAATAGGAAGCATTGTACGTGTCAAGCCATCCAATCTGACACAGAGAAGTAACAAGTTTAGAAAGTTTCTGCACAGGAGAACCATCGTGAAATACCTAATTCTTTTGAACAGTGTTTGCGGCGCAAGGGATTTTACACAAATAATCAAACAAACTGTTTCCATGACAAAGAAGGAAGCATTATTTACATCCTGGTTAAATTAAATTTCATTGTGAAAGGATTGTTGTCATACTGCACACAGCTCATCAGTTGAGGTCATTGCTCCTAGTTGCAGGGTGTTTACCGCTATATTACTTCGTTGACACAGAATGTTATTTTTAAACCTGCAAATCAAGCATCACATGGTGCCTGTTGTGGTAATAGAGATATGGTGTGAGTCCCCATTGACGTCAATAAGTGGTGTGGTAGGTACCACTCAAAACCAATGCCATTGAGTCTTCCTGAACCCAGGTAAGTGAAGCAAGTACGTATTTTATTGTTTGATGAAGTAACTCTAACAATAAGTAACAACAGTACAATTCATGAGTGCAAACATCTCTACTACTTCATAAACATGATTAAAAATAAGTCGACTAACTATTGAGGAGAAATAGCAAAAACGTAAGCATAGTTATGGGGGTATAACAGAAAGTGCAAGGGCAGAACTGTTCCCATATCTCAAAGCAGCTTTGATGAACCCCAGAGTGCATAGGAGCAGGCCAAAGTAAAGTGTCTCAGTGGAGTAAGGCCATGTCAGAGGCTGCTCACCGCACATTGATCACCGACAATTATGGGAAACCTGGTTAGATTAGGTAAGAATCTAATTGTGTTTTGCCTTTGTGTACGGTCATACAGAAGTTAATAATTTGCCATCTGAGTTGACTGTCAGAGTACTCCATACTAGTGGCCATGACCTGCTGGCAGGTTCTTTGCAAGATGTTGAATATTTGCTTCAGCAGGTGCGTACTCTCCCCAGGGGAAGCTCATCCACTAGGGCGGAGGAGCATCGCCCCACTGCTTTCTCGCAGTGCAAGAAAGCCAAAACATAAAATGGTAATAACTTTTGGTTACTACCATTTTATGTTTCTTTCGACATTGCGGGCGAGCGGGTGGGTGGAGCTGCCCGGGCAGGGCAGGAGTGGTTGCCCACTCCTGAGTACGCATGACCGGTTTGGTCAGCCCTCTCGGGCCGCCCAAACCAGTCATGCGCACTCTGCACTTCTCCATGCAGGCTGCATTCAGCCTACATGGAGAACATGCAATCCCCTATAGCCCCTAGCTGGGCGCCGTCCCGAGCAATCACAACGCTCCACGGGAGCATTGTGATAGGCTTAGGGGAGGGGAGGGAGGCTACTTGCTTCCTGATCCTGCCGGAGGTAGGAAAGCAAGAGCAGACCGAGCAGTGAAGACGTGGGACCCGGGCCGGCAGAAAGGTAGGTTTTATTTTTTTAAATTATTGAACCCCCATCCCCTCCCCGTGCGACCGACCCTCCCTCATGACCCCTTGCCCCCCACCGCACGCGACCCCGTGCCCGCCCCCCCCACCCGTGAGCTATGCTGGCCCCGACTGACTCTTCCTTCTAAACTCTGGGGACGGGCACAAAGGTGCACTGATGACTCGTGATGGTAATCACAGTATCTGCAGCACTGAGCTGCCGATGTCTGCTTCCAGGAGGGTCCCAATCCTTTGAAGGCTGTAGACAGTAGCGGCTGCTACCGAACAGGGGTGGTAGGGCAGTGGGGGACACAGAGGGAGGATGTGGGAAGTAATAAACAAGCATTTTCAATGTAATAGGTCTCGCATTTTTAGGTCGAGCCTAAACAGCCCTTGCGCTGTAGGCGATCTGTTGTATCTACTTTGTGGGGTCTGACTCCTCCTTTGCTTAGGATTGGCTTTGATTGGCTTTTGTGTGTGTCATTTAAAAATGAAAGTGTGCTAATTGGCTGATGCTTGGTGCATGTCCCACCTTTCCCTGCAAGTTAACTCCCATGGAGTATTGCCTCAGGCACGAGCAGGGGACCCACAGGCTGCTTGAGTGATTTTATGTTCTTTTTGTTTACAATTGTTGCAGCCCAGCATGGTGAGCTGTAACTTCTATTATTGGGGTGCGCATTTCTTTTGTTCTGCGCTGCATGAAAAATAGCAACTGGCGCAGTGTCCTCTCCCAGGTGCTCCCTTTCTCCCCTCAATGTTTTCAGCGCGATGTCTGCTCCACATACTTTAACCCCTTCGGTGCATCAGCCGGGGGCCGTCCGACGCACCAGTGCTCGTGTGCGTAGGATGGCCCTCGGCCGTCCGAACACATGGCACTAGAAATCCCTCTGGTGCGGACACCAGAGGGATTTTTTTCCACCCCCAACAGCCTCGGGAGCTGGGGAAGAGCTTCCCCAGCTCCCGAGGCTGTGTAGATGGTTTCCCTGAAATGACGATCAGCGCACGCGTCGCGCTGACGTCATTTCAGTGAAACCGAAAGGCTCATTTCAGTTTCAATTTCTACGTGCTCAGGGGGCTATCTCAGACCCCCGAGCACGTAGAAAGACGGGAGAGGTATCATTGAAAAGAGAGAATCTCCCCTTTCCAATGGTGCCCCTCCCTAGTGGATCCCTGCTTGGGGATCGCCCCAGGAGGGCGATCCCAAGAAGGGATCCACCCACAAGGCACCAGGGAGGGGGGGCGACCCCTTGGGAACAGGCCTTTGCTCCCCCCATAATTTATTGGGTGAATTCAGTCTTTCTGCCCCCCCTGGGGGGCAGAAAGCCCACTAGAAACCAGGGTTTTATTTTACTATGTAAATTAGGGGTGGGGGCTACCCAATATGGGCATGCCAATGCCCCCCCCCTGCACAATTACAGTCTTTCTGCCCCCCGGGGGGGCAGGAAGCACACTAGGCGCCAGGGATTTTTTTTTATATTCCCGGGATGGGGGCTGCCAAGAATGGGCATGCAAATACCCCCACCCTACCCCACACAAACAAAACAAAAGCCTTTCTGCCCCTCCAGGAGGCAGATGGGGGTAATAGCCCCTGATCTGCCCCCAGAAAGCCCACTAAGCGCCAGGGATTTTTTGTTATATAGGTAGGGGTGGGGGCTGCCTAGAATGGGCATGTGAATGCCCCCACCCCCCCAAAAAATGCTACAGTCTTTCTGCCCCCCCCCTGTGAGGCAGATGGGGCATTCGCCCCATATCTGCCCCCCCCCGGGGGCAGAAACCCCACTAGCCACCAGGGATTTATTTCCCCCAAAGTTCGGGGTGAGGGTTGCCCAGAATGGGCATGCCAATGCCCCCACCCCCCAAAAAAAGATGCCACAGCCTTTCTGCCTCCCCCGAGGCATATGGGGGCAGTAGCCTCTGATCTGCCCCCCGGGGGCAGAAAGTGCACTAGGCACCAGCGACTATGCTGGCTTTTTTACACATAGGGGTGGGGGATGCCCAGAATGGGCATCCCAATGCCCCCACCCCCCAAAAGAATAGCCACAGTCTTTCTGCCCCCCTTGGGGGCATATCGGGCAATAGCCCCCGATTTCCTCCCTCCCCAGGGCGGCAGAAATCCCACTAGGCACTGACTTTTTTCGGAATGTGCCTACCTGTAGATTTGGGGTCCTAGCGCAGCTGGCACCTAGAGAAACATAGAAAACCTGTATATTTTTGAAAACTAGACACCAAGGGGAATGCAGGATGGGGTGACTTGTGTGGCTCTAACTAGGTTCTGTTACCCAGAATCCCTTGCAAACCTCAAACCTTGTAAAAAAAACACATTTTCCTCACATTTCAGTGATGGAATGTTATGGAATCTGCGCAGAACCACAAACTTCCACCCACCCAGCATTCCCCAAAGTCTCCCGATAAAAATGGTACCTCACTTGTGTGGGTAGGCCTAGTGCCCGCGACAGGAAACGGCCCAAAACGCAACGTGGACACACCACATTTTTACCCTGAAAACTGACCGTTTTTTTGCAAAGTGCCTAGCTGTAGATTTTGAACCCTAGCACTGCCGGCACCTACTGAAACCTAGGGAAACCTAGCAAACCTATACATTTTTGAAAACTAGACACCCAGGGGTACCCAGAATGGGGTGACTTGACTGGCTCCCACCAGGTTCTGTTACCCAGAATCCCTTGCAAACCTCAAACTTTGTAAAAAAAAAAAAAACATTTTCCTCACATTTCTGTGATGGAAAGTTAATGAGTCAGCATGGATTCTCAAAATTCCACCTACCCCGCTTCTCCAAAGTCTTACGATAAAAATAGTACCTCACTTGTTTGGGTAGACCTAGTGCCCACGACAGGAAACGGCGCAAAAAGCAACGTGGACACACCACATTTTTACAGTGAAAACTGACCCTTTATTTGCAAAGTGCCTAGCTGTACATTTTGAACCCTAGCTCTGCCGGCACCTAGGGAAACCTAGCAAACCTATACATTTTTTAAAACTAGACACCCAGCGGAATCCAGGATGGGGTGACTTGACTGGCTCTCACCAGGTTCTCTTACCCAGAATCCCTCGCAAACCTCAAACTTTGTCCAAACAAACACATTTTCCTCACATTTCTGTGATGGAAAGTTCCGGAATCTGTATGGATCCACAAAATTCCACCCACCCAGCATTCTCCAAAGTCTTCTGATAACAATGGTACCTCACTTGTATGGGTAGGCTCAGTGCCCTCGAAAGGAAACGGCCCAAAACGCGACGTGGACACACCACATTTTTACAGTGAAAACTGACCCCTTTTTTGCAAAGTGCCTAGCTGTAGATTTTGAACCCTAGCTCTGCAAGCTCCTAGGGAAACCTAGCAAACCTATACATTTTCAAAAACAAGACACCCAGGGGAATCCAGGATGGGGTGGCTTGTCTGGCTCTCACCAGGTTATGTTACCCAGATTCCCTTGCAAACCTCAAACTGTGTAATAAAAAACATATTTTCATCACATTTCTGTGCTGGAAAGTTCTGGAATCTGCGTGGATCCACCCAGCGTTCCCCCAGGTCTCCCAATAAAAATGGTACCTCACTCGCGTGGGTGGATCAAGTACCCGCGACAGGCAAGGGCCCAAAACGTATTGAGGAGACATCAAAATTCCCTATCACAAAATAACCTGGTTTTGCAAGGGGGGTCACCTGGATTTTTGGCCCCGGGCTCGGCGGCCATCCTGGGAAACCTGCCAAATCTATACATTTCTGAAAACTATACACCTGGGGGAGTCCAGTGAGGTATGGCTTGCATGGACCCCCCAATGTTTTCCTACCCAGAATCCCTAGCAAACCTCAAATTTAGCTGAAAAAAATCACATTTTTCTCAAATTTCTGTGTGTGACAGTTCTGGAATATGTATGGATCCAAAAATGTCCTATCACCCAGCGTTCCCCCAGGTCTCCCGATAAAAATGGTACCTACTTGTGTGAGTGGGTCAAGTACCCGCGAGAGGCAAGGGCCCAAAACGTATTGAGGAGACATCAAAATTCCCTATCATAAAACAAGCAACCTGGTTTTGCAAAGGGGGTCACCTGGGTTTTTGGCCCTGGGCTCGGCGGCCATCCTGGAAAACTACCAAACCAACACATTTTTGAAAACTAGACACCTGGTGGGAGTCCATCGAGGTATGACTTGCGTGGATCCCCCAACGTTTCCCTACCCAGAACCCCCTGCAAACCTCAAATTTAGCTGAAAAAAACACATTTTCCACATATTTTTGCATGGAATCACAGTGCCGGCAAAAATGTCCTACCCCACAGCGTTCCCCTCAGTCTCTGGAGTAAAATGATAACTCACTTGTGTGGGTGTCCAATGCAGAATTGGCTAAAAACGTATTTTTAAAAAATTGTATCGCTTAGAATTTTCGGTGCTATACCCTTAATCCCTATGTTTTTGGCTCTTCCCAGCCACAGGCCCTTGCCCCACCCACACAAGTGAGGTATAATTTTACTCGGGAGACTAAGGGGAACGCTGTGGGGTAGGACATTTGTGTCGGCACTGTGATTCCACGCATAAATATGTGGAAAATGTGTTTCTTTCAGCTAAATTTGAGATTTGCAGGGGATTCTGGGTAGGAAAACGTTGAGGGATCCACGCAAGCCATACCTCACTGGACTCCCGTGGGTATCTAGTTTTCAGAAATGTGTGGGTTTGGTAGTTTCCCAAGAAGGCGGCCGAGCCCGAAGCCAAAAACCCAGGTAACCCCCCTTGCAAAACCAGGTTGTTTTGTGAGAGGTAATTTTGATGTCTCCTCAATACTTTTTGGGCCCTTGCCTGTCACGGGTACTTGACCCACCCACGCGAGTGATGTACCATTTTTATCGTGAGACCTGGGGGAACGCTGGGTGGTGGGAAATCTGTGGATCCATGCAGATTTCAGTACTTTCCAACACAGAAATTTGAGAAAAATGTGATTTTTTCAGCTAAATTTGAGGTTTGCAGGGGATTCTGGATAGGAAAGCAATGGGGGGTCCATGCAAGCCATACCTCGATGGGCTCCCCCGGGTATCTAGTTTTCAGAAATGTGTGTGTTTGGTAGGTTTCCCAAGATGGCCGCCGAGCACGGGGCCAAAAACCCAGGTGACCCCCCTTGCTAAACCAGTTTTTGTGATATGTAATTTTGATGTCTCCTCAATACTTTTTGGGCCCTTGCCTGTCCCGGGTACTTGACCCACCCACGCGAGTGATGTACCATTTTTATTGGGAGACTTGGGGGAACGCTGGGTGGTAGGAAATTTGTGTTAGCCCAGTGATCCCACAACTTTCCCACACAGAAATTTGAGAAAAATTTGACTTTTTTAGCTAAATTTGAGGTTTGTAGGGGATTCTGGGTAGGAAAACATTAAGGGGCCCATGCAAGCCATACCTCCCTGGAGTCCCCCGGGTCTCTAGTTTTCAGAAATGTGTGGGTTGTGTAGGTTTTCCTAGATGGCTGCCGACCCCGGGACCAAAAACACAGATGCCCTCTATGTATCCGAAAATGACCTGGTTTTGCAAGGGGGGTCACCTGAGTTTTTGGTCCCATGCTTGGCAGCTATCTAGGGAAACCTACCACACCCACACATTTCTGAAAACTAGATACCTGGGGGAGTCCAGGGAGGTATGGCTTGCATTGGTCCCCCAGAGTTTATTTACCCAGAATCCCCTGCAAACCTCAAATTTTGATGAAAAAATCAAATTTTTCTCAAATTTCTGTGTGGTAAAGCTGTAGGATCACTGGGCTGACACAAATTTCCTACCACCCAGCATTCCCCCAGGTCTCCCGATAAAAATGGTACCTCACTCTTGTGGGTGGGTCAAGTACCCGCGACAGGCAAGGACCCAAAACGTATTTTGGAGACATCAAAATTACCAATCACAAAACAACTTGGTTTTTCAAGGCGGGTCACCTGGGTTTTTGGCCCCGTGCTAGGCGGGCATCTTGGGAAAACCTACCAAACCCACACATTTCTGAAAACTAGATACCCGGGAGAGTCCAGCGAGGTATGGCTTGCGTGGGCCAGCAACGTTTTCCTACCAATAAGCCCCTGCAAACCTCAAATTTAGCTGAAAAAAATCACATTTTTCTCAAATTTCTGTGTGGAAAAGTTCTGGAATCTGCATGGATCCACAAATTTCCTACCACCCAGCGTTCCCCCAGGTCTGCCGATAAAAATGGTACCTCACTCACGTGGGTGGGTCAAGTACCCGCGACAGGCAAGGGCCCAAAACATATGTAGGAGACATCAAAATTACCTATCACAAAACAACCTGGTTTTGCAAGGGGGGTCACCTGGGTTTTCGGCCCCGGGCTCGGCGGCCATCTTGGGAAACTACCAAACCCAAACATTTCTGAAAACTAGACACCTGGGGGAGTCCAGTGAGGTATGGCTTGCGTGGATCCCCCAACATTTTCCTACCCAGAATCCTGCAATCCTCAAATTTAGCTGAAAAAAACACATTTTCCACATATTTATGTGTGGAACCACTGTGCCGGCACAAATGGCCTACCCCACAGCCTTCCCCTTAGTCTCCCGAGTAAAATGATACCTCACTTGTGTGGGTGGGGCAAGGGCCTGTGACTGGGAAGAGCCAAAAACATAGGGATTAAGGGTATAGCACCGAGAATTCTAAGCGCTACATTTTTTAAAAAATACGTTTGTAGCCAATTCTGCATTGGACACCCACACAAGTGAGGTATCATTTTACTCCCCCGAAGACTGAGGGGAACGCTGTGGGGTAGGACATTTGTGCTGGCACGGTGATTCCGCACATAAATATGTGGAAAATGTGTTTTTTTCAGCTAAATTTGAGGTTTGCAGGGGATTCTGGGTAGGAAAACGTTGGGGGATCCACACAAGCCATACCTCGCTGGACCCCCCCAGGTGTCTAGTTTTCAGAAATGTGTGGGTTTGGTAGTTTCCCAAGTTGGCCGCCGAGCCCGGGGCCAAAAATCCAGGTGACCCCCCTTGCAAAACCAGGTTGTTTTGTGATAGGTAATTTTGATGTCTCCTCAGTACGTTTTGGGCCCTTGCCTGTCGCGGATACCTGACCCACCCAAGCAAGTGAGGTACCATTTTTATCGAGAGACCAGGGGGAACGCTGGGTGGTAGAAAATTTGTGGATCCATGGAGATTCCAGATCTTTCCCACACAGAAATTTGATAAAAATGTGCTTTTTTTCAGCTAAATTTTAGGTTTGCAGGGGATTCTGGGTAGGAAAACGTTGTGGGGTCCCACGCAAGCCATACCTCGCTGGACTCCCCCGGGTGTCTAGTTTTCAGAAATGTGTGGGTTTGGTAGTTTTCCCTAGATGGCCGCCGAGCCCGGGGCCAAAAACGCAGGTGACCCCCCTTGCAAAACCAGGTTGTTTTGTGATAGGTAATTTTGATGTCTCCTCAATACGTTTTGGGCCCTTGCCTGTCGCGGGTACTTGACCCACCCACGCGATTGAGGTACCATTTTTCTCGGAAGACTTTGGGGAATGTGGGGTGGTTGGAAATTTGTGGATCCACTCAGATTCCAGAACTTTTCACCACAGAAATGTGAGGAAAATGTGTTTTTTTGACAAAGTTTGAGGTTTGCAAGGGATGCTGGGTAACAGAACCTGGTGAGAGCCAGACAAGTCACTCCATCCTGGATTCCCCTGGGTATATAGTTTTCAAAAATGTATAGGTTTGCTAGGTTTCCCTAGGTGCCGGCAGAGCTAGGGTTCAAAATCTACAGCTAGGCACTTTGCAAAAAAAGGGTCAGTTTTCACTGTGAAAATGTGGTGTGTCAACGTTGCGTTTTGGGCCGTTTGCTGTCACGGGCAATAGGCCTACCCACACAAGTGAGGTACCATTTTTCTCGGAAGAGTTTGGGGAATGCGGGGTGGGTGGAATTTTTTGGATCCACGCAGATTCCGGAACTTTCCACCACAGAAATGTGAGGAAAATTTGGTTTTCTTGACAAAGTTTGAGGTTTGCAAGGGAATCTGGGTAACAGAACCTGGTGCGAGCCAGACATGTCACCCCATCCTAGATTCTCCTGGGTGTCTAGTTTAAAAAAATGTATAGGTTTGCCAGGTTACCCTAGGTGCCGGCAGAGCTAGGGTTCAAAATCTACAGCTAGGCACTTTGCAAAAAAAGGGTCCATTTTCACAGTGAATATGTGGTGTGTCCACGTTGCGTTTTGGGCCGTTTCCTGACACGGGTACTAGGCCTACCCACACAAGTGAGGTACCATTTATCTCGGAAGACTTTGGGGAATGCGGGGTGGGTAGAGTTTTGTGGAACCAAGCAGATTCCAGAACTTTCCACCACAGAAATGTGAGGAAAATGTGGTTTTTTTTTACAAAGTTTGAGGTTTGCAAGGGATTCTGGTTAACAGAACCTGGTGAGAGGCAGACAAGTCACCCCATACTGGTTTCCCTTGGGTGTGTAGTTTTCAAAAATGTATAGGTTTGCTAGGTTTCCCTAGGTGCCGGCAGAGCTAGTATTAAAAATCTACAGCTCGGCACTTTGCAAAAAAAGGGTCAGTTTTCACTGGAAAAATGAAGTGTGTCCACGTTGCGTTTTGAGCTGTTTCCTGTCGCGGGCACTCCTACCCACACAAGTGAGGTAGCATTTTTATCGGGAGACTTCGCGTAACACGGAATTGTAGAGCAAATGTTATTACCTATTGACTTTTGATGCATTTCTGCCTTCCAAATGAAAGACAATGTGTAAAAAAGAAGTCACTTTGAAAAATGTCCTATAATTCTCATGCTAGTATGGGTACTCACAATTTCGGAAATGTGCAAATAGCTACTTTTTCTAAACTCTATATTTTGTTCCAATTTCAGAAATACATAGGTGTCTTTCATCACGATTTTTCACTGTATATATTTTCCCAAATTAATTGCTATATACACGGTACATAATAAAAAACCATTGCAAGACGCTGCTCAGTTATTGGCTCTGGGTTCGTCAGGTTCTTGGTGAACCTACAAGTCCTATATATCCCCACAACCAGAAAGGTCCAGCGGATGTAACGGTATATTGCTTTCAAACACCTGTCATAATTCGAAGAAGTTACAGGTGAAAACGTTGGCACAAATGGCTGTTTTTTTCAACTCATTTTCAATTTTTCCTATTTTCAACTGTTAGTTTCTATAAAGAAACCTTGAAGGACCTACACAAATGACCCGTTGCTGAATTCAGAATTTTGTCTACTTTTCTAAAATGTATAGCTTTCTGGGATCCATTATTGCTTTCATACCCATTTCTACCATTAACTGGAAGAAGTTTGAAAGCACAAAAAATAGCAAAAATAGGCTATGTCCCAGTAAAATGCCAAAACTGTGTAAAAAATGTTGGTTTTCTGACAAAAGTCTGTCAGTCCCTGAAATCTGGGAAAATTGTGATTTCAGCCCCATAAACCCTTTGTTGATACCATTTGCAGGGAAAAAAATAGGTGCTTTCATTTGCAGCACTTTTTTACCATTTTTCCCCCCCCAAAAAATGTATCTGTATTTTGGCTAATTTCTGGGTCCCCTCCAGGAGAATCCACAAACCCTGGGTACCTTTAGAATCCCCATGATGTTGAAAAAAAAGGACGCAAGTTTGGGAGGGATATCTTATGTGGACAAAATGTTACAGGGGCATAAGCACGAACTACCCCAAATAGCCATAAAAAGGCTTAGCACAGGTGGGGAAAAGGCCCAGCAGCGAAGGGGTTAAGCAGCACTGCCGGCGCCGCTGCTGTCCCCTGTAATCCAGACTTGTTCCAGGCACTTCGCCTGTGACCTCACTCTGGAGCAGGAGAGGGTGGGGGAAGACCCGGGAGTGCTGCGGTTTCCCCCGGCCCAGGATCGCGTGATTGATATGAATCCGGTACCAGGAGGTGTTCGGATGTCAGATCTGGTGAGAGTTTTGGCTGCAGGCTGGGCTTAAAACCGCTGACTGTCCCACGGGTCTCTGGTCCCTCCGGACAGCGTTGTGAAAACGTGCCTACTTCCACGGAAAAAGTGATGAGCTGTACGTCGAAGGGCACGTGCATCCTGCAGAAATATTCGCCTGGGAGTCTTTGATAACATTCATCTATGTCTGCCCTTGCTCAAGGAGCATCTTCACAGGCGCAGGGGAAGGGGCTCTGACGGCCAGGCGTTCCAGCATGTGTATTGATGTACGCAAGGGATGACAAAGCTGTACTGTTCTGGGTGCGGACATACTTCAAGTAGAAATCCAGGATTTATACTCATATGTAGATTCAAGCGCTTTGACGTGACAGTGTGGCGCCGTAAATTCACAATTAACACCATCATTTGAATCCGTGAGGCTGAGACGGGCTACATGGCACACGTATGCCCCGTGAAGTGGTTACACGGAAATTACGGTCTAGTTGATAACAGGAGTCGGGGCCTGACCCCCGCTGACGAGGAACCCTACTCTCAGGCCAAGGCAGTGGTCAAAGTGGGCGGGATCGGCAGGGCACGGCGTGTCCCTACTTCTTTAATTTCATAGAGTCCGTTCCCCTACTTTCTTATTTTAAACATGCCTACCGGACGGCAGAAATCGCCAAGGCTGATAGTTAAGGCTCGGCTTTTGGGGACGGGCGGAACAGGCAGAGAAGGAAAAGGACTCTGTCTTTTCCTTTGTGCCCGGAGAAGACAAGGACAGTGTCCAGTTCTCCTGCCCCTGGCAGCTGCCCCCCCCCCCCCCCTCCTTTGTTCCCCCTCGTCCCTCTCTTTCTGTCTCGCTCCTCCTCATTTAGTGAAAACCGAGACTTCAAGAAATTGGTATTACCTTCTCTTTCCTCCTTTCGTTTATTTGCTCCCCTGTGAAATGGATCCAAAAAAGAAAAACACTTTTGCTGGAAACGTCGTCTTTTTCTGACATTTTCAATTTCTAAGTGCAGCCTCGGGGTGGAGAGAAATAAAACATTCAAAATATGAAAAATAACTAACTAACTAACTAAAGCAAGACAGAGTGGTTGCAAGGTGGCCAGATTGATTTATTCACACCTAAACACATTAGCGCCACTTTACAGTGTTTGCCAGTGAAGCGCTACTTTTGTTTTCTCGTCTCTCTTTGAACAACATTGTTTTCCCTGGGCTGGAAAGTGCACTATTCCTGGAGGTGCTGAAATACCTGCTTGATGGGGGAATTGGAAAACAAAGGGCCAGATGTGCGACCATTTGAAATTGCGACTCGCAAATTGTGCTAGATTGCGAGTCGCAATTTGCGAGTCGCAATTTCAAATGTACAATAGTGTCTGAGACACTGATTGCGATTCCCAATGGGGGTCGCAAAATGCGAGCCTCATGAATATTATTGAGGCACTCGCAACTTATGCACCCATTGGGAATGGCTGGCTCCTCCCACAGATGGTGGCCTGCTGGGCTCAGCAGACCTCCATGCCTGGGACTGCTTTTAAATAAAGCATTTTTTTTTTTTAATGCAGCCCGTTTTCCTTAAAGGAAAACGGGATGCATTTAAAAAAATAAATGAAACGCTTGCGTTCATTTTTAAGGGCAGGTAGTGGTCCCTGGGACCTCTGCCTGCCCCTAAACAATATTTTCCCCTGCATTTGCAAAGGGGAAGGGGTCCCCTTGGGACCCCTTCCCTTTTGTGACTGCATTACCACCCTCTTGAAGAGGGCGGTAAATTGCGAGTGTTTTGCAACCACAATTGCGGTCACAAAACATTCGTACATGGCTTGTGAGTCGCTATTAGGAAGGGAAAGCACCTTCCTAATAGCGAGTTGCAAAACACTATTTTGTGAGTTGCAAATTATTTGCGAGTCGCAAAATAGTGTTAGTACATGGCCCAGAGGAAAATTGCATGCGCAAACGGGTCGCAAAGCCGTTTGCGCATGGAATTTTCCATCGTACATCTGGCCCAAAATGTGTACAGGGGCTGTGTGTTCACGAATGTGGTCTTTTTAAACCATACTGCTCTTGTTTTGTAAGGATATAAGCAATGGGCATTGAAACGGGTCCTTTCTGGGCCCTGCGGTCATGGCCTTAACTTTTCAGGCAAAAGCACTCACTAATTTCTGGCTAATAAGTCTAAAAAGAAAAAGGTAACCATGTTGTTCCTGCTTACATTTCACATGCTTTAATTAATCTTGCATTCCCTATGAGTGTTTGCTTTTTATAGGATCTTGTTAATTTTTTTTAGGTAGCATATTGCTCTTGTCTAGTGCGTAATTTGAATTGAGTCACATCCAGGTTTTTATAGCGGGTCAGTGCAGTGCAAGTTTCGCTCAGTGGGGGAGTATGGTGTTCAGTGGCGGAGAGGATGTGACACTATGGTCAGAGCTGCTGAATTTGAAACTGGGGAACCAGGTTCAGCCTTCATGACCAGTCCACCAGACCACTCCCCCCTGAGGGAGCACATTCCCATGCTAGACCTTAGAAGGCCCGCAAGAAAGCCCTGGTGTCTTAGCACCAGCAGGTGGACCCTAGCAGTGGCAAGTGAGCTATTAACTGTCATGTAAGAGCTGCATGCAAACTGTAAGGTATAAATTAGAGCGTTATGGTTTTTTCCTATTATCCTAATGTTGCAAAAAAGGGTTCATTTGGGTAGAAATCAATTTTGATTATTAAAGAGAACCCCCAACCATGGTATTACGTTTTAAATTCTGAGTTTGTGTTTCTCCAGACAAGTCACTATTAAACTATGCTGCCTACTAGTATGGTTGTCATGTGACTCCTACACCTTGTAGTTCTTTGTCTTATGTAACATTTCCTATACAGTGATTTACACACGTATGATTGATTGTCTCTGTGTAATATGTGTGATGTAAAGTGCTCTGACACCCCACACTGGTATTAGTGGTGCTGTACATTTTCTGATACTTTATTATTTTGACATTTTTACACATGCTAACAGTCTATGGAAAGATTTTTCCTTATTAGTACCAGTGGAACATACAACTGCAGCAGTGAGAAAGGTGACCAGTCAACCTTTGCAAAGGGCCTCCCACTTCACAGCAGCACAAGTTGCATTTTTTAGTAACTTTTGATCCGTTTGAGCTATAAACAATTTATTAGTTAAAATCGTCAGATTATGCAGCAGATGATGTATTATGTGGCAAATACGGCAGAGCCATAATTATGTTACCGTTAGTGAAATGGGAAACAAATACTAAAAATTGGGATATTTTGCTCTTTCTGCCACACCTCTGACTCCGCCCACTGACCCAATCCCCGGGTTATTCCCGCCCTCTGATTCTACACCCACAGTTCCCCTACTTTTCCCCCCCACTTCGACCACTGGGCTAAGGGACCAGGGGCCTGTGGGTGGTGCAGGCAGAAGGGGCTTTTGCAGACAGGCTTCTGCCTGCTGGCCTGGCTGTGCCTGGGGTCGTGCTCTACCTGCACCAGCACCTACAGGAGAAAGTGCACAGCTCCGAGAAGTTCAAGCAGCAGCAGGAGACGCTGTCTGCCCAGCTGCAAGGCGAGGGGCAGCTGTCAAGTAAATTGTATTTTACCCCGGTGTCCTCCTCGTTTACATTAGTTGTTTATTGTACACCCAGGGGGTACCTTATTTTGAATGTAGTCACTCATTCTACAGTATGTCGCCTTTAAGCGCTCTAATTGACAGGTGTTGCGGTTACACAATTTAGTGGTACTCAGTTTATCGACCTCAGAAAGATGGAAAGCTGAGATGGCCTTGCAGGGATGGGGAAGCGTATTTGCTCACGGAATAAGAAACCTTGATTTGCTGTTTCTTTCAAATAAGGCATTTTTTGTTATCCCTGTGTGGGGTAGAGGAGGGTGGGGATGTTAGACTCGTCTTAGTATTTTATATGCCGGGAGTGAAAGTTAGGGCTGAGGAGACCAGGTGGGTTTTTAGTCATTTTAAGATTACACGGTAACAGCAGGGTTTTCTTTTTGCCTGAAATGTGGAATGAATAGAAAACAGTAGTTTCTTCCCTGCTGACGGCACATTATTGAAAAGCTTTTCGCACATTAAATATGTACCACTGAAATTAAAAGCCACATGCAGATGGGTATCCACCGCTTTCATGGCTTGCAGTGTTTTTTCCAGGAAGATTTAGGGAACCCCGGCCTTTCTGAATCATTCCATGACAGCCAGTTAGAAAAGTCTGAACACAGGGGTCAATTGTGATTGGTTGAATGGCAGCCAGTTAGATTACCTAGTTGCTTCGGTCATTCCGATTTGCTTGCCTTGCGCTTGGAATCACCTGCTTTGGTCTGTAGCAACACTCTGGGGCAGAATTACAAGCCCCCTGCGCCACCGGTACGTCACTTTTTGTGACGTACCTGGGGCGCATTTTACTGCTCCATATTTACAAGGACAGGAAAAGCCACCCTGCGTGGCTTTTCCTGTCTTTGTAAATACGGCCCCTTTACACGCAGCACTGAAAGGGGCGTTCCACGGGTGTTGCTGTGGGGGTTCCCACGCAACACCCATGGAACCAGACACATTTCCATATTTACGAGGAATCGTAAATCTGGAAATGTGTCTGAATGCTATGCCTCCCCAAGGGAGGTGTAGGGAGGCGCAATAAGGAGACATTTATTCATTTCTCCTCGTTTTTTCCTCTTTCAATGCGTGCTGCATTCTACAGCACGCATTGAAAGAGGAAAATGCCTGTAGTGGCTGTTTTTGTGCAGGAAGGTGCCCCTCCTGCACAAAAACTATCTCCCCATGACGCAGGCATCCTTGCACCATGGTGCAAGGGTGCCTGCGTCGGCGCATGGCAGATGTTTGTGCGCCAGCGCAGGGGAGAGCACAGGAATGCCACATATCCTTGTAAATATGTCGCATTTCTGTGCTCTGAAAGTGCTGCTGTGTGGCGCAGCCAAAGGGCTTGCGTTGCCGCGCTGCGGCACGTCCTTGTAAATCTGCCCCTCTGTCTGCTACTTGCCAACCATTGCCCTGCCCACAGCATCAGGATATGTATAATGATCTATCTTTCGAGCTGTCTGCAAACAGGAAGATCAGATTATAAGTCCACATCTATATAAAAATTGTCTCACGTCAGATATGAGTAGTTCATCAAGTCTGCTCTTTCCTTACCATTATGGGACTTGTATCTTTGTGTTATTCGCTATAAAAGCAGAACTACAATTGTAAGAAAACAGTTCAAAAATAGCCTAACTTGCTATGTTGCTGGCTCTGTGTATCTTACAGAAGGTCAGGGCTAGAATGCAGGCTTTAAGTTCCAGATATACTGTTGTGATTTTGTACGACAGAAAAGCTGGTGTTTAGGCGTAGTTGTGAGGCTGGATTCAAAGGGGTAGGGCAGGTTCCACAGTAAGTCATCCAACTAAGATACCTCTTTAAGAGGCAGAGCCCTCAAGTTTCCCAGGTGCTTGCATGAGTAGATCAGCCAGTCTAGGTTTTCTCATTGTATTGTAGTGGTGAATTCATAATGGGATACACAGGACTACAAGTCCCAGAATGCAAAGAATAAAACCAAGACTGATTGAGCTGCTCAAGCATTGACTTGGGAAGTTTGAGAGCACTGCAAGCAGTCACCCTGACAGCTGTCACTGGTTCTTCTACGTGTTCTTTGGACGGTTGCTGCCTTGTGGGTAATACAAATGTATTTGAATTGAATTTTGGGTATACAGGGCGCCAGTGTAGTTGACATCAGGTGGGGAGATGTGGTCTTATCGTCTTTGTTCTGTGACTAGTCCGCAGTCTTATTTTAGGTTGGTTGAAGGGTGTGGCTATCAGTCTTTGAGGCACAGGGAGAAGTTGCCAAAAGTGCATGAGTGTGTGACGTGATTTGTGGTTATGAATGGAGTAAGTAGTGTTTTAGCTTAAAGGAGGGCTTTACGATTTCATAGCAATGGGTGTTAATCTACTTTTTGTCTATTTGTGTTATGAAAGGGTTTTGGGACTTTGCTTGATGACTTATTTTTGCCATATTTTATTTTGGTGTTTTTTTTGTTGCTTTCTTTGGCATAGAGGATGAGTGCATCTTTATTTGCGACTGAGCGATGTAAGAGAACGCCCGTCCTCTTGATCTGGTTCTGTGTATGCGTGTGATGTGTGCGAGTAGGAGTCCTATAGGGCGGAGGTGTCTTGTAGTTGGTGGAAGGAGATGCGACTGTTCAGGTAGGTGGGTCCTGAGTTGTGTAGTGGCTTGAATGTGTGTTTGAGGCATTTGAATTGAGTGTGTTTGTGTATCGGGAGCCAGTGGACTCCCTAAGGTGTGGTGTGGTGTGAGGTCTGTGTGGGAGGTTGAGGATGAGTCTGGCTGGTGAGTTCTAGATGATTTGTAGTCTTCTAGTGAGTTGCTTCGTGATCCCGGCATAGAGGGTGTTCCCATAGTCCATCTTGTTGGTGACTAGGGCGTGAGTGACAATTTTTCTAGTGTTGCTTGGGAGCCATTTGAAGATCTTCCTCAGCATCTTCAGGGTGTGGAAGCAGGATTCAGTGAAGGCGTTGATTTGTGTAGTCATGTCCAGTTTGTTGTCTGATTATTCCGAAGTTTCTGACTTGGGTCCTGGGTGTGGGTCCGAGTTTGGCCAGCCACCAGTTGAAGTCCCACATTAAGGTGTTCTCAGAGAGCATTTTGATGTTGTGTGTGTGGATGATGTTGGCCAGAGGGATTATGTATCCGTTGAAGAGGGTTGGGCTAAGTGATGACCCATGAAGCACACCACAGATGAGTTTGCGGGCTCACGAGGAGTAACGTGCAAGGCTGACAGCTTGTGTTCTACCTGTAAAGAAGGAGCAAATCCAGCAAAGAGCGAGTCCTTGGATGCCAGAATCGTGCATGCCCCAGATGAGGATGGGGTGTGAGACCATGTCAAATGCTGAAGAAAGGGCCAGAAGAATGAGGGCTACCATGTCTCCTCTGTCAAGGATCATGTGGATTTAGTCTGTTGTAGTGATGAGTGCTGTTTGTGTTCTATGGTTGGGCTTGAATTTCGACTGCGTGATGTTGAGGAATTGATGGTTGTTGAGGTGATCAGTAAAGCGTTGGTTGATTAGTTTCTCTAAGACCTTCGTTAGGTATGTTAGGAGGGAGATGGGTCTCTAGTTGGAAAGTGTGGGTGGGTCAGTGGATGGTTTCTTGAGCAGGGGCATGGCGGTGGCATGTTTCCAGGTGTCCAGGAATGTGGCTGAGTTGATGGAGGCATTGAGGATGGATGTTAGTGCTTCACTGATCAGTAGGAGTCCTTTGGTTGCACCGTGGTGGGGACAAGGGTCAGATATAGCCCTCAAGTAGATGGCCTTCATGGTAGCAGCGATTTTGACTGTGATAACGACAGGCCATGAGGTCATGGTCGTTCATAGGCCGTAAGGAGTAGTTGAGTTGCGGCTGTAAGAGGATCTGGTTGTGAGTCGAAGTTGATGTACATGGAGGTGACTTTGTTACAGAAGAATTCAGAGAGCCAGTTGCAAAGGTTGTGTGTGGGGGTGATGTTACTTGAGGTGGCAGGAAGCGCAGTGAAATCTTCGATAATGCCGAAGATTTCCTTGCTGTTGTTAGTGCTGACGTTGATGCGATCTGCAAGAGCTGTGTTCTGTATCTGCTAGAGGTAGTGTCTTAGAGCGGATTTGAAACTGTCTTTATGTGCGGTGTCTTGACTTGTTCTCCATTTGTGCCCCAGTTGCTTGCAGTGGTGTTTTGTCAGCCTGAATTCCTCTGTGTACTTGCTGGCATGTGGTGGGGCACTTGCCGTTGGGTTGTGCTTGAAGGGAGCCGGGGTGCCACACATGCTGTTATCCAGCTGTTTAGGATCTTGATGGCTTTCAACAATTTGCTTGTATGCTCGGGCTAGTGCTTTGAGAGGGCTGAAGCCCTCTTCTTTTCTGAGAAGCTTTTCCAGCTGCACTGACGAGAGCGTGGTCTGCCCAGGCCATAATTGCTGGCTTGTTGCTGTGATGTTGCTGATTGATGAGAAAATCGAGTCCATTAGGCGTCCGGAGGTACGGGTGGGTTCAGTAATATGACGGGTGAGGCCAAGGTTTTCGAGGTTTTCTAGAAGGGCCATAGAGTTTTGGTCGGTGCAGACTTCTAGCTGAAAGTAAGGTCTCCAAGCAGGATGAAAGTGCTGGTGTTGATTATGCAGGGTGAGATGAAATCCGTGACGCCACTGGCGAAATTGGTGCGGGTCCTGGTAGTCTATATAAATGGGTTCCGGCCAGGGAGAAGCTGGCTGTGATGCATATTTTGAATGTGAGCTGTTCCATGTAGCTGGTGGGGGTGTCCATGTAGGTGATGCAGCTGGTGGTAACCTGAAATATGATGATGACTCAACCTCAGAGGCTTGTAAATAAATGTGATGCAGCTCCTATTCCATACACGCATCAGAAAACCCAATTGCTCAGCTTTTTAAAGCTGAGACTTCTTGGCTTTGCCAGTACTGAGTAAAGTCAGTTCTAATTCTAAGACAAAATCGCACTAAAGCAAAGAGAGTTTACAAATGTTAATAAATTTAAGGTATTTAAGTATGTAAAATATGCAGTGTATATACAGTAACATAGTGATAAAACCATTGGCATAGCTGATTGGTCCCACAGGCGAGACCAATTGGCTTTGCCAATGATTGTTTAGAGTTAGAGCTATTGGCGTTGTAAATGACAATGTCTTTTATCCATGTGTTTTGGTTTGGAGTGTAGTGGATGTATGAACAGAGACACAGCTGCAGCACTGCCTAGAGGACTTAGAAGGAGAAATTACCACTGGGACAAGAGAAGCAGCTGCACCGCTGTCTAGAAGGCTTAGAATGAGGAATTACTGATGAAACCAGAGAAGCAGCTATAAGTATACCTATAAGCTATAAGTATGTAGGCATGCAGCACTTTTATTTTATTTTTTACAAATTAAGCTCTAAATTCTGGCTGAAGCCAGTACTTTAAATAGGCAGGTATCGAGAACCTGCACTCCTTTAATCTGCCATTCCCAGTACTTCTCAGCAGGGTTGCAGTGCCTTTAATGGGCAAGTCTAGATGTCCATGTTCAGTAGCGGCACAAACTTCTCACACCTCACTCCTTGGACCCTGCCACCATTGGCAGACAGTGTCAGGACACTACCAAGCACCCCAGGCACTTCCTACTCCAGGTGCTGCCACAAACCACTTCGGGAAACCGATTCATAAGGATGTAGTGTAGTGACTAACTTGTCCATGAAGCCAGTAGAAATAACCCTAATGAGAGGGGGTCCACTTAACGAAAAATAATACAAATCCTGTCCCTTTAATATTCAGAATGA
The DNA here is from genome assembly GCA_963921515.1 of Calotriton arnoldi. Taxonomy (NCBI): domain Eukaryota; kingdom Metazoa; phylum Chordata; class Amphibia; order Caudata; family Salamandridae; genus Calotriton; species Calotriton arnoldi. The sequence continues at coordinate 315,620 of CAWUFW010014286.1, read as the reverse complement.
AGAGGCCCATAAGACATTTCAGGGAAAAAAGGTAAAAAATTGGCTTTTCGCTACTTAGACCACAGACACGTTCAACTTGCCTGAAAGCGGAGCATAGGAGACGTCTGCAACAGCGCCAAGAGGCCCTTACATGGGGAATGGTGCGTAATAATAAGAATCATCATCATCATAAAAATGTGGAAACTTTGGCAAAGGCCTCACCCTAGACATAGGAGGTTTTGGAACCCTCAACGGTAGTATGTGTACATTACATACATTATGCAGTCAAACATGTCTCCATCCATGCACTAGTGCCTTATCAATCATTCCATTCGCTCCACTGCACACCATATTTAATGCAGCGCCAAACAAATCGCATAAAAAGCACAACTCAGGCCCTCCTGCACCAACTCCACACCCTTCAATCCAAGCATACCCACGGGTAGCGTGTTACTCACCTGCACACGCGCTTCCGCACCTTGTCGGGACGTGTAGCACTATTTTAATGAAAATACAACACACTTTATATTTGCAACAGTAACGAAACAGGCTAGTAATGTGGAACGATTAAACATCTAGATCTTAAATCTCAAATATTCATAGGCCTTGTGCACGGATGGGGCAATTAACATAGGGGCAGATTTACAAGCCCCTAGCGCTGCCAGTACGTCACTTTTTGTGACGCACTGACAGCGCATTTCTCTGTCCCATATTTACAAGGACAGGAAAAGCCACCCTGTGAGGCTTTTCCTGTCCTTGTAAATATGTCCCCTTTACACGCAGCACTTTGCGTGAAAGGGGCGTTCCATGGGTGTTGCTGTGGGTGTTCCCACGCAACACCCATGGAACCAGACACATTTCCAGATTAACGTGGATTCGTAAACCTGGAAGTGCGTCAGTATGCTACCCCTAGGGTGGCGTAGCAAGGCGCAACGAGGAGAAATGTTTTCATTTCTCCTCGTTTATTTTCTCTTTCAATGCGTGCTGCATTCTACAGCACGCATTGAAAGAGGAAAATGCCTGTAGTGATTGTTTTTGTGGAGGAAGGTGCCCCTTCCTGCACAAAAACAATCTCCCCATGACGCAGGCATCCTTGCACCATGGTGCAAGGGTGTCTGCGCTGACGCATGGCAGCTGTTTGTGCGCCAGCACAGGGGAGAGCACAGGAATGCGACATATTATTGTAAATATGTCGCATTCCTGTGCTCTGAAAGTGCCGCAGTGTGGCGCAGCCAAAGGGCTTGCGGTGACGCGCTGCGGCACCTTCTTGTAAATCTGCCCCATGGTCTTTAAAAATCAGGTACACGCCCCCCCAGTGGGCGGGAGAATTTGCATTCGACCCTTTCAGGCTCAAAGGGAGGTCTCCGCTTCAGACACTTGTCTATTTTTTGGTCTTCGCTAAAGTTACAATAATGGCAGGTTTTGGGGCCTCGTAGGTGTGGAGGGGCTCCAGAAGGCCGAATGCCGTAGCTGGGCTCCTCGCTAATGACAGACACGGGACAACAGGTACTCCTCAGTTGGCGCGAAGACCACGAGCGGTCTTCCGCCGTTTATTTATACCCTCGGGCCGAGCCCGCCCCGAGGGGTGCATGCGTGTGTGATTTGTAACAATGTTTGAGAGAGCCCGGATGGCTCTCTACATCCCTTCCTTCTTTTGGTTCCAGTCACCAACGTCGATATTGTTCATGGGGACATATACATAAAATCTTTGAACCTTTGGCTCGGCATCGGGTTTGCCCGGAGGTCATACTTCTGGCTCCGGGAAGCGACGGTGTTTCCAGTGCCACTCATTACACCCATGGGCGAGCCAGACCCATCTTCGGAACCAGCCATGTCTGGGATGTTGACGGTTTCTCTGTCCACCGGTGGCCCACCTTCGGTGAGGGGGGCTCCAGCCCTGGGAGGCTCTGGGGACACCACACTCGGGCTCCCTGCCGGGTTATCATTTTCCTCACTGTCTTGGCCATCTTCAGCCACCGGTTTGAAGCACGACACATTCCTTGTGACCCTGATAGGCCCCTTCTGAGCAGTGATCATTGTTCCCTGTACCTCCGTCACGACCCATGCTTCGGGCTCAAATGGTGTCCGAAACTTCCACCCGGGGTTTCGATCTTTGATCACCACTCGGTCTCCGACACGGATTCGGGTTCTTGAGCCCTCCGGGTCTCACTTGCCTTCCTGTTAGTGGTTTCTCGGCGGGATTGGACTGCCTTATCATCTCTCACTGGAGGGATCCACTTCGGATCTGCTGGGATACTGTCCCGCGGTGGCCGCAGAAACATCAGATGTGAGGGCGCACACTTGGTGGTGCTGTGAGGCATTTGCCGGTAAGCTCCGAGGAACTGATCCAGGGCTGCTTCAGCATCCTCTTCTCGTTCCACCGCTATGCGTATGGCTCTGTTGAGAGTTCTCATCAGCCGCTCCACCTCCCCATTGGCTTGGGGCCATAGTGGTGTGATCTTGCGGTGTCTGATGGCTTTGCTTTCCATATATTCTTGGAACTCCCTCCCCTGGAATGGAGGTCCGTTATCAGATTTGATTTCCTCGGGTAGCCCAAGCATGTCAAAGATCTTGTCCAGTGCTTTCTTCACGTGTGGAAACGCCGTTGTCCCCATGACTTCCACTACGGGAAACTTCGAGAAGGTGTCGACCACAACCAACATATGCCGGCCATCTGGGAAGCTCCCGAAGTCGAGGCTGACATGAGTCCAGGGGACTTTCACCGGGTCTCCCGTGAGCACTGGTGCTGTCGGGGGATCCCCCCTGTGATGATACATTCATGGCACCCTCGGACCATCTCGTCCACTTTGGTATCCATGGCCGCAAACAAGACCTTTTGCCGTAGTCTCGCTTTTGTCTTGGCCATGCCCTGATGCCCGACATGAGCGAGTTCCAGAATGCGTTTTTGTAAGGTCTCAGGAATCACAACCAGATGTCCCCTCAGGACAATCCCATGCTCCCCCACGCTGAGCTCATGTCGCACCTTCCAAAGTTGCTGCCGCTCATGTCCGATCTCCGGGCGTAGTAGGCGACTCCCCTCCATGAAACGAGCCCACGTGTTTTCTTCCAACGCTCTTTTCGCCCTAGCCAATGTTCCATCTGCCATCGTCGCTTGTCCGATTTCCTCCAGCGTCATGGCTCTCGGGCAGGCATGCTGCGAAACCATCCTTACGAACTCTTTGGTGTCTGTCTCCTCCGCTGATGGGCCCACGGGCGATGAGGGGTCAGGGTGGCGCGATAAGTAATCGGCCGGGTTGTGTGCCCTGGGTCTGTACACGACTTTGAACTGATATGCTTGTAACTGCACAGCCCATCGCTCAATCCTTGGGGGTGCCAACCTGGATGACCCTGTGAGGAGCGGGATCAGCGGCTTGTGATCCGTCACTACCTGGAAGTCCTGGCCACACAGGTATAAGTGGAAGTGTTGGCATGCCCACTTGATGGCGAGAGCCTCCCTCTCTATCTGAGCATACCTGGTTTCGGTGTCCGTGAGGGCCTTGCTGGCATACGCCACCGGCTTCCAAACGTCCAAACTGTGTTCTTGCAGTAGCACTGCCCCCAGGCCCATTGGGCTAGCGTCCACGACCAGTTCAGTGCGCTTTTTCGGATGGAAGTATGCCATGACTGCTTTGTCTTGCAACCCCTCCTTGATGTCGTTGAATGCTTTGTTGGCGGCGCTCGACCATTCCCATGGTTGTCCATGTTTCGTCAGGGTCCGGAGTGGTTCGGACAACGTGGCGAGATTCGGGATGAAACGCCCACAATACGTTGCCATGCCCAAGAAACTTCTCACCTCCGTGGGGTTTTTCGGTATGCTGGCCGCCCGGATAGCAGCTGCTTTCCTCGGATCTACTCGGAGCCCTTCTCTCGTAAACACGTAGCCAAAGAACTCCACAGTGTCTTGATAGAATGAACACTTCGCCTTGTGCAGCATTAGCCCGGAGTCTTCTAGCCTCTTCAGCGTCGCGCGAAGGTGTTTATGATGGTCTTCCAACGTGCTTGAGAACACGAGGATGTCGTCACTCAAATTGACCACCCCTTGCAGTCCCGACAACACTTCTCGCACTGCGTTCTGGAAAACCTCAGCTGCTGAGGATACCCCAAAGCTGAGTCTCTTATACCGCCGGAGGCCAACGTGGGTCGAAAATGTTGTTATGTACCGGCTCTCTGGCTCCAGCTCCAATTGATGGTAGCCAGCATTCAAATCCAGTTTTGAAAACCATTTGGCCCCGTTGAGGTCGGCCACGATGTCTTCCATAGTCGGGGTTATGTGGCGCTCCCTCTTTACTGCTACATTCGGCAGGCGCATGTCCACGCAGAGTCTTATGGCCCCTGGTTGTTTGGGCTTCGGGGCCACCACCAGCGGAGATACCCAGGGGTGGGACCTGAGACCTTTCAACTACGTCCAGCGCCTCTAGCTTCCTCAGCTCCTCCTCCACTTGTGGCCGTAGATTGAACGGCACCCTCCGATGTCGGAGTGCCACTGGTCTGACAGCTGGGTCGATGTGTAGCTTGAACCTTTTGCCCTTCAGTTTCCCCAGGCCTGTGAACAGTGCTGGGAAATCTTTGAGTATGGTCTCCGCATGTGACTCGTGAATCTGGTTCGCGAAGAACACGAGTCCGAGATCTTCAGCGGTGTGACAGCTGAGCAGGGTCCCCTTCCGTCCCTCTGTTACATGGAAACAGGTATTCGTGGTGTAGGTGCCGCTGTCAATTCTGGCCTGGATGACTCCCCTCAGTGGTAGCGGGTCGGTTCCTCCATACACATATATCCTCGCTGTGGACGGCTCAAGCGGGGGCCTCGGTGATAGTCGATCATACTGTTCCGAGTCCATGACGTTGACCGAGGCACCCGTGTCAATGAGGGTCCGCACATCCGTGCCTTCCACTGTCACCGAGCACATCGGGGGAGGCCTCCGTCGTCTGTCCGTTCGGCTGACATAGGACACCACAAAGACGTCATCATCTTCATCTTCCCACACTTGTCTGGCTTCTTCGGGAGGGGGTGAATCCTCGAGCGACACTTGCTGGATATGATGCGTGAGGCTCCTCTGTCTTGACGGGCCTTGCCGGAATCGTCTGCCTCGGCATACCCTGGCATAATGGTTGAGTCTCCCACACCGGGAGCACGTCTTCCCTTTTGCCCCGCAGACCGCTGTCTTTGCGTGCTCATCCCCACAGTACCCGCACTGGCCGCCTCGCGACGGCGGTTGCACTTGCCGGGCTTGGGTAGGGCGCCGTTGTATGGCATCTATTCTCTCTTCCTTGATGACGGGGTGTCTTGTTGTACCCTGCGCTGCTACGGGTGTATGGAGCGCTACTTCCATTGCTTCTGCCCGGACATCTGACAACTCGTGAGACCGTGCCAAGACCAGGATCTCGTCCAATGAGATCCCTGGCTGTCGCAGTATGAGTTTACGTAGGATTTTTGATCGGCAGCCCAGGATGATCTGATCCCTGATTTCCGTCTGTGGAGCGACAAATTTGCATGTGCTGGCCAGCCGTCGCAGCCTGGCATAGAACATATCGACCGATTCCGACTCAGCCTGTGAGGCCCTTCTGAACTTGAATTTCTCGAAATCTGGATTTAGCTGTGGGTCGAAGTGTCTGTCCAGTGCCCTCACTGCCGCGTCGTAGTCATCCTCCTCTCCCGTGTTTGGAAGTGTCTCGAACAGGTCATAGATTTCGGGCCCCCCGTAGTAGATGAGAAGCGACCGCTTGACGGTGCCGTCTGTTTCCCTCGTTCCTTTAAAGTAATGATTCAGCCGCCCCACCCAGGCCTTCCACCACGGCGCGGCGGTAGCGGGGTCTGAAGCTTCGCTGAATGGCGGTAGGGGAGCAATGGCGGTGTGATGGTGTCCGGGGTGTTGCGCAACCTGTCCACCGTCCGGGCCCTGCGCCCCAGCCTGTGCACCGGCCGTTTGTGTGATGCTCATCTTGGGCGCGCCGTCCTCTCCCTGTCCAGTGAAAAGAAAGCTCGCAACACTGTGGGTGGTCTACTCGCTCTTTCCCTTAATCAGCCTGCCGTGCCCCTGTCAGTGTTCTCTTTCCTCCTTCCCTCGGTGGCCTGCCACCTCCTGGGGGAAAATGCCACGTGAAGCACCGTCTCTGTGGCCTGCGCGCGTGGCAGGGCAGTTGTGAGGTGAGGGGTGCAGGGTCACTTGAGCCTGTGCAGGGCAGCGCGCCGGCGTGTTCAGGGCTGAGATGTGTGCTTCCCCCTTATTTTCCGTTTTTTTTTTTCCAGGTGCTGGCCACCACCCTTCTCTGACAATCTTCGCCCCTCGCGCGTGCAGGGCTGTGTTTGTTTTTTTTTTTTTCTTTGTTTTTTGGAGCCTCAGGGCTCTGGCGTGTGCATGGACGCCCAGCGGGGGTGGGGCTTCAGGCTCCGGCCCAGGCGGCCGTGATAGCGTCGTCCTCGAGCGGGGCCTCGCGCACAGCTGCGCACTCACCGCACTGAGACCGTTGCAGGCAGGGCGCCGCCGGCTGAACTCGCTCCCGCTGACAAGGGAGGCGTGTGGGCAGGCGCAGGCTGCAGGAACAGTCGTCGGCTCCCTTTGCAGGCGCCGCCAGCTGAACACGCTCCCGTTGGGCTGGGAGACGCGTGGGCGGGCGCCACTCACAGGGGCGACGGCGCAGCCTTCACACGAACGGGCACAGCAGCTGCACCGTGCAAAGCGCTCACACGTGCCGGTCCGACCGGCCTCGTCGCCAGTGTGGAGGGGCTCCAGAAGGCCGAATGCCGTAGCTGGGCTCCTCGCTAATGACAGACACGGGACAACAGGTACTCCTCAGTTGGCGCGAAGACCACGAGCGGTCTTCCGCCGTTTATTTATACCCTCGGGCCGAGCCCGCCCCGAGGGGTGCATGCGTGTGTGATTTGTAACAATGTTTGAGAGAGCCCGGATGGCTCTCTACAGTAGGCTACAGTAGACAGAATGTCTCCAGGCCGGTTCGGAGGGGTGGGGGGTGACCACATAAAGCCCCTTGAGCAAACCTGCCCTCGAGGCTTGTAAGAAGGCTCTCACTTTAAATTACTCAGCACTTTTGGTCTAACAAGATAATACCCCCTCCCCCGCCTGCCAGCACACAACAGAGCACAAGTTTGAACTCTCTGAGAGGGTGTTTGTCACAATGAGAAGAGGGTGCTTACTGCCATGTCCACCACCCCTCCATCCCCCAAAACGTCCAGAGAAAAAACATCACCAAATTATCACGCATTGTGTGTGACCACCTTCCCTCTGGGGCACTTCCTTCCTTTCCGTGAAATCTCTCTGGGGAAACAAACCGGATCCCGCTATCCATGTGCAAACCAATCCCCACCTCACCCCACCCCCTCATCTTCACAAGCCCCTCCTGTTAGCCCCCACTCCTTTCCCCCGCGAGGCCCTTACAGGAGGTCCTGCTACCTTAGCCACTCATGTGACACTCCCAGCCCTCTCCCTCCATCCTTCTACCCGCAGGAGGCCCCCACGTGACCATACTTCCATATCCCCTTATACGAGCCCCCGAATATTTGTTCAAAAAGCGCCTCGGTAATGAGGCCTGATTTAAGAATCCAACCCATCCTTCGACGAAACCCCTTCTGGAGGGGGCTCACAAGCAGGCTTAGGAAGCAAGTCCTACACAAGCGCTGCACCAACATGGTTCAAACAGAGAACATCTCAAGCACTCGGAAGATTTCACCCGTTACCATGGTGGCGCTACAATGTCACACCCTAACCTTATCCTTTCCTAAGCAATGTTCTTAATACCTATCACTGTGTAACCAACAGACCGAGCTTCAATCTTCATGTCCACATTTGATTTTCGCAACACAGTGTGATCCTGTGCAAACGCATTATGCAACTTATGAAGTTGCCACATAGAAAAGCGCCTAAAGGACAGAAAAAAAACCCAATCCTAAACACTATGTAGAACTCTAGAAATGTGCTACTGCTGGCGACTTCCGAGGTGCACGCGGAACTGGAAATACCTCCCGTGTAACATGAGTTCGGAATACTGGGTATGGTGTGTTCCTGGGGCGGAGGAGGACGGCTGTGCCTCAGCAGACCGCACGAACTCCCTTGCACATGAGCAATCAATCATTCATTCATTGATTCAGGCACACCGGGGCTGCAGATCAGGGGGAGGGGTGGTTGAGACATATACAGCCCAATAAGGCATTTACTACCCGAGGCCGCCCCTGTCCAAGCCCTGGACACATCAGCAAATCCCCCTAAAAGCAGAGCGCCACTTGTAGTTACTCTTGTTGTGTCCTGCTGGACACAGTCTAGTGTTTTGCCAGCCACTCCCTTGAGGGTTGGCCCATACACCTACCCCACACCCATCCAACACAAGCGTCACCGGTCAGGTGACCCTGCCAATAAAAGCCGAGTGCACGTGATCGTGGACAGTTTCTAGTACCAGTATGGGTGCCTAGTGCCCACAACATAACAACTCTGTGCGCTTAAATAATAGTATGCATGCCCCGTGGGAGCGAGGCCTCATCTCATGCCAGACACGCTTCTTGAAGATTCTGATACTCACACGCCTCCTAGGGAGCGGGTGTAGGTCGGTACATTCCATGTGCATGGCACCGCTCAAGAGGATGGTGACCCATGGTGGGTGCAGCCTCCTGCAGGGAGAAGTTGCAGGTCCCTATGTTCAGGGCTTTAAGTGGGCCGGGTATCACCGGCGCTGAGCACCGGCAGTTTTCTATAGGGGGCCTCGAAACGGGTCTCTATCGGGCTCTGTTTTGTGCCCAGGAACAGGCGGTCCGTTTTTTCCCAGACTGCAGTGACAGCAGGCACATGGATGTGCGCGTGCTCACACTGCTCACTTCTCACTAGTGGAGAAGTTACGGTATGACGTCATACCAGGTGAGCCTTGTAAGGGAAGGGAAATCCTTTAAAGAGAGTCATCATTTTCTCTCTGGATTTCCCTTCTCTTTTTGAAACTCAGGAGCAGCAACATTGTCATGGTGTCACCAGGGCTTCAAGTGGAAGCTTTTTCAATATTATATACAAGCCATAGTTGCTGCTTATTTATCTTATGCAACTAACAACCATTGACAAAGCCAATAGTCCTGACTTGTTGTAGGTATGATGTTACTTGTTGTATCATATGCCTGGATGCAATGACAGAAACAGCAAAATACAAGTCGGGCAGGACACTATGCTTAGCACAGATTTTTAGCTTACGTATTTTTAAGCCACACCCTTAATTACATTGGCCACGCCCCTTTGAGAGACCCCCCCAATTTTTTCATCCTACTTAAAGCCCTGCCTACATTACCAATGCCACAGCTTAAAGGTCGCAGTGATACAGAGGTGCACAAACCCCACATGTCTTCCATGTGCCTCCTTGTTGGGTGGCATCAAGTAAGGACCCGAGACAGTGCACACTCAGGTAAAGCAATGCATTTATGGAAGTTTCATGAAGCGCTATGTCTACCGTTCTTATACTTCACACGCTGGAATTTTAGTCAGAGCAACTGTGAGAGACTTTAGAGTCTGATCGGGTGAGTGGCAAACTGGTCAGATGTTCAAGGGTCACGACCCCCGTGCTGCTGGGAGATACTGCACGTGCTGCTTAGATGGGAAAGAGTACAGGAGACCCACGAAAACTCAAGTTCTAGGAACATCTGTGGCACCATGGAGGGGCCCCACGGTCCACTGTCTCAGAATATCAGCTCTAGGCACTAGACGTGCACGAATGGATGCCCTAACCCCGTGCAAACTCCACTCCCCCCACCTACATCCTCCCCGAACATGAATTTTTCTACTGGTTGAAAATCACTTTACTCCTCACCCTGCTTTCAAGGTGGCGGGAAGTCACGTACAATAAATACAGTGTACAACAAGAAAGGGTGAAATAAAATATTAACAAGGATGTCCAAAGTAAACAACGAGTGCAGCGTCCATGAGGAAAGAAAAGAAAACACAAACGCTTCTAACTGCAATGCAGACCAACAAAAAAAATAAGCTTTGTGAACGAGAAGCACTTACGAAGTTGGGAGCAGCGATGTGGGAGGGAACCAAGCTGTGTGTAGGGCTGCAATGCTCATACAGGAGGAGGGAGGAGGGACCATCACACGCTGTACAGTGTGATGGCCAACCAAAATGCTCTCTTAGTGAAATCGCTGGTGAGGGAACTAAGCACACAAAGGAGGGGCATTTACACAAATGCACCAATAACAAGCTGCATTTCTGAAGGCCACAGATAACAACCAATGGCAATTGGTGGGTGTTCCAGAAACCCACAGAAGAGATACAACAAAGCGCTGTTGAGGCTCGACCTAAAAATGAAGCACTTACCTATACCGCTGGCCGCCGCCTCTTCTTCCTCCGTCCTTCTTCCGCAGGAAGCACACAGACTCCCAGAATCCCCTGACCAATCACAACGCTGCCATAGCAGCATTGTGATTAGTGTGAGCGCTGTGGTTCTGTGCTCAAATGGGGGCTGGCACGCTTTGCTGGTTCTCCATCCAGGCAAAAACACAGCCTGCATGGGGAACATGCAAAGTGGGCATGAAGGGTTGGACGGCTGAGACGGCTTGCCAAACCATCATGCGCACTTTAGGTGCTGCCACTACTCCTCCCCCTGTGATGCGGGGAGCCCAGCCCCCTGGCTTCAACTGCAAGCTGAATACAGAATATAAAATGATAATAATGAACGTTATTATCATTTTATTTTTTGTATTCAGCTTGAAGTTCAAGCAGTGGGACGACGCTCTTCCACCTTAGCGGAGGAGCTGCCACTGGTCGTAGACCAAATCTATATAGCAAAGGCCTCATTTTTAAGGTGAGTGAGCACAGAATTCGTAGATAATGTTGGGAGTGTGATGACTAATACACATTTATAACTAGGGCACGAGATCGAGAGCTAAAAGCTGTTTTATCCTCTAAAAACGGTGCTGTTTTGCCACACAGTTATCACCTTTTAAAAAAGCTAAAGAACGATAGTGAATTCAACCCAGATCTGTGACTGGGGGTGAGTGTCTGAAAAGTATCAGCGCTCCATCCATCATCTCTTTGTGTTTGCTTTGTTTGCCCTAAGTTGGCAAGGTATGCCCAGATGTGGGTCCCTTGCTCACTTTGCCTCTGAATTCAAGCTAGCCTGGCTGATGAGGGGTGTTACCCCGAAACTGGTCCCAGGATGGTTGTTTCCGGTCCAGGGAAGACCTGGCTTGGCAGTTCGGCCTGGACTGTTCCTATGAGGCACAGGGTCAAGACTGATTTGTATATGTCTGGGTCTGAACTGGGGTAGCGATGTGAGCTAAAGAATGATGATGGATCAACCCAGATCTGTGACTAGGGTGAATGTCTGAAAAGTATCAGCGCTCCATCCATCATCTCTTTGTGTTTAATTTGTTTGCCCTAAGTTGGCAGGGTATGCCCAGAAGTTGGTCCCTTGCTCACTTTGCCTCTGAATTCAAGCTAGCCTGGCTGATGAGGGGTGTTAGCCCGAAACCGGTCCCAGGATGCTTGTTTCCGGTTCAGGGAAGACCTGGCTTGGCAGTTCGGCCTGGACTGTTCCCATGAGGCACAGGGTCAAGACTGATTTGCATATGTCTGGGTCTGAACTGGGGTAGCGATGTGAGCTAAAGAATGATGATGGATCAACCCAGATCTGTGACTAGGGTGAATGTCTGAAAAGTATCAGCGCTCCATCCATCATCTCTTTGTGTTTAATTTGTTTGCCCTAAGTTGGCAGGGTATGCCCAGAAGTTGGTCCCTTGCTCACTTTGCCTCTGAATTCAAGCTAGCCTGGCTGATGAGGGGTGTTAGCCCGAAACCGGTCCCAGGATGCTTGTTTCCGGTTCAGGGAAGACCTGGCTTGGCAGTTCGGCCTGGACTGTTCCCATGAGGCACAGGGTCAAGACTGATTTGCATATGGCTGGGTCTGAACTGGGGTGGCGATGTGAGCTAAAGAATGATGGATTCAACCCAGACCTGTTGTGGGGGGTGAGACTCTCCAGAAGCCCACCAGTACAGGGGTTCGCCCTTCTGCGTACTCAAGTCCTTGGACTAACAAATAGAGATTGGCACGGAAGCTGTAATATCAAAGAAACAGTTTATTAAACCTCATGAGTGGAACTACATCTACACAGAACCCTCAGGCAATGTATGAGGTAGTACAAGGAGTACAGAGACCAGGGGTCTTATATACTGTAGCAAGTGCAGTGTAAGCATGGAGGTTCAAAAAGGGGCAGTACAAGTGTACGCACAAATAGTCCGTTACATACAAGGATACATCAGAACTGCTTAGTCAACAGAACGGGAGGAGTTACAGAACTGCTGACATCAGTAAAAATAGCCTGACAGTTACATCTGTAACAGGTGCATTCCAGCAACTAAGGCCTCTCTGAGCATGTGCAGTGCTCAGGCTCAATACTGAAGGAGTTAATTATAGTTCCTGACTAAAGTGAAATACAAGAGCGGGCAACAGTGAAGAGGGAGAAAGCACATGGCGAGCACATGGCTAACTAAAATGGCTGCCAGGAACAAAATGGCTTCAGCTCATACTAACAGCGATCTCTGCTAATTTCCACACTGTGACTGTGGGTGAGTGTCTGAAAAGTTTCAGCCTCTGTCCATCATCTTTTTGTGTTTGCCTTATTGAGGCTTGCCATAAATCTTGTAGCCCTAGTTGTTTAACTGAACATTTTAGGAAAGGATTATTTGTAATTTCCTTCCAGGTGTAGTAACTTAACATGTCTTGATTTGCCGCTTTTATTTTATGCATTAGTTTGACAAATGCCAGTTTTGTTATGAATCCCAAAATTCCAACCTGATCTGGCTCTGAGCCGAGTTAATGAGCAGGGAGAATATTTTCCTGTAAACCTCCATATCTGTCTTTAGAAAAGATGCTATTCCAGTTGGAAGTGCTGCGATGTCTTAGGTTAGCCCCATGTCTAGCATGCTGTAGATTATTTTCAGCATGGACCCTGTAATTTCCATATACTTGTTTGAATGCAACTGTCAGTGTGCTGGCTTTTGTTTGCAGGGCGGCTTTGTGGTCACTGAAACACAATGCCCAGGTATATATAAGAGTTGACAAGTTCAACTTTCCTAGAATTAATGTACTAAACTCTTATTTTTCATGGATCTTTGGGGACGACTATAATCATTTTTGTTTTGTCAAAGTTAAATTCCATGTGGTTTGCAGAATGATCCTAGAATATCCAATAGATGTTGCTGTCCCTTGGGGGTCTTACTTATGAAGAGTGTATTGTTTGCGTACTGTAGGATAGGGAGATGTAGTTGCTCAAGTTATGGAGCATCGACGATCACTAGTTCCAAAGATTTTATCAGATCTGCTATATAAGGATTGAAGAGGACCAGAGCTAATACGCAGCCCTGTTTTAGACCATTGACTGTGGGTATTTCTCACAAGACAGCCCTTTGGTTCCCGATCTTGAGTGTGACCCAGGCAGTTGAATATAAGAGCTGGATCATGTTGGAACTCGCACTTTCTGGTTGGCTGAGGCAATCCCCAGCCACTTCCGTCAGGGGCGGGTGATTACAAACACTTTATAACCTGCGCTCACCCTTGGGTAACTTGGCACTGAGCAGTCAGGCTTACCACAGAAGCAAAGTGTAAAGCACTGGCACAGCACTCACTCACGATAAGAAACTTCAGCATCACAAAAGAGACTTCACACATGATGTATGTAAATAACGTTTGTATTCAACACACACATAATAATCAACACAACATGAACGTCATGTATTTCTGGGCGTAAATCACATTGGGAGTTATTTCTAGCAGTACTAGGCCCAGCTGTGCTCGAATGACATCAGCAATATGCAAATTTTGGAAAGATCCTATTCTACACCCCCCCCCCATTCTCAGCACCCATATGCGGTGCAACACATTGTCCATCCCAGGCCCATCCTAGCAATTTCTAAACACCACACAGTTAGAGGATGCACCTCGGGTCACAACGATATTAGCAATATGTACATACACAGAATTATAGCACTTATTAGCAGCCCCGTGGGCCGATGCCTCGCGAGTAAAACCAATGTCAAATGTAAAGCTTTTCTAGTGAGAAATCAAATTATATGGCAAACTGCTGCCCAGTGTCGTAAATCACAGGCAGTTCACCTACTATCACTCCCACACACACCCTAACTCTGCACCACCACGCACTGCAACGGATATCGAGCAGGTTCATACGGAACACGTTCACACACATACCCAACCAAGGCCCTAATGCGGTGCCACAGATACCCAGCAGGTAAATTGGTAACACAGTGCAGACCCCGTGGCCCCAAGCCTCCCTCCACCCTCCAACTCACACGACTATCCAACACCCCCTGATTGGAGACACCCCGTCCTCCCCACAAGGCACTAAGTTGCACAAGTCCGAAGTCACTGACCAGGTGAGGGCAGTTGGTCTGCCGCGCTGAGGGCCAAAAAGGGAACAAACGAGGAATGGAGAATGAAGCAGGGGACGGGGGCCGCTCAGAAGGAGGAGGCCCCCTGTCAGGTACACATCAATCAGAGGTGCACCCAGGCAATATGGCATGCACCAGAACGTCTCGGTCACACACAACGAAGAGTTGCAAATTCAGTACCTCACGGGAAGTGAGGCAGAACGTCCGGTGCACGGTGATGTTGGTCGCACCAGACAATCTGGGCACAACATCTGGTCCATGATTATATGAGTCGCACTAGGCCGTTCTGGTCACACACAACGAAGAGTTGCAAATTCTGTACCTCCCTGGAAATGAGGCACAACGTCCGGTGCATGTTGATGTTGGACACACCAGACAGTTCTGGCCACACACACAGGCGCAAGTTCAGCAATGCCTCACGAGGTAGAATGAGACACTACTACGGTTATGCCCCCACCTCAGAGCGTCGCAACCTGTGAATCGGACACCAAACGCAATGAGCATGCAGTTGGTTTGTCGCAGGAGAGAGATGCGGCACAATCGACAAAGCGGGCCACGCTGGATCCCGCAACGGGTGAATCCGGTCACCACTAGCAATAAGCTTATAGGTGCCATGGTCCCCACGATGCGGGGCCCACATGCCTTTGATGCGGGCAAGACTTCGGGGCTACGTACGAGGCAATCTGGTCTCCAGGCACTATTTGAAATTCAATGCCCATGCCTCGCTACCTGTTGGATTCTAGCAGACGATGTGGGCACTTGAGAGGACACTGCTCTTCAGGTGTCACAGGTAAAAGGTGTGGGTCCCTCGTAGGAGAACTTTGATGTCCCTGAGACCTCCTAAAGAACAGGGTGCAAGCTCAACAAGCCTTTGGAGAACAGACTTTAGAGTGCCACACAGCAGCAGGTAGTTGCCCCAAGCCAGCCAGTATTCAACAGGGCATGCGGTCCCTTTTCAATGGCAGCAATCCTCCATGTGCACAACAGATTCCTCTGGCAGTGTGCATCACGTAGTTCCAGGTTCCCCGGTCCCAAGTCCCCACAAGCGTAACTCTGCCCTGCTGAAATATGGCACCAGTAGTTATACTACAGTTTGCCATTGAAGTTGGGGTGGTTCAAAGGATCTCCCTTTGAACCACATTTCAGTCATATCTGAAATGGGGCTGTGGAATGTAGGTCCTAATCTTTAGTGGGACCATGATCTGGCTCTAGAGGCCAAGCGTCAAAACCTCCTCCTCCAATCTCTCCATCTAGGCCTGCCAATGGCAGAGGTCTGTCATTCCCGCTGCATTCCCAGGGGCAGATTTACAAGCCCCTTGCGCCACATTTGCACCGCCGTTGCGTCACTTTTGTGACGCAGTGGCGGCGTAAAGCTAGCGCCATGCTGCGACGGATTTACAACGTGACGCATCTAGGGAGATGCGTCACGTTGTAAAGCTCTGCGCCACATGAAACCTGCGTCAGGTTTCATGTGGCCGTTCCGGCGCAGGGTGGGCGTTCCGGCGCAGGAACGCCTCGGAAAAGTGCCTGAGTAAAATCTACAAGATTTCACTCAGTCACTTTTCCGACGCCGCTGCGTCAAAACCTTGCGCCTGCTTGAAGCAGGCGTAAGGCGTGACGCACCATGTTGCAGATAGGCAGGGTTGGCACAGTGTTGGAGTTGCGTCACGCCCGTGACACGACTTCAGCACTGCGCCAACCTTACGCCGGCAGATGCGACACGCATCTGCCTATCCGTGCGCCATGGTGCGCCGCATTGTAAATGCGGCGCATCCGTGGTGGCGCAAGGATAGCATTGCGTGTCGCACGTTTCCTGGCGCATCCTTGCTGATTTGCAGGGATGCGCCAGGACTCGTAAATCTGCTCCCCAGTGTTTTATAGCTGTCGCTGGGGAATGCCCAGATATGATCCCCCAACCTCCAGTGTGGACTGGAGCCAAGCACAAAGGCACACAACCAAGTTTTAGAGTAGAGAAATGCCCACGTTCTAGTAGTGGCATTTCTTCAGGAGTCCCGACAAAACCACCTTTACCACTGGAAAGGGGTTGTTAATGTGAATCTAATGATAGGAAACACGAGGAGGCTGCTCCGCTGCAATCCAGCCTGAAGTACCAGCCTGCAATGGCAGGCTGGACCCTTATTTAAAGACACAATTGGTGTCCGTGCACTCACCAGCCTGCAATGGCAAGTTCGACACATGTTTAGACACCATCGAGGCAGCGCGCACACTGGTCTGCAATGGCCGCTGACCCCCTCGGTGCAAAGCGCACACCATCTTGTACTGACAGGCTGGACATGGATTGAGAAACACCATTGGTGCAGAGCGCCCACCAGCCCGCATTGGCAGGCTGGACATGTGTTCAGAAACTCTAGGTAAGCACCCCTTCTTAACGGGAGTAGGAAGGGTATGTGCACTTTCACACTGCATCTACAGTGGGAAAGTTCTCCAAGACCTACGGCCACCACAAGAGAATCAGCAAAACCTGGAAGGAGAAAGCAAAAAGGTTGGGGAAATACCACCGGAGCTCCCCGAGTTGTCCCTTTACCGATGATCATTTTGATTTGCTCATCATTTGTCCATTCTATGGTGTCTGCTTTATTTGAGCAGCTTGGCCTGAAGCACGGACCACAGAAGTGAACGGGGACTGAGCTTCATCTTTCTTGTTGTACAGAGTGACTGCAGAAACTGAATACAGTTGTTTTCCTTATATGTTGTTTATCCAATACACAGATGTTATTTGCTAGTTGATTTATCAGGGTCCAGAATTTCCTGCAGTTCCCAGTCCTGTTGGCTTCAAATAGTTGCGACCAGTACTTAGTGTGGGCAGCTTTCTTTTCTCCCTTCACTAAAGATTCTATTCCTTCTTGAGGTTTTTATTGTTTTAGTCTTAGATTAGTCCTAAACTGTTTTGCCCATGCATCTCAGTTCCCTGCAAATATGTTTTTGCTTTTTTGTGCTGATCTTTGTTAAACCAGCCATGTAGGAGAACCCTCTTTGGAATCCACTGTCATTTTGTTGGAGCTTTCCATGTTTTGCACACATTAGATATATGAATGGTCATAAATGTTGCAAGGTTTGTCAAAGTTTGTTCAAATTTATTTACAAGGTCTTGCACATGCCCTTTCCTTTTAAGCCTCTTTAGCCTGCCAGAAGATATTAGAGTACCTGGATCAGTTGTTCGTTCAAGGGAGACATTTTATGTAGAATAGTAATAGTCTGCGGCTGATGGCCACTTTCAGCTATTGCCTCAATTTTGACTTTAGCAATTTAACCTGTTGCATGTGTGATACGGTCGGGAGCCGTCCGACGTCACAGTGGGCATGTGCGTCGGATGGCTCCCGGCCATCCTAGCACCCACTGATGGGGAAGCGCTGGCGCTCCCCCCTTGGGCCGCCCATCTATTGGCCCCCACCAGGTATGGCAGCGGAAGCCCTTCTGCTGTCCCCCCCTGCCGCCCCTCCACGTCATCTAATGACGTCAGCGTGCGCCGACGTCAATAGAGGCAACTGGACGCGCTGGAAGGGACATCGGAGGAAGAAGGTAAGTTTCTCCCTGGGGAAGGGGGGGGGTTTAATCAAAGAGGCATCAGAGGAAAGGACCGATTTTCAGAGATCTATACTCCAGGGAAAGAAATAGCTGTTGATGAGTCATTGGTTCTGTTCCTGTTTCGTTTTAAGGCAGTACATTCCTATCAAGAGGGCATGTTATGGAATTAAGATGTATATGTTGTCTGAGAGTAGGACAGGATATGTCTATAATTTCCAGGTGTACCCTGGTAGGGATTCCACTATTGACCCCCCTGATTGTCCGTCCACTTTAGGAGTGTCAGAGAAAATTGTGTGGGAACTTGCTAGAGGACTTTTTAACAAAGGTTACCATTTGTACCTAGATAACTTCTACACTGCTGGTGCTAAGTGAGGTATCATATTACTCGAGAGGCTGAGAGGAACGCTGTGTGGTAGGCCATTTGTGCCGGCACGGTGATCCCACACCGAAATGTGAGGAAAATTTGATATTTTTTCAGCTAAATTAAAGGTTTGCAGGGGATTCTGGGTCAGAAAACTTTGGGGGATCAACGCAAGCCATACCTCCCTGGACTCCCCCGGGTGTCTAGTTTTCAGAAATGTCTGGGTTTGGTAGATTTCCCTAGATGGCTGCCGAGCCCGGGGCTAAAAACCCAGGTGCCTCCCTTGCAAAACCAGGTCGTTTTGTGATAGGTAATTTTGATGTCTCCACAATACGTTTTGGGCCCTTGCCTGTCACGGGCACTTGGCCCACCCACACAAGTGAGGTACCATTTTTATCGAGAGACCTGGGGGAACGCTGGGTGGTGGGAAATTTGTGTCAGCCCAGTAATCCCACAACTTTCTGACCCAGAAATTTGAGAAAAATTAGATTTTCTTCAGCTAAATTTGAGGTTTGCAGGGGATTCTGGGTAGGAAAACATTGGGGGATACACGCAAGCCACACCTCCCTGGACTCCCCAGGGTGTCTAGTTTTCAGAAATGTATGGGTTTGGTAGGATTCCTTAGATGGCCGCCGAGCCCGGGGCCAAAAACCCAGGTGCCCACCCTTGCAAAACGAGGTCGTTTTGTGATAGGTAATTTTGATGTCTCCACAAAACGTTTTGGGCCCTTGCCTGTCGCGGGCACTTAGCCCACCCACACAAGTGAGGTACCATTTGTATCAGGAGACCTGGGGGAATGCTGGGTGGTGGGAAATTTGTGTCAGCCCGGTGATCACAGAACTTTCCCACACAGAAACGTGAGGAAAATGTGATTTTTCAGCTAAATTTGAGGTTTGCAGGGGATTTTGGGTAACATAAGCTGGTGAGAGCCACACAAGTCACCCCATCTTGGATTCCCCTGGGTGTCTAGTTTTCAAAAATGTTTAGGTTTGCTAGGTTTCCCTAGGTGCCGGCTGAGCTAGGGTTCAAAATCTACAGCTATGCACATTGCAAAAAAAGGCCCCGATTTCACTGGAAAAATGTGATGTATCCACGTTGCGTTTTGGGCTGTTTCCTGTTGCGGGCACTAAGCCTACCCACACGAGTGAGGTAGCATTTTTACCGGGAGACTTAGGGGAACACAGAATAGTAGAACAAGAGTTTTTATCAATTGGCTTTCTTTGCATTTCTGCCTTCTAAATGTAAGACAATTTGTAAAAAAAAAGTCATTTTGAAAAATGACCTCTAATTCACATGCTTGTATGGGCACCCACAATTTTGGAAATGTGCAAATAACCACTGATTCTAAACTCTATATTGTGTTCCCATTTCAGAAATATATAGGTTTCCTTGGTACCTATTTTTCACTCTTTATATTTTACCAAATGAATTGCTATATTCCCTGTGCACAATGAAAAACCACTGCAAGATGCAGCTCAGTTATTGGCTCTGGGTTTCTCGGGTTCTTGGTGAACCTCCAAGTCCTATATATCCCCACAACCAGAAGGGTCCAGCAGATGTAACGGTATATTGATTTAAAAATTCTGTCATACTTAGAAGAAGTTACAAGGGAAAACGTTGGCACAAATGGCTGTTTTTTCAACTCAATTTAAATATTTTTTATTTTCAACTTTTAATTTCTATATAAAACCTTGAAGGATCTACACAAATGACCCCATGCTAAATTCTGAATTTTGTCTACCTTTCAAAAATGTATAGCTTTCTAGGATCCATTATTGCTTTCACACACATTTCTACCACTAACTGGAAGGAGGTTGAAAGCACAAAAAATAGCAAAAATAGGTTATGTCCCAGTAAAATGTCAAAACTGTGTAGACAATTTTGGTTTTCTGACAAAAGTCTGCCTTTCCGTGAAATCTGGGAAGATGGTGATTTCAGCACCACAAACCGTTTGTTGATGCCATTTACAGGGGAAAAACAGATGGTTTCTTCTGCAGCACTTTTTTCCCATTTGTTTTTTAATAAAACCATAATTTAGCTGTATTTTAGCTAATTTCTGGGTCCCCTCCAGGAGAATCCACAAACCCGGGGTACATTTGGAATCCTCAGGGTGTTGGAAAAAAGGGTTCAAATTCGACATGGATACCTTATATGGACAAAAAGTTACAGGGGCCTAAGCGCGAACTACCCCAAATAGCCAAAAAAAGGCATAGCACAGGGGGGGAAGAGCCTAGCAGCGAAGGGGTTAAACTGGCAAATGGGTAGTTGAGGAAAGCATTACTATATGTTATAATATCCTACGTAGTATTTCTAAACTGCAACATCCACCTAAGGGTATCTTGACACTGGTGAGGTCATAGAAAGGGCGAATGAGTGAGAAGGTCTGATCTAAACAAAGTTTATCCGAAGGCTTACTTAAAAATCCATGTCTTCAATGCTCTCCTAAAGGGTGCCAGTTCTGTGATAACTCGGATCTCTATAGCAAGGGCATTCCACTCCTTGGGTGCACGTACTGAGAACCTTTGTCCCCCTGTCCTTACTTTCTTAAATCTAGGTACTACCAAAATGTTGACTGATGCGAAGGGTCCTTTTATGGGAGTTTCATATTAGTTTGGCTTTCAGAACTTTAGGGGCCACTCCCTTCAAAGACTTGAAAACTAAACAGAAGACTTGAAGCATAACACATTCCTTAATAGGGAGTCAGTGAAGATTTTTAAGATAGGGGGTGACGTTTGTTCAACACATTCGTAATCCACGGTAATCTTTTCCGGTCACTATCGGGAAGGCCAATATATACAATATTCACATAATGCAGCTGATATGAGAGACTTCATGGCGTCTGGAGTAAGTAAGTTTGAATCATCCTGATTGTTTTTAGTAAGAACACACATCTGAAGTTCACTGCTCTGATGTGCGGCATAAGTGACAGATCTTGGTCAATTCTAATCCCAAGACTCTTCACCACTGGTTTCGAGGCTGGAAGAGTTCCCATATCCAGGGCCCAGAAGGTGTTAGTCCACAGCATGGGATTTTTGCCAGGCACAAGGACCTTGCTCTTTTCCACATTTCGTTTCAGGTGGTTTTCTTTCATCCAGCTACAGATAAAGTGCATCATATTACTGAGCTGAACTTGTATTTGTTCCGTGGTGTCAAACTGGAGCAGGGTCTGGCAATCATCCGCATAGTTGAATATCCTGCACCCTCTTTCTACAAGCTACTTTATAAGGGGTTGGATGTATATGCTGAAGATGTGGGGGGGATTATCCCGAGGCTTGAGGGACCCCACATTCACTCTTAAGGTCTGATGCTTTAAAAAGGACTGTCTGAGTCCTGTTTTCCAAGAAGGAGGCGAGCCAGCTAAAGGCTTTCACTCTAAAGTCAGCTCGCAATAGTCAATCCAACACTATCTTGTGGCTGTCCATATTATATACCTCAGGCAAACTCAACAATATCAAAACATAATCTAAATCCTCTCGCAGATCATCTATCACTGATATGATAACTGCTTCCAAGCTGTGTTGTGGTCAAAACTCTGCTTGAAAAGGTATGAGGTATTTAGAGCTGGATAAGAAAGAACTAAGGGGCAGATGTATCAAGAATTTTTATGTTAGCAAATGGGCAGATTCTGCGAATCTGCCCGCTTGCGAACGCAAAAATTGGTTTTCCGATGCAGCAAACCTAATATTGCGATTTGGTAACCTATTACCGAATTGCAAAATGAGTTTGTGATTCGGTATTAGGAAGGGGCGTGTTTATGGCGTCCCTTCCTAATACCGAATCGCATTGGTATGTGTGAATGTTTTGTGACCGCAATTGCGGTTGCAAAACATTCGCATTTTATCATTTTACCACTTACTTCAAGTAGGTGGTAACCCATGCGCAAATGGGAAGGGGTCCCCAAGGGACCCCTTCCCCTTTGTGAATGTTTGCAAAACCATTTTTATGAGCAGGCAGGGGTCCCACGGACCACTTCCTGCTCTTAAGAAATTAAAAGAAAACTTTTCATTTTTTGTTTTGTAAAGCATCTCGTTTTCCTTTAAGGAAAACGGGCTGCTTTACAAAAAAAAAGATTGCTTTATTGAAAAGCAATCATGGACATGGTGGTCTGATGATCTCAGCAGGCCACCATCCCCATGATTTTTGGGATTCCTAGGGGGTAGCAAAATGTGACCTACCTCATTAATATTCATGAGGTAGGTCATTTGCGACCCCCTAGGAATCGCAAAAGGCGTACTATACACCTTCATACATTGCATTGTGCGATTTCCTAATTGCGAATCCTTGTGATTCGCAGATAGGGAATCGCAATATACTATCTACATGCATCTGGCCCTAATCTCTTTGGCTATGTGGGCTTCCAGTAATTTCGTGCAATATGGTACAAAGAGATGGGACCATTTTGTTTTAGGATTTGCAGGTCGTCCCCCTATTTCTTTAAAAGTGGTATAAAAATTGTTATTTTAAAATAGTTGGGAACCTCTCCAGTTTTTAAGAAGGAATTCAAAAGACTAGTGAGAGGGTCTACCACAGAGGAAGCCATCCATTGAAATAATTTAGGTAGACATGGATTTATTGATTGATTGATTGATTGATTGATTGATTGATTTATATACAGTGTGGTGGCCATTCCCTAACTGGTGAATTATGGTACATGGAGTACACCTTATTTGTGTAGTATGATTGATGTACAGTGTGGCGACATTATTGAGAGTGGAGGGGGTACTAATGGTGAAAGCAGTGCCTGGCACAACAGATGGCCCTCGAGGGTTGGTCACTGCTCCTCCAGACCTCTCCACTCTTACACTTCTCCTACAGATCTCCTTGTCACTTGTCTTCCTTTATCTGTCACTCCCCCAGCTCATCTCCCATCAGAGTGTCACCTCTCGTCCAGATCTCCTTCATTGATCTCACCTCTCCTGCAAATATCTGTCATTTCTCCTGTACCTTTTCCTCTACTCTCTCTTGCAGCTGTCACATTCAGATCTCTGACTTTGTCCACCCTCCTCTAAAACTGTCACTTGTTCTGTTCTAGATTGCCTTCAATTCTTTTACCAATCCTGCAGCTCTTCTTGTCATATCTCTTCCAGTTCTCTTACTATAATCTGATCTCTCCTTGAGTTCTGTCACTTATCTTCTAGCTTTCCATCAACCCTCTCCTCTGCTACAGCTCTCCCTTTGACTTTCCTACCTGTAGTACTCCTCAAACCTCCCCTGAAGCTCAGTCACTTGCCCTGCAGTATCCCCTCTACCCTCTCACCTCTCCTACATGTTCCCAGTCACTTCCCATATAGCAGCATTTATTCCACCCTCTCCTGCAGCTCACCCAGTCATTCCTCCTGCTGCTCTCCATCCACACTTTCTAGAAGCTCCCCTAGTCACTCGTCATCATGTGGCTCTCCTTCCACCTTCTCCCACACCCAGTCACTTACTGTCCTGCAGGTCTCTCTCTGCCCTCTCCAACAACTCAGAGAGCCACTTGTTGTCCTGCAGCTCTCCCCCACACTCACCAGCAGCTCACCTAGTCGCATGTTGTCCTGCAGGTCTCTCCACATTCACCAGTAGTTCACTCAATCATGTCATCCTGCTGCTCTCTCCACACTCACCAGCAGCTCACCCACTCACATGTTATCCTGCAGCTCTCTCCCCACTCACCAGTAGCTTGCCCAGTCATGTTATCCTGCAGCTCTCTCCACACTCACCAGTAGCTCACCCAGTCACCTGTAAGCCTACAGATATTGCTCCCATGTCTAAATTCATTTGGTTATCTACGCTAGCCCAGGCACGTTTTTGTAGGAAAATATGTTAGAAACACACAACCATTCATAGCAAGACCAATAGAATTTGTCACACACCAGAGGTAAAAGGCCATTTCTACTTCAAATGTAATGGAGTATGAGAAGCCTGTCAGAGCAGAATCCTGAACTTTGGATGATCATATCAGTGATCTCATTTGAGATGTCATCAGTGATGTCACGTACCATGTTGTAAGTGATGTAATATGCGAGGGTGTAGAGACTAGGGGACCGATTCCGATCTCGGCCGGTAGGGCACCGAATCGGATTCGACTTAACCGGATCTGAATCGGAGCCCTCTTTCCCGACCGATTCGAACGTGCGTCCGGGCGAGCGAGTACGATGCGAGCGCACGCGAAATCGCCCACCGACTCGTTCGCGGGTCCGAAACGCTCCGACCGACTCGCACTGACACGACTCGCACCGCGCAATGGAGACGTTCCCCGGCCGGGCAAGTACGATGCGCACCTCGAGCAGTCCGACTGACTCGCGCCGTCCGACTCGAAAGAGCAGTCGGAGCCAGACTTTGGGGGTCCGTGTCGGACCCCCCTGTACGCGTAGCCACGCGAGTCGCACACAGGGGGGACCCATGGGTCCCCCCTACCTGTGCATGTACGGCGCGAGTCGCATCGACGCATACCCGCTGTAGGGGGTGCCCTTGTTCGCCTCGCACCCATTGAGTCAATGGGAGCCTGCGTACGCGTTGTACGACTGGCTCCCATTGACTTCAATGGGAGTCCGACCGAATCGAGTCCGATTGCATGCGTACGCATCGTACTCGTTCGGTCGGGCTGCTAGAGACCGATTCGGTCGGAAATCGCTCCTGGTCCGGCTCGGTCGGAGTGATTTCCGGCCTGAATCAGAATCGGCCCCTAAATATTGAATCACAAATATCGATTTACCTGAATATAGTTGCAAAAATATCGTGGCTCAAGAATATCGACAGAGAAAATATCGTGGTGCAGAATATCGACTTTGGGTAAGTAATATCGATGTAAAAAATATCGAAGTGTTTAATATCGTTTGCAAAAATTTGGGGCACGATTCACAGAACTAATCTGAGATAAAATCCTAAACTTACTACTTTTGGTATTCACAGAAGGCATTTAGTAGTAGTAAAGTTAGGATTCCTAACTTTATTACTACTAAATGCCTTTTGTGAATACCGAAAGTCGTAAAGTTAGGATTTTGTCTCAGTTTAGTAGTAGTAAAGTTAGGAATCCTAACTTTACTACTACTTAGGGGCCTATTCCGATCTCGGCCGGTAGGGCACCGAATCGGATTCGGCTTAACGGGATCCGATTCGGAGCCCTCTTTCCCGACCGATTCGAACGTGCGTCCGGGCGAGCGAGTACGATGCGAGCGCACGCGAAATCGCCAACCAATTTGTTCGGTCGGGCTGCTAGAGTCCCATTCGGTCGGAAATCGCTCCGGGTCCGGCTCGGTCGGAGAGATTTCCGGCCTGAATCGGAATCGGCCCCTAAATGCCTTCTATGAATACCAAAAGTAGTAAATTTAGGATTTTATAGATGTAAAAAATATCTAAGGGCCCGATTCTGATGCGGGTTGGAAAAGCTTCCCGACCGAATCGGTTGGGAAATGGTTTCCGACCCACTCGGATCGGGAAAGTCCGACCGGCGGAGTAGGATGCATCCGGATGCTTCCAGATACGATTTGGTTGAACTCCCATTGACTTCAATGGGAACATTTGTTCCTAACCGCATCAGAATTGGGCCCTCGATCGGGAAGACACATTCCCGATCCGATTTGGAAGGAGCAAATGCCGTTAGGAGGCCTTCCTACCCGCATCAGAATCAGGCCCTGGGTCGGGAAGCTTTTCCAACCCGCATCAGAATCGGGCCCTAAGTGTTTAATATCGTTTGCAAAAATATAGATGTTAAAAATATCGATTTTGTATTAATGTTATGTATGTTAGTACATATTTTATATGTGTGTGATGCATGTATTTTTTGTATAAGATTTGTTTGTATTTTTATTATATGTGTAAAAATGTTTGTAGTTATTACATTTTTTTGGTTTGAATTTTGCGTTTTTAGTTCCGTAGCCGGTTGTGGGACTATAGGGGAATAGGGTCGGAAGTAATTTAATTATATAAAATGTATAGAATAATTTTCATTTATTAATAATTGTTGAATTGAGATGTTATAGTGGCAAATGTGTAAATTAATTTTTTATCAATTATGTAATAATGAGTTGTTAATTAATTTTAATTAATTAATTGGCAATTAATTATGTTACTTGTGTAATTGTTTTTATGTGTGTGTTGTGCTATTTATAGGTGGAAATGGTGGGAAGCAATTTAGTTTTTAATTGATGATTTAATAATGAGTTGTTAATTAATTTTAATTAATTAATTGGCAATTAATCATATTAATTGTGTACTTATTTTTATGTGTTTGTTGTGCTGTTTATAGGTGAAAATGGTGGGAAGTAATTTAGGTGTCCATTACGATACCGGGCGGTATAAAATCTGCCAACCACCATAGCGGTAAAAATCCGCCCACCTACACCGTCTGAATACCGACCGAGCAATCACGATGCCGCGACTCGAAAACCGCCGGCGGCGGAAAAAACACAAAAAATACGCCCGTCTATGTCCGAGTCGAAGTCCATCCGTCCGCCACGGACGCAAATACGCACGACAACCCAAAACCGCCCGCCCTGACGACCGAGACACCGGCCGTGAAATTAGGATCGCACCGACATGAGCGCGGCAAATCCACAAATACACCGCCCGCCAGCGTAAACAACAGTGATAAAAATGGACACGGCGGAAGCCCTGGCGGCCACGTCCCTGCACAGAAATCATCCGCGGACCCAAACAAACACACACAACATGGCCAACAAGTCCACACAGCAACCCACGCACAAATACCCAAACACAGTACACATCCCGAAAACACCCCCCCCTGGACAAACAAATAAACTACAAATCCCAGAACACCAGCCACAACACACCTGAAAACAACAGACCATCATGACACACCCACATAGGTAAGTACAAAAGCAGCCCCTTCACAGACCACGACCCCTTGCAACATTACAAACTGAGGACGAGAGCACATACCACAGCGAGACAGAAAGGACAGCAGCACACCACAGACACACACCCATCACACCCATCACCACCACCACCACCAAACACCGGCCACACAAACCCCCTGCACATCACCCACCACACACCGCACCAGCACCACAAACACCAAAACACACACCATGGCATCACACAGAATGCCCAAGTTCACTTCCACTGAGCTGACGGTCATGGTCGACGAGATCGTCAAGGTGCACCCATAAATCTATGGGAACCAGGTCCAACAGACACCACTAGCCACCAGAAACCGGTTGTGGAGCAGGATCGTAGACCAGGTCAATGCAGTCGGGAACGTGCCACGCAACAGAGGCGAAATCACCAAAAGGTGGAACGACCTGAAAAGCGTGGTCAAGAAGAAGGAGGCCAAAAATCGGCAGCTGGCTGCCAGGACTGGCGGAGGTAATCCCGCGCTATTCAAGACCTTCAAGGCGTGGGAGGAGAAGGTGCGAGTCATCATACATCCGGAGATCCTCACCGGATTACCAGGGGGAGTGGAGGCTGGTAAGTACAAACAAACGTATACCAGCACACCGCTATGTACTCACATGCACTACCACAATGCCATAGCTCCGAGGGACAAACACCCCCATGTCCAGTACAAAATACACAAGACATCACTCACACATGCAACAGACACTACCACACACAGCCCAAACCTACCAACTAACAAAACCATGGGGGCATGTGTACAGTCAGCCAGCACCGCAACTACCACCAGGTCCCCTTGTACTCCAGAAGTGCCAGAAGGAGCACTCCCCACACCCACACCCATGTGTCAGCCATAGCTGCACTAACTAACAAGTAACAGGCAAGTAGCCGGAACACAAAGTCAGTGGGTCGGAGGGAGGACAGCTGAAGTACAACACCCACCAGGCCCCTAGTCCTACAGCGCAGCAAGGTGGAGCACACCCCACACCCATGTGTCAGCCAGAGCTGCACTAACCGACAAGTAACAGGTAAGTAGCCGGAACACAAAGTCAGTGGGTCGGAGGGGGGACAGCTGAAGTACAACACCCACCAGGCCCCTAGTCCTACAGCGCAGCAAGGTGGAGCACACCCCACACCCATGTGTCAGCCATAGCTGCACTAACCGACAAGTAACAGGTAAGTAGCCGCAACACAAAGGCAGTGGGTGGGAGGGGGGACAGCTGAAGTACAACACCCACCAGGCCCCTAGTCCTACAGCGCAGCAAGGTGGAGCACACCCCACACCCATGTGTCAGCCATAGCTGCACTAACCGACAAGTAACAGGTAAGTAGCCGCAACACAAAGGCAGTGGGTGGGAGGGGGGACAGCTGAAGTACAACACCCACCATGTCCCTAGTCCTACAGCGCAGCAAGGTGGAGCACACCCCACATCCATGTGTCAGCCATAGCTGCACTAACCGACAAGTAACAGGTAAGTAGCCGCAACACAAAGGCAGTGGGTGGGAGGGGGACAGCTGAAGTACAACACCCACCAGGCCCCTAGTCCTACAGCGCAGCAAGGTGGAGCACACCCCACACCCATGTGTCAGCCATAGCTGCACTAACCGACAAGTAACAGGTAAGTAGCCGGAACACAAAGTCAGTGGGTCGGAGGGGGACAGCTGAAGTACAACACACACCAGGCCCCTAGTCCTACAGCGCAGCAAGGTGGAGCACACCCCACACCCATGTGTCAGCCATAGCTGCACTAACCGACAAGTAACAGGTAAGTAGCCGGAACACAAAGTCAGTGGGTCGGAGGGGGGACAGCTGAAGTACAACACCCACCAGGCCCCTAGTCCTACAGTGCAGCAAGGTGGAGCACACCCCACACCCATGTGTCAGCCACTGCAGTGCACACCTGCAGCCGACAGGTAGACATCTCACCCTACATGCAGGGGTTTCTGTGGGTGTCAAGCCATCACCACAACTCACAACACTGCCCCCACTCCCACAGACCAGCAACATGGAGCACCCCTCCCCCCCATAACCATGTGGCATCCATTGCATTGCGCACTCAAAAACAACCTGTAGGTGGAAAACTGTACAGGGCGGGGTGTCTGTAAGCATGAGGACTGTATTACGACTAACACATGGGACATGTCACGTAGCAGAGGAACACGCAGCACTGCTCCCTGTCACAATCATGTGACCAATGTGCACACGGACATGTATTACGGAGTCATACCCCACATGACCCATCACAGATACAGCAACACCTAAGGAGCCACGTCTGCATGCACAAGTCCCACTGGAGTACAGACCCACACGGCAGGCACTGTGCCACCCATCACACACATCAGCAACACCATCGAAGTCTTGTCCATGTAGTCCTCACTGCCTGTTACCCACACATCGTACAACAACGCCCATGTAAGACAAACCTTACTAGAAGTAACAGCGTGGAACCACAATATTGCACATAAACACCACTGGACCCATGAAACACACAGGCACACAATGCACATTCAACATATCATCCATCTCATCTGTCAGCCCCAGTGTCATGAAAGGTATGTCATCCGAACAGCTGGCCCTCATACAGTAGTTATGCAAAGATTCCTGCCCATGACAAATAATGTGCCTGCAGTGACTGAAGCGCACGTCACACTGTGAGTAACAACATACATAATACAGTCAACACCCCAAGAGCACTGCATTGATGCACATGTCCGAGGGCAGCACGCACACCAAGGATTTGGCCCATCTGCAATACGTCGTGTGGCACACAACAGTCACGCACTCACAACAATGCGTCCAATGTAATGTCCATAAATGATAACAGTCAGCAGATATGCCGGGTATGTTAGACAGACACACACCTTTGTCTATGCACTGTCATGTTGCCAGAACACATATCACGTTCCTCACCCATAACTCACAGTATGTACCCCAAAACCATATTTCACCTCAAAAGCGTTGAGGGGGCTGTACCCCCTTTTGCCATCTGCGTTTCTAAGAGTTCCATTTGAACCCCAAAACCATATTTCAACCCAAAAGCGTTGAGGGGGCTGTACCCCCTTTAGCCATCTGCGTTTCTAAGCATTCCATTTGAACCCCAAAACCATATTTCAACCCAAAAGCGTTGAGGGGGCTGTACCCCCTTTAGCCATCTGCATTTCTAAGCGTTCCATTTGAACCCCAAAACCATATTTCAACCCAAAAGCGTTGTGGGGGCTGTACCCCCTTTAGCCATCTGCATTTCTAAGCATTCCATTTGAACCCCAAAACCATATTTCAACCCAAAAGCGTTGAGGGGGCTGTACCCCCTTTAGCCATCTGCGTTTCTAAGCGTTCCATTTGAACCCCAAAACCATATTTCAACCCATAAGCGTTGAGGGGGCTGTACCCCCTTTTGCCATCTGTGTTTCGAAGCATTCCATTTGAACCCCAAAACCATATTTCACCTCAATATCGTCGATGGGTCTGGAGCCCGCATACACCCGAGCCACAAAATGTAGGAGTATAGCAACACACACCCATCGGCATTGCTAATCCGTCCCATGCCACATGTTCACATCACACAGTTCCATTGCCTTGCCCACGCATACACACATCGTACATCCACACACACGACTCTGGGAACCCTGTGCACGACAGTGCACGAACTGTGAATGTCAGACAACCAATACATACTTTGCTAGGTGCAACACATTAACCTATCTCATTCTCCCCACAGGTGCCGAACTGCTGGATGCTGGAGAGGGAGACAGCAGCCAGCACAGCCAGTCCGCAAGCCCCCGACTCGGACTCACGGATGTAGAGGAGCTGGACACCACCTCGGACACGGACCACCCAGCAGGCCCATCTGGAGTGGCAGGGCACAACCGCTCCCCAGGGCCCCTCCTACCCACCAACCCATCACCCAGGGCTGCTGACCAGTCACAGACCCCTGCTGCCACGGTCGTTGCAGCCACCACCACCGCCGCAACCACCACCACCGCTGCAACCACCACCACCGCCGCAACCACCACCACCACGTCATCCCTGGCCACAGCCCCAGCGCAAGGGGTGGCCCGGCCGTCGGGGTCCACCCTGGGAGCCAGAGCGAGGACCGTGGTGAGCAATGTGGCTAGTGGGCAGGTCGGTGGCAGCAGTACTGGTGGGAGGAGCAGGGTCAGGCCAACGCCATCTGTGCCTGGGAGCCAAGCCCTGCCGCAAATCGCCAGAGTCCTTGGGGCCTATGAAGAGGCCCAAGGACAATGGGCCAGGTCGGCTACCGACACGCGGGAGGTCCTTGGGGTGTTGAGGTCCATGGACGCCCATATGGGCCAATTCGTGACCCGTATGGACCAACTTGTGGACCTCATGGGCCAGCTGGTGGTGGTGGTGAGGGCACAAGCAAGGCCAGCAACACCACCTCCGCCACCACCTGCTGTGGCGCAGGGTCGTGCAGCATCGCGTTCCCCTGCGTCCACAGTGAGTGAGCACTCCTCAGCCACCACCAGCAGCACACCAACACACCCCCCCTTCCAAACGTGGAAGGGGCCGTCTGAAGAGGAAACAAGTGTCCAGAGAGGACTTCGCACGCACCAAACGCCAGTGAGTCAGCCAGCCACCTTGACCACCTACTGCATTGACTTGGACTACGATCCTACCCCACACTGCCATGTGAATGGCATGTGTCTGTTGGACTGTGGACATAGAACTTCATGGGTACACCTTGACCATCACGCAGCCATGACCGTCAACTCATTGTCACAGCATGCACCACTTTTGTCATCACCTTGCACACAATAACATGTCACCGCTGAAAATAAATACACCTTTATCACATTCTGCTGTCTGTGCCCTGTGTTTATTCAACGATGTGCGACCGCCACTATGAGCAGAAATGCATCTGCTGTGTGGTATGTCGATAGGCCAGGAGAGGCTGTAGGGACCTAGGGGTGAAAAACAGAACAAGAGTACATTCAATGAGTGTGTCACACACTCATCACACAGTACTTGTCACCAACTACAAGCAATGTACACACATCTCACAGAGCAACAGGGCACAATGCTACAGCCACTGTCAGTGGCACACTAACCTGGACATGGACCATTGCCACACAGCACTCAGTGAACAAAAGGCCTCCGTGACAGAGCACACATACACCTGCACAACTACAGCTACATCAGCCGTCGTACATGGTCACTCACCGTCAAGTGAAGTAGCGGGCGATGAGCTGCTGACGCACATTCACAGCTTCCTCCTCTCCACTGTCCTTGTCACTGGAACCGTCCTGGTCTGCAGGCTGGGGCCCTGGCTGATCACCGTCATCCACTATTAGGGGGATCTGCTTGCGAATAGCCAGATTGTGCAGCATGCAGCAAGCCACTACTATCTGGCACACCTTCTGTGGGGAGTACGCCAGTGCGCCCCCAGTGCGGTCCAGGCATCTGAACCTGGACTTGAGGAGGCCAAAGGTCCGCTCCACCACACGTCTGGCCCTCCCATGTGCCTCATTGTAGCGGTCCTCAGCTGGGGTCCGAGGATGACGTAATGGGCTTAGCAGCCAGGGACCATTTGGGTAAGCAGAGTCACCTGGGTGTGAGGGACACAGAGAATCGTTGCAATTCCAACTGGACACAAGACAGCATCGCACACCCGCACGCTACACGACTCCACATACTCACCAACAATCCAAGCACGGTCCGGTTGCAGATTGGTCATCAGACGTGGTAGGATGCTGTTGCGCATGATGTGCGAGTCATGGGCCGATCCTGGAAACTTCGCACACACGTGGGAAATGACCATGTCCGCAAGGCACACCGCTTGCACATTCAGGGAGTGTGTGCTTACGATTGCGGTAGATGTGCTCCGTGGCCTGTGGTGCAACAAGGCCAACATGGGTGCAATCAATTGCACCAACAACGTGGGGGAGCCGTCCAAGGGCATAGAAAGCACCCTTCACTGCCGCCAATTCACGAGCCCTGGGGAATCGGATGTACCTGTTCCTGTACAGCATCATAGCTGACTGTACATCCCGTAGCACCATGCTGAACATGGGCTGGGACATCCCACCTCCACTGCCCACTGTGTGTTGGAATGACCCAGTGGCGAAGAAATGCAGTGCAGCCATCACCTTAGCCGTGGGGGTAAATGCAGTTGGATACCCCTGCGAGGACGGAGGTGGGGTTCCAACAAGGCACATAGGCGATGCAGGGTGGGTCGGTCCAGACGGAATTTCCGGATTACCTCCACATCCTCCATGTCTGCCAGCAATTGGTAGGGGCGATGTATGTTTGGTCTCCTCCTAGGAAAGATGGAAGTGGACACATGTCAAAGCAACACGCCACAGGGCATTTCCACATACACAAAACAAAAACGACTGACCAAGCAATTGAATCACAGAACAGCTGACAAGTAGGAACAGCACAGCCACAATACACTTACACAGGTCCCCTTACCAATAGCAATGAGCAGTGACACACACCATTGCTATGAGCATGCACATGGGGATTTAGGCCTTAATAACTTGTAAGGCATGCTGATGGTATCAGACTGCATATTTGGCAAGCGGCAACACCACGGCAACATAACTAGCTGCTGTGCCTGACACAGCTTCCGAGGCTGGGTGAGTATGGCACACACCAACAACGCTATGGACACAGGCTGAGCGGCAAAAACAAGTGGGAGCTGTTGCACGAGGGGATATGAGACAGTCATTGATGTCCCTACTGCACCCTATGTACAGCACTGTACGGATCACACCTCCAGAAACATTGTCAGGTGTACACATTGACAGCTCCATGACAACACAGCTGTGTGATTGCAAATACACATCACAAGTGACACGTAACGTTGCACGTGCCAAGTGGCAGATGTACATAGTGAAAGATGGCATGTGTGTGCATATACATATCCCATGCTCCCATGCCAATGTGTACATGATGACATGCCAACAGACATGTGGAGGCTGGGCACTGGCCATCCCTGCCCATGCACACAGCATGTTGTGGCCCTGTCCATTGTGGACCTGCTCCCACACACAAATCATGGCCACACCTGCAGATGCATTGCGCACATTATACTGTGTGGTGGACATGGCATCAGCGGACTGTACCCGCCATGGGCCAGGCCCTTACGGCCAACTCCAATGACCCTCGCGGTTGCACCCTGCGTGTTCCACTATGGAGGTAAGCGTCCCGGGCCAGCTGGGAGCAGGCCATCGTCTGCAATTGAAGCTGGCAGACATGGTACACAAATTTCAGCAGCTTGGACCCACTGAAACTGCCCCAGGGGGCTATATGAGTGTGGGAGTGAGACCGGCATTACCACAGCTACCTGGGACTGCAGACTGGCATCCCTCAACAACACCTGCTGCTGCCACCTGTCCTCCTTAACGTCGATGACGCTGAGGATATGTCCAGGTCCACTCACCAGCGAGGAGCAGGAGATCCTGGATTCCGTGCTCCACGCACACTGCACATGGCTATTCCTTGCGAAAGTTGTGTGTGAGAGACAACTGCAGTGTGTGGGGGAGTGCATGTGGGGGACACACATGTCGTAGATCCGCAGCACTATGAGTCAGAGCCTGTGGGGTTCATACATGCACTGCTCACCATGCTGACTGCAGGTGGCAGGGGTATGTGAGCTCTCGGGCGCTTTGCCATGTCTGTCCCTCCCGAGTGGTGGTACATGGCAACTTCATGTCCGACATCCAGTGACACAGACAATTGGCAATGCAGGTCTCAGAGCACTTGTTGCTCGTGTGAATGTCAGGCTGGGGCAATGCTGCCCTTCTCAGTCCCAGCAGGCCTGGCCTGCACATTGACTGCACAATGCCAGTAGGTGACAACACAGACTGCCTAGTGGGTTACATGTGTCTCCTGTTCAGGACAGTCTGGATAAGCGCTAACTCAGCCCTGTCGATTGGACACACCATGCCTCGTGATAGGGATGTGTGTGAGAGATAGTGGCACTGAATGTGACCTCCGTTGCGGGGTGGGCCATGCACAGGGTGAGTACGTTGATGGTTGCGCAGTGTTGGTCACAGTGGGTACACCCACACAGATGTGTTGCCATGTGAGCTTTTTGTAGGTCCGCCTGACAATGGACAGTAGATGTGGGCAGACTACACATTGCTCGATGTGATGTCTATATGCATGTGCCTTCACACCAGGCACAGCTGCCCCTGCACATGTGACCCCTGCTGCCCTCAGTGCTGGGTCTGTTGAGCTGATGCGCCATCTGTGCGTGGGGCAGACAGCTCTCCTCACTTCCGTCATTGCCCATGACATCACTTTGCCGCAGGTGACATGGATCATGGAGGGCCCACATGTACGCGT
Source organism: Calotriton arnoldi (assembly GCA_963921515.1). NCBI lineage: Eukaryota > Metazoa > Chordata > Amphibia > Caudata > Salamandridae > Calotriton > Calotriton arnoldi. The sequence goes on along the minus strand of CAWUFW010014286.1, from coordinate 280,201 downwards.
GGGTGGACTACACCAGACTGTCCAATGGTTGTCACCCCCAGTCAGTGCTTCGAATGGGAAGAATGTGGTGCTGGTACTCATTTTAATGTGTCGAGTGGGCGGGGCTAGGTGCGGGGCTACATGCAAGACATGTGAAGTTCATCGGCTTATCTACTAGTTGCAATACACACGAGACACGTCTTTTTCTGACCACATCAGGGTCATTCCTTAAACTAACTGAAAATCAAACAGTCATATTTTACCCTGTCCTCATGGCCTCCCCTCGCTCACCCCAATATGCGTTTGCACCTGAGAAGCCAGCGCATGCACAAGCAGCTCCAAGCTCGCCCCAGAGAGGCCAAGGAGTGTATGTGTGGGTCCAGTTGAACAAGTGGTCTGTCTCCCGGTATAATGAGTGGCGGGACGCCGTCCACCTGCGTGGTGCCCCGACTCGAGACCCGGGCAACATTGACAATGCATGACAGGCTCCGCAGTCCGGATACACCACCTGCAACACACAGAGGCTGTAGCTGCCCTAGCGGCCCAGGCCGCATCCAACTGGAGCTCATGGACCCACACATTCACTCTTTGGCCTCTCTGGGGCGAGCTTGGAGCTGCTTGTGCACGCGCTGGCTTCTGTGTTGCAATGGCATGTAACGTGTGTGGGGATATAGGCAATGGGTGGGATGGTGCGAGCCACCTTCCGTGACGTCACTCCTGCTCGTGATGTGTGCGTCCCCCCACTACTTCCATTTGACTTGTGCCATACTACACATTGAGGATGTGTTGCCTGCGTGATGTGACCAGGAGGAGCGCGCCATGACCTCTCACCCACCATGCTCCACTGCCATCCTGTGCCCTGGATAGCCTGTGCAGGTGGACAATGTTGGGGGTACACCTGGTCGACAGGGGATGTGAGTGCCTTGGCAAGGGCCTGGCGGACGCACAGCAGTATCCAGCATGTCCACAGAGGGTGGGCTGACGTCTACACCTGATGCAGCATTGATCGTGTGCCCGCCTGTTGTGCACACACGAGTTCACATTCATCCCCAGACAGGTGGTCTTTACAAATTCCCAGGAGAGCGGTAATCTACTGCTCCGGAATCCTCCCAACACAGTGTGTTTCAACATTGCATGTGCGCACCTACCCGTCACACCCACCCACCTGTGCCAAGCGTAACTCCCGCTTCACATGACACATGTGTGTCTTCCACAGTTGTGCTACTCTCTCAGGGGCGGACCTGCAACTGTCCCGTAGCGCACACACACAGCACCGAGTCGTACTGGCATCCTGTTAGATTGGTAGGCACACTAACACATCTCCTTCTGAGACAGTGGTGGCTGTGATGGATATTGTGACTGCCATGGCGGTGTTGGCTGGCCATGGCAGGGCACACTCACACACATTGCATCCGCAGCACTTCGTGTCACTACTTGGCACATCGAACTGGGCACTGTCCCTGGGGTTGATGAGTAATGGCGCCTGTCGATGTGAACTGTGACTGTATGCTGTTGCTCCTGTAGTCGGTTGTATCTGTGTAGTTGATGATTGGAGTTGTTGCAGTGTGTGGTTGGTTAAGTGGGGCAGATGCCGTGTATGTGACCTCAGCAATTGCAATGTCCGGTCTCACATTCTAATGTGTTGTACACGTGGCAGGGACTTCACTTCTTTCAGACCCTGCTACTTGTGAGTGTGATGAATCTGCTTTCCGGTGCAACGTATTGACTGCATGTAATTGGTGTTATTCCTGTGTTCATGTATCCGTGTCATGTTTGCGTGCATCCAATGCACAGGGTTTGAGTGTAGCCACAGGTGGACTGGCAGCATGCGCGGAGTATGCGGGCATGTGTGAGCTTACCTGCTGTGTGGCCAGCAGTGTAGGTGTATGTTAGTCATGTGATGTGCATTGTGGCTGGGCACATGTCTTACTTTCAATGTGTGCATTGGGGAGGTGGTGGTGTGTGGTGTGCGTGGTGTGTGTTTGTGGTAGCGTTGGTGTGTATGTGTGTGTCGTGTCCATGTCGACTACACACATATGTCACCCCGGCACATGGTGGATGTTTGTAACCGTGTTGATGTCTTTGAATATGATGAGATGTGTGTGTTGTATGTTGCACAGTATGCGGTGTGTGGGTGTGTCCTTGCAGTTCAGGCTGACTCCTACTTGTTATGGTTCAGACGTTGTGTGTGTGCAGGGTGTGTGACTGTCAAGATTGTGTCTAGTCCAATTGTGCATGTCAGCATTTCAGCGGTTCTTACTCACTGTGCAGTGCTGCCCACCCACACTGATGTCGTATGTGTGTTTTGTCAGGCATTGCTGTGGCATGCTTTAGCGTGGCTCCCACTTTTGGTTGCTGAGTGTGTGGTCAGACTGTGTGGGTCATTGTAGACATGTGTAGGACTGTGCTTTGTAGTGAGCAGGCCGTCAGTGTTAATGTGATGATCTTTCGGGCAACTTCAGAGTATGAGAAGTCCTGCTCCACGAGCTGTGGTATTTCCCTGTGGCCACTGTTGCGGCTACTCATTTGCGTTGACATCCAATGACAGTGGACTACATGGTCATCTCACGACTGCCGTGTACTTCACGCACTCTCATCCTCTCTCATTCGTACTTGTGAAATGAATCAGCAGAGACACATATTTACTTCAAGCCATGTATTAGGACTTATGTCCTCTGTGATGCAGTATAGTGGACACTACTGGCAGCGAAATGCATGTGGAGGATATACTCAGCATGATTACACATAGCATAGGGTGTAGGGGTACATGTGATTAGTTGTTGACTGTGGGATGTGGGCTTCAGAGTTACAACTGCTTAGCCGTTGCTGTGCTAATGTACATTTGCTAATTACTGAGGAGCTGCTGACTTTGACACAGACAGTATACATTTTGCCTACCAGACCGCTTGACATCATGGGCACAGTACATCTCAGTTCCATGTTACAGGTTTGCTGCTATAGTTACTCAAACACACGTGCGTGAGAGGTGACATCAGGGCATGGGCCTACGTGCATGCAACGGCATCCCACTTGTTGTTGCAATGTGGTGGCTACTGGACATGACACAGTCACTGGGGTCATGTTGTTGGGGGATGCACTTGTTGTCCATGCAAAAGTCCTGGCACGGAAGTTCAGAGGGAGGTGAGGTGACAGCTCTCACATACTACAGCCGACCGATTACTGTCCACTGACCGGTGCATATGTTCATGGGCGCAGGATACATATTATGGCATAGTTGTACGTGCAGTTATGTCCATGTGGTTGCCATACACAAATCCCATGCCTCTGCCTCCCCCTGTTCATGCAGAGTTACTGGATGTGGTGAGGAACGGAGTGCATGTCCCAAAAATATCCGATATCATGGCAGTGTAGTTAATGGTGTGGTGTTGGTTGCAGGTTGTATGGTATAGTTGTTGTACTGCTAACTGCTCAGTCCGTGCGGAAGCCAAGCATGGGTAAGGTGTAGGACATCATTGTTCAATTGGGGGTATTGCGTCGGGGCCCGACGAATTGACAGGTTGTCAGGTATGCGATACCTTCCAGCAGGGCTTCCATGGCATTGGTGGTATACATGGATGCCATCCAATGAAGCGGATGGTGGCTGTCAAGGTGTTGGTCGTAAGTTGTCCCTTGTAGGAGCCTGATGGGACATGTTGGTTGACATTCGATGAAACTGTGATCCAGAATACGTCGTGTGGAGGCACAGTCATCCCATTGCAGTGTGGGTCCGATTGCAGCCACATACGCCATGCCTCCATAGACTGAACAGATCCTGTCGTGGACGTCCAGGGGGTTGAACAGTTGTACCAGGTCCGCCATTGGACATGCCGGGTTGGAGAGACATAAATCCACAGGACAGTGAAAGGGACACCTCCGACAGTAGAAGACGGGGATGACGCAGCTGAACAATGCGATGCGGTAAGTTAGTCGGTAACTTACGTTCAGCAAAGCCAGATTTTCACAGCCCAATATCTGTAGCAGGTTATGTTTGTACAGCTTAATCTGTCCGGCGTAGTTGGGTAGGTGTGGTGCAAGTGCCATTTTGCTGCAGGGCGATGTGATGGCGTGCTCCGGCTGTCTGTGCAGTCTGCAGAGTGCAACCTCCGACGTTGCTGGGAATTCTGTAATGGTCGTAGGGAGGCAGGACTTGGGTTATGGTAGCTTGTGCGGAGGACACAGGCCCTCATCCCACATGCTTCTATGAATGGTCAAGGTCAGTGGTGTCTGACTCCTTCCAGAAAACTTGCATGTGAACCACATGGGGGAGTGGTATTATTTCTTTTTTCCGTTCGAAATTTTCTTTAGTGTTGTGCGCTATCTGCCCAGTGGACGGTTCCCTATGCATGCCTGTGTTCGGCTTTTTTTTGGGATAATGACTGTATTGTCCTGCTTGAATAGTTGAGATGTGGTTTCGGTGTGGGTATGGAAGGCCATTCAGTGCTATCTCATCTCCCGTGTGTGGGCGGCACGCTGCGTTTCCGCTATATGTTGGGCCTTGTGTGTGGGTGTTATAATTGGAGCCACCTGTTGTCGGTCCCCGGGATCTTTGATGTTACATATTGCATGTCTTGGTATTGGGTGCAGGGTGGTATCGGTGTTTCTGTGTGGTACTGGCGTACCTTTTGCCGATGGGGTCCATATTCTGCTGGGTGATATTGCCGCCGCTGTGTGCTTCGCCATGTTTTGAACACAGGGGTGTGTCCTAATTTGGCGTAACATCACTGACATGTTCGGGTCAGTTGTGTGACGTCAGGTTGGCAACTGTGATTTGCCGGTTGGGGACATGACTGAGGCAGGACTGTCACGTGACATGTGCGTTCAGGGTGGGGCTGGTGTGTGGTGTTTGTTGTGCCCTGTGTTGTTTGTGTGCGGCGCATACATGGCGCTGCTGTTGGCCTCTGCGTTGTGCGAATGTGTGGCTGCGTCATCGCCGCTGCGCTGCAGTGCCGTTGTCCCAGGTGGTGTGTGCCCGGTTGTTACGAGTTGTTTCAATTTGCCCGGTGTGACATTTGTGGGTGCAGTGGTGGATGTGTCGTGTCCACGCAGGGGTGTCTGGGGGGGGCCATGTACAGTTTTTCCGCACTTGCACTGTGTGCGGTGTTTGCTTGCCCTTGTTGTGTGTCTGCCTACCTGCGTCTCCGCGGTGCGTTGACTCCTAGGTGCTGCATCAGGTAGAGCATGGGGAGGGCCTGCAGTGCTGGATTCATGCTTGGGGGGTCCGCCTCTTTGGTGTCCGTACTCGGCGGTCGAGTTTCCGCCTCGGTATCTCGTGCGGTGTCTCTTAGCCGGGAGAGCTGTTTGTTTGCGGCATCGTAATTTATACGCCGGGCGGTACGTGATTTCGTCGGACGGTGTGTCCCCATTGGGCCGCGCCGCTACGTGAACGGGCGCACTTTGATGGCGGACGGCGTCGCTGGCTTACGGCCGGTGTTTGGCTGACTTTTCACATCCTAATTGGGCGGGCGTGTGGGCCGCGGCGGGCGGACGGTAACTGGTGGTTTTTGCATCCACCAGCACGGCAGTAGTGCTTCCGCCCGACATCCAAATGGGCCCCTTAGTATTTAATTGATGGTTTAATAATTAGTTGTTAATGGCAATAATTATGTTAATTGTGTACAAATTCTAGGTGTGTTGTGGTGTTTATAGGTGAAAATGGGGGGAAGAGTCGGAACTAATTTATTAATAAATGGTTAATTAATTAAAAATAATTAGTAATTAATTATGGTATTTGTGAACTTCATTTTAGGTGTGTGTTGTGAATATTATAGTGTCAAAGAATTCATGTTAAATCAATGTTTATTAATTATTTTTATTAATAATAAATTGTCAAATGATTAATAATTATGTTAATTATGGAAATAAATTATAATGAAAATGTTGACGCTTTTTTTATTGGTGTGGTGTTACAGGCTTGGAAATTAAATAAATATATTATTGTTTTTTTTAAAATAAATTGTTGGTTAATATTTGCTTATTTTAAATAAATATTGTTTATACATTTATTTATTTTAGATAATAGCTCTACCTTTTTGATATATGTAATTAATATATTTAATGTTAATGTTTAATATATTTAATCTGCTATTTTTAAAATATTGTTTATTTATTTTTTATATTGTTTACATTTTTTAAAATATTTAAATGTTATTATTAATTTTTGTTTCTGTGCTATCCAACACTTTCCTTACTGTTGCACTCACTGGAGTGGGAATAGTAATTTTTACCCCTTTGCTAGCCAGCACTTTCCCAACTGTTGCACTCACTGGAGTGGGAATAGTAATTTTTACACCTCTGCTATCCAGCACTTGCCCTACTGTTGCACTCACTGGAGTGGGAATAGTAATTTTTACCCCTCTGCCATCCAGCACTTTCCCTACTGCTGCACTCACTGGAGTGGGAATGATAATTTTTACCCCTCTGCCATCCTGCACTTTCCCTACTGTTGCACTCAATGGAGTGGGAATAGTAATTTTTACCCCTCCGTGATCCAGCACTTTCCCTACTGTTGCACTCACTGGAGTGGGAATAGTAATTTTTATCCCTCCGCCATCCAGCACTTTCCCTACTGTTGCACTCACTGGAGTGGGAATAGTAATTTTTACCCCTCCACCATCCAGCACTTTCCCTACTGTTGCACTCACTGGAGTGGGAATAGTAATTTTTACCCCTTCCCCATCCAGCACTTTCCCTACTGTTGCACTCACTGGAGTGGGAATAGTAATTTTTACTCATCCGCTATCCAGCTCTTTTCCTACTGTTGCACTCAGTGGAGTGGGAATACTAATTTTTAACCCTCCGCCATCCAGCACTTTCCCTAGTGTTGCACTCACTGGAGTGGGAATAGTAATTTTTACTCATCCACTATCCAGCTCTTTCCCTACTGTTGCACTCACTCTAGTGGGAAAAGTAGTTTTTACCCCTTTGCTATCCAGCACTTTCCCTACTGTTGCACTCACTGGAGTGGGAATAGTAATTGTTACTCATCCACCATCCAGTTCTTTCCCTACTGTTGCACTCACTGGAGTGGGAATTGTAATTTTTACCCCTTTGCTGTCCAGCACTTTCCCTACTGTTGCACTCACTGGAGTGGGAATAGTAATTTTTAACCTTCGACCATCCAGCACTTTCCCTAGTGTTGCACTCACTAGAGTGGGAATAGTAATTTTCACTCATCCGCTATCCAGCTCTTTACCTACTGTTGCACTCACTGGAGTGGGAATAGTAATTTCTACCCCTTTGCTATCCTGCACTTTCCCTACTTTTGCACTCACTGGAGTAGGAATAGTAATTTTTTACCCCTACACCATCCATCACTTTCCCTACTGTTGCACTCACTGGAGTGGGAATAGTAATTTTTACTCATCCGCTATCCATCTCTTTCCCTACTGTTGTACTCATGGAGTGGGAATAGTAATATTTACTCATCCGCTATCCTGCACTTTCCCTACTGTTGCACTCACTGGAGTGGGAATAGTAATTTTTATTCATCTGCTATCCTGAACCTTCCCTACTGTTGCACTCACTGGAGTGGGAATAGTAATTTCACCCCTGTGCTATCCTGCACTTTCCCTGCTGTTGTATTTATTGTATTGCAAAATGTATGTTTTAATTTTTTTTTTGTTAAATGTTTGAATTCGTTGTAAAATGGTTGTTTTTTAATTTTAAATTATTGATATATGTATATATTTATTTTTTATATATTTAAAAGTCTAAAAATTAAATAAAGATAATAGTTAATAAATATTATTTAAGTAAATATATGTTTATGTATACATTTTTATGTTTCTGTGTTTATATTTTTTTATTAAGTTTATTTGTTATATTTAGTTAAAATATATATTAAATTTAATTAATTTTGTTAAAAATATTAATAATATTTAATATATTTATTTTATGTTATGTATATTTTTGAGTCGATATTTTGTACATCTATATTTTTTAATTCGATATTTGTTATTCGACATTCTTGTACTTACCTGTTTAAATATAGGGAGTCAATGTTTTTGTATTCTATATTTTTACTACGATATTTAGAACATCGATGTTTGTTACATCGATATTCTATCAGTGAACCATATGCGAGGTCATAGGCAGTGCATTGCGGGGGTGTAAGATATAGTTATCACAGGCAACTATCAATGTCGAATATCTATGGTTTTGTATGCCTAACTATAAAGTCCCTGTAAACTTTGCTTTTTTCAGTGAATTTCTACGTTTTTTTAAATTCTATTTCCTAACTAGAACATCCGTGTAACCTTTGTTTTTTTCACTGAATTTTGAAGCTTTTTTTAAAAATTTTGTTTCCCAATTGTAACTAGTAACCTTTGAGAGTGGGTGTGTGAGTGGCTGTATAGGACAGTGAGTGGGTGTGTGAGTGGCTGTTTGGGTCTGTGAGTGGGTGTATGAGTATCTGTATGGGTTGGTGACTGATTTTGTGAGTGGCTGTAAGGGTGTGTGAGTAGCTGTGGGCCTGTGAGTGGGTTTGTGAGAGGCTGTATGGGTCTGTGTGTGGGCATGGGTGTGGTTGTAAGGGTGTGTGAGTAGCTGTGGGCCTGTGAGTGGGTTTGTGAGTAGCTGTATGGGTCTGTGTGTGGGTATGGGAGTGGCTGTATGGGTATATGAGTGGCTGTATGGGCCTGTGAGTGGGTGTGTGAGTTACTATACCAGGCCTCGAAAAATCATAAAGATTTTACTAGACCCGCAGGTCTAGTGACTTAAATAATTTACTTGACCTATTTGTAATGCTCTTGACCCATAAACTGCTTTGAAATGATGTGATCATGGGAAAATAATTTAATTGAGCTGCCACTTTCTTCATTATCACATATGAGCACCTTCAAATGTGCGAGTTTAGCATGTCTGCTGTACAAATAACTCTTTTGCTTGATTTAATAAACTAAACTTTCTTTCCATATATAATACAAATCTAGCCAGATATAGTATACACATGACCCCTGACTTGCCTCTTAGTTCATTAACAGCATTTTCATTATGGCGCGGGCAGGAATGTTTCTAAAATCATGTTTAAATACTATCACTTTTAATAAATACGTAACAAAAGCATAAAGTGGTAGCACACCGTCCTTTGTAATCACAGATTTTACATTGAAATGGCCATAAACCTTCCCACTGACATGCAGCTTTACTGATAAAACTATATAGTGTACAAACAATGGAGGTCATTACGATGGCGGTCGGAAAAGCTACCCGACCGCCATGGTAGCGGGAACTCACCGCCCGCCGCTACCGCGGGAAAACCGACGGCCAGATTAGGATCCTCGGTGGTAAAAATCCAACCGCGGCGGAAAGGAGACCCGAGAAACTGCCCGTCCCGTGCGGAGGAGCCCGAAACCCGTCTGCGGTGTTCGGAATCGCTGCGGAAACAGCACAAACCACCGCAACCACAGCGGAGACACCACCATGGAAATTATGATATCCCCGACATGACTGCGGTGCAGAGCGCTGTTTACTACCGCCGCGGTCGACAATAGTGAGGAATGAGAGAGCCCGTGAAGCGCAATAGCATAGCCACCGCTGCGTACGCTCCGTGAAAAAAATGGCAGTCAGAAAAAATACACACAACATGCCCACAAAGTGCATCAAGCAAACAAGTCATGCACCCAAAAACACCTAACACAGCCCAAAGACTCACCCCCATGGTCAACTCAAAAACTACAAATCCCAGGACGACACACACACCACACCTGCAACCAATACCCCATCCTGACACCCACATAGCCCAGTATAAATCCAGCCCCCTACCAGACCACAATCCTTTGCAAAACTCCAGAACTGAAGGGACATACACCACAGCTGACAGGAGAGGAAAATCTGCACAGCACACACACACACACACATCACCACCACCACCACCACTTCTACACCTGCACCTCTAACCCCTTTGCACATCACACACCATACACATCACCACCACCACCTCAACACTTGCACCTCAAACACCTTGGCACATCACACACCATGTCACCACAGAAAATGCCCAAATTCACTGACAGTGAGTTGAGGGTCCTGGTAGATGAGATAATCAGGGTAGAACCCCAATTGTTTGGTAACCTGGTACAACAGACACCAGTAGCCACAAGAACGCTAATGTGGAGAAGGATAGTAGATAAGGTAAATGCAGTAGGGACCGTGCCATGCAATAGAAAAGAAATTATGAGGCGCTGGCATGATCTGAAGGCAGTGGTCAAGAAAGAGAGCCAAGAACCATGAGCTGGCTAACAGGACAGGCAGTGGCCCTCCCATTCCACTCAAGACATTCACCGAATGGGAGGAGAAGGTGCTTGGCATACTGCATCCAGAGAGTCTCACAGGAATACCCGGGGGAGTGGAGGCTGGTAAGTACAAACAAATGCCTAACATCACACTGACATGTACTGTCTTGCACCACTACTAAGCTATACCTCCCAGGTACAAATGCAGTCATGAGCACCACACTGTCACCAACACATCTCTCACACATTAATCCAACAGTCCCTCAGGTTCACCTCAAAGGTAGCTACAAACATCACCATGGGTACATGTTTACATGCTGCCAGCACTACAACTCCCACCAGGCCCCCTTGTCCTACAGATGCGCAAGATGGAGCCCCCTGACCCCCCCATGTGGCAGCCATTGCATTGCTCACCTTAACCTAACAGGTAGGTAGCCATCCTCATAGGGAGGTGTGTGTGTGTGCTCTGGAAGTCTGCACTACAACTCCCACCAGGCCCCCTTGTCCTACAGATGCGCAAGATGGAGCCCTGACCCCCCCATGTGGCAGCCATTGCATTGCTCACCTTAACCTAACAGGTAGGTAGCCATCCTCACAGGGAGGTATGTGTGTGTGCTTTGGAAGTCTGCACTACAACTCCCACCAGGCCCCCTTGTCCTACAGATGCGCAAGATGGAGCCCTGAACCCCCCCCATGTGGCAGCCATTGCATTGCTCACCTTAACCTAACAGGTAGGTAGCCATCCTCACAGGGAGGTATGTGTGTGTGCTTTGGAAGTCTGCACTACAACTCCCACCAGGCCCCCTTGTCCTACAGATGCGCAAGATGGAGCCCTGACCCCCCCATGTGGCAGCCATTGCATTGCTCACCTTAACCTAACAGGTAGGTAGCCATCCTCACAGGGAGGTGTGTGTGTGATTTGGAAGTCTGCACTACAACTCCCACCAGGCCCCCTTCTCCTACAGATGTGCAAGATGGAGCCCTGAACCCCCCATGTGGCAGCCATTGCATTGCTCACCTTAACCTAACAGGTAGGTAGCCATCCTCACAGGGAGGTGTGTGTGTGTGCTTTGGAAGTCTGCACTATAACTCCCACCAGGCGCCCTTGTCCTACAGTTGCGCAAGATGGAGCACTCCCCACTACCACAACCATGTGGCAGATATTGAATGTGACTCCTCAAACTTACTGGTAGGTAACCATTTCAACTGGGAGTGATGTGTGGAAATGGTGACAACCACAACAGGCCCACTTCTTCAACAGATCAGCATGATGGAGCACTTGTCCCACTCATAGCCATGTTACGTTTGTTTCCCCACACATCACACCATACCACTTTGTCCACAGGCATCTACACAAATTATGCTAAACAGTCGTATTGTGCTCAGCATGCACAAGTCTCACTGCAAAAAAATTCCACATTGTATCTACTGTGCCAGGCATCACACACTGCAATACTAACACCTATCATGCTTCCCTGCAGCAGTGTCTGGCAGGTTGGTTGTCAAAGTACTAATCACCCATGTCATACCACAGTGTTGCAATGTAAACAGTGGAAGTGCAGATTACCAAAAAACTCCACTGGACCTGGGACTCACACTACTAAACTATGCACATCCCAACTGTCTTGCAACAGACCCAGCTGCCACAGTGCTGCACTGAATTGCATAACAAGAGTACCTTGTCTGACTAAAATGCACAAATGTGTCTGCTTGGGACCAGCAATGTGTGTATGCATTGACAATGGTCACATCTTACACTGTATGTCTGAACAGTGCTGGTATAGTCTGGCCCCAAAAGCATACATTGCCTGCACATGGATGACTGTATCTTACAAACACACCACTGTTGATGACAACATGTAAGTGTATGGATGCCCCGGAACAACTGCATCACCAGTACTTTGATCATGTTCTCAGGTCCACAAATCCCATGAAACCATGATAGTGTGGAAATGTTTGCTGGGTGAGATGTTCAACCTGCTGTATGTCACCACAGTGATAGGAGCCTATACCCCATGCCCTATTTTGCCAGCAAATGTTGGGGGAGTGAGCCCCACACCCAGATAGTTGGGACAACAGTGATGGTGGGGCCACACCCCATGCCCTAATGTGATGTGAAAACTTTGGGTACTGAAACCCACACACACCTTCTGCTCACCACAGGCACGTTCCTCCCAAGAATGACTCTTAAGTCACATAAGCAATTATAACCTGCACACCTAAGGTAAAAACTTTTTCGTCTGAAAACTTTTACGTTCTTTAAATCTTTTAAACATTTACTCAATGGTGCCACCTCGTTACCCCGACCAGCTTCTGTCAGGCATAGTAAATCACAATAACATGAAACAGATACTGTCACATGAATACAAGGTGCACTTTCCACCAGCCCAATCTAATGGTGCTATACAGTTTAAAATGATTCTTTCACAAATTAATGCAATTTGAAAATTTAAACACTGTGCTCATCAATGTACACTATAAACATAAACCCATCTCAAGTTCGCTTCGAACAGTGATTACACATAATTAATGCTTGTTTAAACATCATGTATATCAAACGGTAAAATTGTTATACACATTCATTTTATTTTTTTCAGTTTTTCAATTCCAAATTCCATGTAGTGTTACATATCCCAATGCATTTCGGGAGACCCTTCGTCAGGGGAACACTGAAAATAACAAAAAATAATTTGTAATCAAAACTTAACCGGAAACAATTTATATCACTCTAAGGCTTTTCAGGGAGAGACCCGTGGCCCACAGGTTACAACACCTGTGTTTAAACTGAATGGATTTTTCAAGCTTAACACCTGTAAGATTATGTACACGATCACCACAATGCAGCTCTACCTTTACACATGCCAAAAAGATATGTGGCAGTACCAGTGCATAAAAGAAACCAAATTAACACTAAGGGGTCGATTCCGATTCGGGCCGGAAATCTCTCCGACCGAGCCGGACCCGGAGAAATTTCCGACCGAATCGGACCCGTGCAGTCCGACCGAACGAGTCCGATGCATTCGTATGCCACCGGACACGAGTCGGTCGGACTCCCATTGAACTCAATGGGAGCCGGTCGTACAACGCGTACGCGGGCTCCCATTGCCTCAATGGGTGCGAGGCGGACAAGGGCGCCCCCTACAGCGAGTACGCCGCGAGGCGCCTCGCGGCGTACACGCACAGGTAGGGGGACCCATGGGTCCCCCTGTGTGCGCCTCGCGCGGGTACGCGTACAGGGGGTCCGACACGGACCCCCAAGTACGGCTCCGACTGCGAGTTCGAGTCGGACGGGCGCGAGTCGGTCGGAGCGGTCGAGGTGCGCATCGTACTTACCCGGCCGGAAAACGTCTCCATTGCGCGGTGCGAATCGGGTCCGAGCGAGTCGGTCGGAGCGGTACGATCCGGGTACGAATCGGTCGGAGCGGTCGGGTCGCCCGGACGAGTCGGTCGGCGAATTCGCATCGTACTCGCTCGGCCGGACCCGCGTACGATTCGGTCGGGAAAAAGGGCTCCGAATCGGATCCGGTAAAGCCGAATCCTATTCGGAGCCCTACCGGCCGAGATCGGAATCGACCCCTTAATGTGTTGCATGAGAGTTCTAATCAATGCCCCTTATAGCCCAAGATGTTAACTGAATGTCCAAAGTGCCTTAATAACTCACCTATCCAAATACGAAGACAAAGCCACATATGCTGAAAAAATACACAAACGCATTGAGATGCCACTCTTGTATGCGAAACTTAAAGTCCTACAGATCATGAAACTGAATATTTAAAATAAGATGTAACTTACAGAGTGAAGTGCCAATCCTATTACGCTGAGTTTTGCCGTATATTTCTACTTTAACTTCTTCCAACGAGGCTATAAGAAATGTGTATGAGAGACCTGATTACGGTCCACATTCATGCCATGTTGCTTTTCCCGTCCTCCCTATGGCAAATGTAATTAACAACAATAATCATGCAGTTACCTCAAATGTCTTGGTTATGACGGAAACCTCGTAGAAACTTGATATGTCAACCCTCACGTAAAACTGCAGAAAACGAAAAATCAAAACATGCTCATTACAGCCACTTGTTTCCTAGAACCTAGTGCGCCAATCCTACATCCAGAAAAACTCCTACTTACTTTTACTGCTTTTCATTGCTCCCAAAAAGAATCCTCTGCATGGTTCCTTTCACCCGCAAAACATTTAAACGCGGAAGTGGCGCGAAACTCCCACGAGAGTCAATAATGAAAGTGAAAAACAGACTTCCCGGACACTATTTCACAAAAATGCGATGCAACAAATAGTCATTGATAAAATATATACTGACTCCGCATAAACCTTGACAACAAAAAATATATGAGTTATTATAAAATGTATTAAGCGAAAAAGTATGCAAAAAGTATCATTTAAAAAAAATGTGTAACTGCCAATAGGCCACCCGAACCCAGTACGTTTGAGTTAACATTGTGCACCAAAGACATGATGAGCTAAATTTCTACTAGTGCTACCTCGCCAAAGTCTCACATATAAACTTATACCCGCTTTATGCCTGTGTGGTAATATGACCAATCCACTATTCTCTGTTATACAAGTATATATGACTCGCAGATCTAAATATAACCATGAAAACAAAAATAAAGTGTACTAAATGCAAATATGCTATTGTCTGCCTTACAGTGTGAAGATAAAATTGATTCAGGTCCCTGAACCCTAGTATCAGAATCTGCCATGTGAAAAGCTTGAAATCATCCAAAGTACAATATAATGATACAAATGCAGCAAACAACAATTGGTCAATTTTGAGATATTAACCGATGCCATAAACATGGTTTACAGGAAACAAACCATTTCAAGCTTATCATTCAAACCATACGGTACGAGTGTGTTAAGAGTGCGTATCCAATAAGTTTCTCTTTGCGCCAAATGTTTGTGCGCATCCATGTGTGGTGTGACCATGATTTTCTCTAATATGGTGAAACGCAACTGTGGTATGGTGTGTTTTTGCTCCACCCAGTGTGCTGCTAGACATGATTTAATATTGGCTGTCCTGATAGTACTTTTATGCTCAGTGAGCCTGACCATAATTTTGCGTGAAGTGCGACCAACATACACTAGCCCGCAAGGGCATTTAATGGCATAGATCACCATTTCTGAATTACAATCAGTTGTATGCCTCAGTTTTATGGCCTTGCCTGTTTGTGGATGAGCGAATGTGTCTCTTACAATCACGTTCCCACAATGTCCACAATTAAAGCATTTGCGCATCCCCAAATTTCTCGTTTGGGACTGAACTGCACGCCTTTTCTTCAACACTTCACGTAGGTTTCTAGATCTAGAATATGCAAACATAGGTGAGGCAACAAACACCTCCTTGAAGTCATGTTCTTGTTCAATAATTTCCTATCTTTTCAAAATGCTCCGTTTAATGGCTGGTGCGGCTGTAGAATATTTCCCGTATACAGTTCACTCACACGATCAGTAATACCAACATTAACTATTTGGATATCAACATTGAATTGCAACAAGGGAGTTTCAAGACACAGGTTTTTAAGAAGCCCACTGATCGGAATAATGTGTTGCACTTTAAGAGTTTTCATTCTCCCTCTCTTAAAAGTCATTTGCCACTGTCTCAATTCATTAGAATTAAACGCATAACTACTGATGATGCAACAAGCAAAAAAGACATTGAAGTGATGTCTTTACAATTTACACAACGTGGAAACCCAGGTGAAATTTTGGAAACAGCCAAACAGAAAGCATTGCAATTGAAGCGTGAACAACTTTTACAAAAGGCGATGAAACCAAAAATCAAGAGGGAAGTTTGTGTCATCAAATATTCTACAGCCGCACCAGCCATTAAACGGAGCATTTTGAAAAGATGGGCGGTCTGAGGAAGATTCTCGGGAGCTCCTCCTGCTGATGAGGTCCATGGACACTCGCATGGGACAAATTGTGGACCTCTTTGGGCAGCTAGTGGCGGTTCTGAGGGACAGGCCAGCGCAACATTCAACACCTCCGCCTCCCCCTGATGGGCAGCAGGATGACAGTACATCATCCTCCCCTGCGTCCACAGAGGGGGTGAGTCCTCAGACACCACTGCCCCTGCAGCACAGGCCCCTCCAGTCAAGCGCAAAAGGGCCGTCCAAGGAAAGGCCAGGAGGCATCACGTGCCAAAGCACCTGCCAAAGGCAAGTCCCGGAGCCAGCCATGATGGCAGACCACTGCACCACTGCATTTACCTTTTGGACTATCCTTCCCCACACTGCCATGTGAATGGCATCTGTCTGTTGGACTGGGTCTCCACATCACTGTGGCGACTACTCAATTATCTCATCTACCATGACCGTCAACTCATTTCTTCAAATTCCCCCATGTACATTTTCTCGACCCTCACATGTCACAATTGTAAATAAATACACCTTACACACATGTTGTTGTGTCTGCTCCCTCTTTAATACAGGATGTGCAACCTTCACCGTGATGTAAATGTCCCAGGGAAATGGAATATAGGTAGGCAAGGAGAGGCTGAAGGGACCTAGGAAAAACATTAGAACAAGAGTCACTTGTTTTGGTGTGGCATCACACACATCACACAACACTTGTCAACAAGGTACTCCAATCTTCACACATTACACAGAGCAACAGTCGCCATGGAGACATCCTGTATCTGTGTCAAACTACCCTATCCCACAAACATTGCCAACCAGCAAGGAGTGAACACAAGGCTGCAGTCACCAAGCTCACATACACCCTCACAGCAACTGCAACACTATCAGACCATGTGTCCCTCCTACATCATCATTCACCTTCAAGTGAAGTAGCGGTTGATGAGCTGTTGACGCATGTCGATACCTTCCTCCTCTCCACTGTCCTCGTCACTGGACCCGGGTTGGTTTGCAGGCGGGGGCCTTGGCTGCTCATCATCATCCAGGATCAGGGGTATTGCCTTGCGAATGGCCAGGTTGTGGAGCATGCAGCATGCCACGACTATCTGACACACCTTCCTTGGCGAGTACATCAGGGCACCTCCGGTACGGTCCAGGCAGCGAAATCATGACTTTAGGAGACCAAATGTACGCTCTATTACACACCGTGTCCTCCCATGGGCATCATTATATCGCACATCAGCTGCTGTCACAGGATTCCGCAGTGGGCTCAGCAACCACGGACGGTTAGGATATGCAGAGTCACCTGGGTGTGAGAAACACAGATTAACCTTGATGTTCCACAATGCCACAGGACAGCATGTCACACACACACCACACTACTCCACTATACATACTCACCCACAAGCCATGCACGCTCAGGAAGCAGATTGGCCATCAGCTGCGGGACGATGCTGCTGCGTATGATGTGCGAATCATGGGCTGACCCGGGATACCTGGCACACACGTGGGAGATAATCATGTCCGCCCGGCACACCACTTGAACATTTACTGAGTGGTAATGCTTCCGATTTCTGTAAACTTGCTCACGTGCCTGTGGTGGCACAAGCCCAACATGTGTGCAATCAATGGCACCAACAACATGGGGGATGTGTCCAAGGGCATAAAAATCTCCCTTCACAGCCACCAACTCTGGCCCCCTGGGGAATTGAATGTATCTGTCCTTGTAGTCCATCATAGCTGACAGTACATCCCTCAGCACCATGCTGAACATCGGTTGTGACATCCCACCTGCGCTTGCTACCATGTGCTGGAATGAGCCTGTCGCAAAGAAATGCAGGCACGCCATCACCTTTGAAGTCGCGGTGAAAGCTGTTGAATATGTGCGACGTGGTTGCAGGTGGGGCTCCAACATGGCACATAGGTTTTGTAGGGAAACTCTATCCAGCCTGAATTTGCGGATGATCTCTTCATCCTCCATGTCAGCCAGCACTGTGAATGGACGATGGATATTGGGCCTCCTCCTAGGTCAGATGAAAGTGCACATATGTCAATGAAACACACCATGAGATGTACAGGACATTTCACATTTCTCCAGACATATTGCCAAATGTTACAGACTGCACCATCAACCAACAGAGCACTGCACAAGTCGGTACACATCAGGCACACTACTCGTACACTTGTCCCCTTACCCGCAGCAATGATCTGTGCACACCTCCTGCTCATTGGCATGCACAGTGAGATATGGAACCACATGTGTGCGCACACCTGTGAGTATTACCCCCAGCATATGTGTCAAACTACAATACTACCCTAGCACACCGTGCTGCTGTCCATGATACACCTCCCAACACAGGTTGCACATGGCACACATCAAGTACACACTGACCACAGGCTGAGCGTGGTGAACACGTGTGTGCATGTGCAGTAGACAATGTGACAGTCAATGATGCCCCTAGTTCACACAATGAGACAGCATTGTGTGTTATATTGCACCTACACACATTGACCATTAGCTACATATGCTATGCAACACAAAAACTGTACAGTCTACATGCCCTTACACATCACATGTGACATGTGCGTGTGTATGTGTCAATGCAATTTATCACATACACATATATGGCATGTGTAGGTGATATGGAGTTAAATGTCCCATTCGTTATGTTGGCCTCATGAGGGTCCTTCAATGTTGGAGACACTGGGCACTGTTCATGTTGGGCTATGGATAGAGATGGATGACTCCATATGTGCAGCAAACCTGCTCCGCAAGTCCACGGACGGTCACTACAGGCACTGTATGGCACCTATCTGGCGGTGCCTACCGCCTTGCCCCTGTGGATTGTCACCGTCAATACCCCAGACACGATCGCGGTAGTCTCAGCCATATCTACATGTGTATATGGCGGTTGGCATGCACCGCTACCCAGCTCACGGTCACCACAGGCACTGTATGGCACCCATCTGGTGGTGCCTACCGCCTGGCCCCTGCGGACTGTCACCGCCAATACCCCAGACACGATCGTGGTAGTCTCAGCCATATCTACATGTGTATATGGCGGTTGGCATGCACCGCTACCCAGCTCACGGTCACCACAGACACCTTATGGCACCCATCTGGCGGTGCCTACCGCCTGGCCCCTGCGGACTCTCATCGCCAATACCCCAGACACGATCGCGGTAGTCTCAGCCATATCTACATGTGTATATGGCGGTTGGCATGCACCGCTACCCAGCTCACGGTCACCACAGGCACTGTATGGCACCCATCTGGCGGTGCCTACCGCCTGGCCTCTGCGGACTGTCACCGCCAATACCTCAGACACGATCGCGGTAGTCTCAGCCATATCTACATGTGTATATGGCGGTTGGCATGCACCGCTACCCAGCTCACGGTCACCACAGGCACTGTATGGCACCCATCTGGCGGTGCCTACCGCCTGGCCTCTGCGGACTGTCACCGCCAATACCTCAGACACGATCGCGGTAGTCTCAGCCATATCTACATGTGTATATGGCGGTTGGCGTGCACCGCTACCCAGCTCACGGTCACCACAGGCACTGTATGGCACCCATCTGGCGGTGCCTACTGCCTGGCCTCTGCGGACTGTCACCGCCAATACCCCAGACACGATCGCGGTAGTCTCAGCCATATCTACATGTGTATATGGCGGTTGGCGTGCACCGCTACCCAGCTCACGGTCACCACAGGCACTGTATGGCACCCATCTGGCAGTGCCTACCGACTGGCCCCTGCGGACTCTCACCGCCAATACCCCAGACACGATCGCGGTAGTCTCAGCCATATCTACATGTGTATATGGTGGTTGGCATGCACCGCTACCCAGCTCATGGTCACCACAGGCACTGTATGGCACCCATCTCGCGGTGCCTACCGCCTGGCCCCTGCGGACTGTCACCGCCAATACCCCAGACACGATCGCGGTAGTCTCAGCCATATCTACATGTGTATATGGCGGTTGGCATGCACCGCTACCCAGCTCACGGTCACCACAGGCACTGTATGGCACCCATCTGCCGGTGCCTACCGCCTGGCCCCTGCGGACTGTCACCACCATGGACCATGCCCTGGCAGCCAATGGGAAGCACCCTCGCGGTAGCCTGATGCAATTTTGAAGATAGCGGTAGGCGTGTTCCGCAACCGCGTAGCCGGTCATTGGAAGCATTCAAAAGATGCACCACCGCGGTAGCGCGCGCCTGGCCCCTGCGGTGTGTCACCGCCATGGTCCATGCCCTTGCAGCCAATGGGACGCACAGTAGCAGTTGCTTCATATGTATTTGAAAATCGCGGTAGGCGTGCACCGCCACCGCGGAGGCGGACATTGGATGATTTTAAAAATAGCAGACCTGGTACACCAATTGCAGCAGCGTGGGACCACTGACACAGCCCCAGAGGCCTATATATGTGTGGGAGGGTGCCCCACATTTCCACTGCTATCAGGGACTGCTGCCTGCCACCCTCCACCTGCTGCTGCTGCTGCCTCCAGGGACTGCTGCCTGCCACCCTCCACCTGCTGCTGCTGTCTCCAGGGACTGCTGCCTGCCACCCTCTACCTGCTGCTGCTGTCTCCAGGGACTGCTGCCTGCCACCCTCCACCTGCTGCTGCTGTCTCCAGGGACTGCTGCCTGCCACCCTCTACCTGCTGCTGCTGTCTCCAGGGACTGCTGCCTGCCACCCTCCACCTGCTGCTGCTGCCTCCAGGGACTGCTGCCTGCCACCCTCCACCTGCTGCTGCTGTCTCCAGGGACTGCTGCCTGCCACCCCTGAACTCCACCTGCTGCTGCTGCCACCTGTCCACAGTGATGTCAAGGACACAGAAGATCCAGGCCAGTCCCTTCACCAGTGAGGAGCTGGAGGTCCTGGTGGACGGGGTGCTTGCACAGTACCCAAGGCTCTATGGCGCCCCTAATGTCGTGGTAAGTCTCCAACAGTGTGAGTGAGAGTGCAGGGGGGGCACACGTGAGGTGGGGATGCTGCAGTATGGGTCAGTGAGTGTGGGGCTCTGACATGCACTGCCTAGCATGTTTTCTCCAGGGGGCAGGGCTGTGTAGCCTCTTTCACACGTTTCCCTGCATGCCCATCCAGATTTGAGGGACATATATTGTCCTGACAGCCATACAGTGAAGCATCAAATTGGTAATGCAGGAATCAGGCCAGTGATTGCCTGTGTGAATGGCTGTGTGGGTCCCAAATGTCCCTCAGTGTCAGCCCACCTGGCCTGCACAGTCGCCGCCCAATCCCACAAGTACACCTCACTGCATGTACAGTGTGTTCCATGTGACTTTTGTTCACACATCTTCATCAAAGAGCCATCTCAGCCCTGTAGATTGCACACGACAAGCCTTGTGACAAGGGTGTGTGTATGAGAGTTGATGTCACTGTATGTGAGCTCCATGACACAGTGAGCCATTCACAGAGTGAGGACATTGGGTGCTGCGCAGTGTTGGACACAGTGAGTCCACCAACAACCATGTGTTGCTATCTAATCTATGTGTTGCTCTAGCTAACAGCGGACAGTAGATGTGGGCAGATTACGCATTGCTTGATGTGCTGGCATCCTGCATGTGAATGGGTTGTACAGGTACCTTGTCCACCCTCCCACCTTCATGGATTCACGTGTGGTTCTCCAATGCTGTTGTACCATGTGCCATGCATTCTTGGCTATTACACATATCTGTTGATTTGGTATGAGTGAGTATCGTGCCACTGTATTGAGATATTTTGGTAGTATACACTGTGTCACTGATGTATTACCCCTCTTGCCTCCCATGCCTGCAGCTGAAAGTCCACCAGCGTAAAGCCATGTGGAGGGCCATTGCCTCCAAGGTGCGTGATCTGGGTGTGTCAAACCGACGGCGCAGCCACTGTCATAAAAGGTGGGACGACATCTGCCGGCTGAGCAAGAATGTGGCCGAGAGGACGCTGGGGCTGCTCCCTCGGAGTGGCATGTTGGCCCGTCGCACCATGACACCACTAATGGCCCGCATCTTGGCCGTAACACAGCCTGAGTTGGATGCACAATTGAAGGAGCATCAGCAGCAAGCTTGGGGTGAGCATTTGTTGATGGGTGGCTTTGGCAGGGAGTGGCTGCATGTGTCCACAGATTGGACAAACTCTGAGCTATGTGAAGTGGGTAGTGTGATGCAGTGGATTGTAAGTGGCGTCTGTGCTGGGTGCATCTGACATGCATTTGTCCCACCTGTACTCACTGATGTGATCTGCGCAATGTGCATTGCCATTGCATTCAAAGCTGTGGCATTCAGGTACCTTGTGCAGTGGGGTACTGTGGGAATTCATATTGATGTTGACGGCAGTGTGCCTAATCTGAGTGTGTTTGAATCAATGCGTGCAATGCCTGACAGCAGATTTCAGCTGCTACAACTTCTGAGGACAATGTGCTACAGTACTTGTGCCCGTGCAAGCAACATGATGGCTGGCATGCGCTAATGGCCCTTGTGGGCTATTATGTTGTGGTCTGTGTGTGTGTGCTCCCCTACTGCTCCATCCATGTACGTAATTGACACCATGTTGTGGTGTTCATCCTTGCTATCCTCAGCACCCTGTGTGGTCAGAGAGATTTTTGTGCCTGTGTCTGAAGTGGGCCACAGGCAGGATGGTGTGCTGTGTGAGTCACCGGGATCACTTATGGCTGGATTTGTTCTTTACATGCACTGTTGGGTTGTTAATTGATGTGGCAATTATATTTAGTCAGGGTGATGTGCAACGTGGATAACACATCTTCTTGAATGGTGATTTACTTGCACATGTTACTTCAGTTGGTGCCACTCCACTAACACTACATCTCTCTCCCATGTAGCATCTCCCGTGTGCGTTGAGGGACAGGGGACGGACACCAGCGGTGAGGCATCCAGTGCAACAGCCGCACCGGAGCAGAGTGACACAGATGTGACCATCGCCGAGGAGGGGGACAGGAGTCTGCTGGAGGAATCACAATACGAGACGCAAAGCTCTACGTCATCTGACGCCAGCGGTGACGCATCCATGTTGGGGGCCACAGGGAACGGGGACTCTGCCTCCTCTTCCGCCACACAGCGTCCACTGCCCAGCCTCCCATCTACTTCTACTGGTGCTACCCGTGTTCGCACAAGTCGAAAGGGAAGAGTGTCCTTCACCCCAGGCACTGCTGCCCCGGCCCATGTCAGCCCCGCAGCCCTCAGTGCTGAGTCAGTAGAGCTATTGCACCAGCTGTGTGTGGGGCAGACAGCTCTCCTCAATGCCTTCCTAGACCACGATAAAAATTTGGGCCAGGGGGTAGCTTTCATGGAGGGCATACATTCGGATGTGGGTGGGCTACACCGGACTGTGCAGTCATTGTCCTCACAAGTGATGGCAGCCCTGCAACAGGCACATTCTCAGGGAGCAGCTCCTGTCCCTTTGTCCACCGTCCTGTCAGTGTGCACCTCTGACGACAGTGACAATGCTCAACAGACCCAAAAGTCCAGATACAGCACACGCAGCACACAGCAGCAGCAACAGCCCAAACAGTCCAGGCCGCAGACACCATCCCCACAGAAAACTAAGACCACCCCAGAGCACAGAGATAAAAGCCCGTCAGGCAACACCAAGGGCCAGAGGGCCAAGAAACAGGCCTCAGGGTCACAGGCCTCAGAGTCATCCCCCGCCAAGGACTTTCCTGTCCCAAGGACCGCTCGCAAAGCAAAGAAGACAGTTTCCCTGCCCACTGAGGAGATGTTACCTGCAAGGCTTACACTGGATGAGGGCCCTATGGCTGATCCACCCACAACCTCCACTCCCATCCCGGGCCCTGTGAAGCAGGCAAAAGGGGGCACTGTAGGGGCTAAACATGGTAGACAGGGTTTGGAAGGGTGGAAGCAAGCCCCAGGGAAGCGCACAGCTGGATCCAGCATGTCCCCAGAGGGGGGCCCAGAGTCAGCACCAGGAGCAGGTTTGGTGGTGGGGTTACCTGTTGTGTCCACGCCAGTTCACATTAGTCCCCAGACAGGGAAGCCTTTCAGGATCCCCAAGAAGTGGAAAGGCACCCCTCCACAAGCTCCTGCACACACTGGGTCTCACCACAGCATCAGTCCACCTCCCCGTGCCACACCCCACCTGGTCCAAGCAGCCCTCCAGCTTCCCAAGCCAGAGATGTCTCTTCCACAGATGTTCCTCACACTCCCCAGGGCAGTCCTCCTACTGACCGCGACACACAGTCACCTCCAAGTCTGACAGACAGCCACATCTGAGTGGTAGTCACCCTCACACACCTGTCTGTCCACAGCGGAGTCTGTGATGCCCATTGTTATCCCCATGACTCTGTTGCTGAGCATGGCATGGTATAGTCGCACACATTCCCTGTGCAGCTTCTGATGTAACTACTCTGCACATTGTACTTGCCTTGTTGTTCACTGCTGTTTGCCCCTTGCCTGTGCAGCTCCTCATGTACCTCACCTGCACTGTGTCCTGGCCACTGGCCTTGTTGTTCACTGCTGTTTGCCCCTTGCCTGTGCAGCTTCTCATGTACCTCACCTGCACTGTGTCCTGGCCACTGGCCTTGTTGTTCACTGCTGTTTGCCCCTTGCCTGTGCAGGATCTCATGTACCTCACCTGCACTTTGGAGTGGCCACTGGCCTTGCTGTTCACTGCTGTTTGCCCCTTGCCTGTGCAGCTTCTCATGTACCTCACCTGCACTTTGGACTGGCCACTGGCCTTGCTGTTCACTGCTGTTTGCCCCTTGCCTGTGCAGCTTCTCATGTACCTCACCTGCACTGTGTCCTGGCCACTGGCCTTGTTGTTCACTGCTGTTTGCTCCCTGCCTGTGCAGGATCTCATGTACCTCACATGCACTTTGGACTGGCCACGGGCCTTGTTGTTCACTGCTGTTTGCCCCTTGCCTGTGCAGGATCTCATGTACCTCACCTGCACTTTGGACTGGCCACTGGCCTTGCTGTTCACTGCTGTTTGCCCCTTGCCTGTGCAGGATCTCATGTACCTCACCTTCACTTTGGACTGGCCACTGGCCTTGTTGTTCACTGCTGTTTGCCCCTTGCCTGTGCAGCTTCTCATGTACCTCACCTGCACTTTGGACTGGCCACTGGCCTTGCTGTTCACTGCTGTTTGCCCCTTGCCTGTGCAGCTTCTCATGTACCTCACCTACACTGTGTCCTGGCCACTAGCCTTGTTGTTCACTGCTGTTTGCCCCCTGCCTGTGCAGGATCTCTTGTACCTCACATGCACTATGGACTGGCCACGGGCCTTGTTGTTCACTACTGTTTGCCACTTGCCTGTGCAGGATCTCATGTACCTCACCTGCACTTTAGACTGGCCACTGGCCTTGCTGTTCACTGCTGTTTGCCCCTTGCCTGTGCAGCTTCTCATGTACCTCACCTGCACTGTGTTCTGGCCACTGGCCTTGTTGTTCACTGCTGTTTGCCCCCTGCCTGTGCAGCTTCTCATGGACTTCATCTGCACATTGTACTTGCCTTGTTGATGACTGCTGTTTGCCCCTTGCCTGTGCAGGATCTCATGTACCTCACCTGCACTTTGGACTGGCCACTGGCCTTGCTGTTCACTGCTGTTTGCCTCTTGCCTGTGCAGGATCTCATGTACCTCACCTGCACTGTGTCCTGGCCACTGGCCTTGTTGTTCACTACTGTTTGCCCCTTGCCTGTGCAGGATCTCATGTACCTCACCTGCACTTTGGAGTGGCCACTGGCCTTGCTGTTCACTGCTGTTTGGCCCTCGCCTGTGCAGCTTCTCATGTACCTCACCTGCACTGTGTCCTGGCCCCTGGCCTTGTTGTTCACTGCTGTTTGCCCCCTGCCTGTGCAGGATCTCATGTACCTCACATGCACTTTGGACTGGCCACGGGCCTTGTTGTTCACTGCTGTTTGCCCCTTGCCTGTGCAGGATCTCATGTACCTCACCTGCACTTTGGACTGGCCACTGGCCTTGCTGTTCACTGCTGTTTGCCCCTTGCCTGTGCAGGATCTCATGTACCTCACCTGCACTTTGGACTGGCCACTGGCCTTGCTGTTCACTGCTGTTTGCCCCCTGCCTGTGCAGCTTCTCATGTACCTCACCTGCACTGTGTCCTGGCCACTGGCCTTGTTGTTCACTGCTGTTTGCCCCCTGCCTGTGCAGGATCTCATGTACCTCACCTTCACTTTGGACTGGCCACTGGCCTTGCTGTTCACTGCTGTTTGCCCCTTGCCTGTGCAGCTTCTCATGTACCTCACCTGCACTTTGGACTGGCCACTGGCCTTGCTGTTCACTGCTGTTTGCCCCTTGCCTGTGCAGCTTCTCATGTACCTCACCTGCACTGTGTCCTGGCCACTGGCCTTGTTGTTCACTGCTGTTTGCCCCCTGCCTGTGCAGGATCTCATGTACCTCACATGCACTTTGGACCGGCCACGGGCCTTGTTGTTCACTGCTGTTTGCCCCTTGCCTGTGCAGGATCTCATGTACCTCACCTGCACTTTGGACTGGCCACTGGCCTTGCTGTTCACTGCTGTTTGCCCCTTGCCTGTGCAGCTTCTCATGTATCTCACCTGCACTGTGTCCTGGCCACTGGCCTTGTTGTTCACTGCTGTTTGCCCCCTGCCTGTGCAGCTTCTCATGGACTTCATCTGCACATTGTACTTGCCTTGTTGATCACTGCTGTTTGCCCCTTGCCTGAGCAGGATCTCATGTACCTCACCTGCACTTTGGACTGGCCACTGGCCTTGCTGTTCACTGCTGTTTGCCCCTTGCCTGTGCAGGATCTCATGTACCTCACCTGCACTGTGTCCTGGCCACTGGCCTTGTTGTTCACTGCTGTTTGCCCCTTGCCTGTGCAGGATCTCATGTACCTCACCTGCACTTTGGAGTGGCCACTGGCCTTGCTGTTCACTGCTGTTTGCCCCTTGCCTGTGCAGCTTCTCATGTACCTCACCTGCACGGTGTCCTGGCCACTGGCCTTGTTGTTCACTGCTGTTTGCCCCCTGCCTGTGCAAGATCTCATGTACCTCACATGCACTTTGGACTGGCCACGGGCCTTGTTGTTCACTGCTGTTTGCCCCTTGCCTGTGCAGGCTCTCATGTACCTCACCTGCACTTTGGACTGGCCACTGGCCTTGCTGTTCACTGCTGTTTGCCCCTTGCCTGTGCAGCTTCTCATGTACCTCACCTGCACTGTGTCCTGGCCACTGGCCTTGTTGTTCACTGCTGCTTGCCCCTTGCCTGTGCAGGATCTCATGTACCTCACCTGCACTTTAAAGTGGCCACTGGCCTTGCTGTTCACTGCTGTTTGCCCCTTGCCTGTGCAGCTTCTCATGTACCTCACCTGCACTGTGTCCTGGCCACTGGCTTTGTTGTTCACTGCTGTTTGCCCCTTGCCTGTGCAGGATCTCATGTACCTCACCTGCACTTTGGAGTGGCCACTGGCCTTGCTGGTCACTGCTGTTTGCCCCTTGCCTGTGCAGCTTCTCATGTACCTCACCTGCACTGTGTCCTGTCCACTGGCCTTGTTGATCACTGCTGTATGCCCCTTGCCTGTGCAGGATCTTGTGAGAAGGTGGCCTGGTATATGCTGTCCACTAATTAAAGTGGGCACCTTGTACCAGTCCAAACAACCCCTTATGGAGATAGGTTAAAGACAACCTTTATTGAAAGCTATCCTAGTGGTAGCTATGGAGAGCAGCCTTCAGGCTAAGTCTTGAAGGAATGTAAAGCAGCTTGTTTTACCAGTCTATAATCTCTTGAGTGACCAAATGAAAGAGGACCACACCAGGTATATATATAAAATATATGTATTTAGTCTTAAACACACCCCTCTAGTCTCTTTATGAGGCTAGAGTTCGAAGTACATAGGTTACAAGTCAGTTATCAACAGTAATAGCACAAATACACGTTTGGGCCCCAGGGGCGTACCAAACCATATACCAAAAAAGTGGTATAAGAACCACGACTGAGCTAGACACAAGGCCTAGAGCCTGTAGAAGTGCTTGGAACCCAAGGAACCACCCAAGGTAGTGATACAGGGGACCCATGGGGGACGCGTGCAGTGTGGGAACACAGCCGCGAATCGCCGTTAACTTCTATGGGGAAAGTCGCGGTTGGATTTTTACAAGAAAAGGACACTTAGAGGAGGACTTGGAGCAAACCCCTTTAGAACTAGGCAGTTCTAGAGTCAATACCCACGGGAGCACCGGAGTACTCGAGTTACCTCACCTAGGGAAGCCGGGTGCATAGGTGTCTTTTGGAGTTGGGTTTCGTTGTCGTTTTCAATGGCGATCTGCTGCAACGGGCTGCTGGCGACCAAGTCGAAAGTGTACGGGTGGATCCAAGAATGGATCGAAGATCTGGAGTCCCTGAAAGCAGAGGGGACAGAGTCTGGGTCACTAGCCAGTGACCAGGGGCACGATAGTCGAATGCCCTCAGATGTCGGGTGCTTCAGGTGAGTTGATGGGTGCCTTGACTCTTCAGCCACGAGGTCCAGGAGGCGTCGACGATGACCAGGAGCTGGATTCGAGCTCTCCCACGAAGTCTGTCGAGTGCTGCGGTGTCGGCGACCAGATTGGACCCAACAAGCCTTGGCAACGGCAAATCACGTAGAAACAGAGAAAGGACTTTGGTGCAGACCAGCAAGGTCTCAGGGACTCACCCAGCGAGGGTAAGTCAGGGCACGTCTGGAGCAACCAGGGAAGCCCAAGCAGAAGAAGAGTTGCCTTCGGGAGGACCCACTAGCCAACGGACTAGCGATTGCGAAGGAGCCTCGAGTGGACGCACTTGACGCTGGCTCACAGGACACTCGTTGAGTGGAGGCCAGTGATCTTCGGTGCAGTTGGTGCTCTTGAAGGGGGCTACTTGGAGCCCAAAGCACAACTTCGAGGGAGACCAGGAAGATGATGCACTTGCAAAAGTTCTCGGTGTCCAGGAGTCACGGTTCCACGTTACCCACGACAGCTACATGCCTCAGCTTTGCTGGGGTCTCAGGGCAGCCTCGGGGAAGTCTGGAAATCCAGCTCTGGTGATGCAAAGACTTCAGCGTCCGGCGGGAGCTTCAGCGATGCAGACCGGACAGTTGCTTCTTTGGTGCCTGACAAGCAGGGGAGTCACTCCTTGACCCCAAAGGAGATTCTTCAGTCCTCTAATCTTCAAGTAGAGCGTCGAAGGTCCAGGATTCACGTTCAGAGTTTCATCCAGGGATAATCTAAAGTCCTAAGGACTGGGGTCCCATACTTATACTAAGTTAGGGGGTTGGACATACTCTGGGGACCCACCTATGGGAGGGTCAGGGAAGAGGGGTGGTTACACCCATTCCCTTTGTCCAGTTTCGCGCCAGAGCAGGGGCAGGTAGCCCCTGCAACCGGTTTGTACTGGCTTATGCACAGGGACACCAAATGTGCCCCAGTGCAGGACTTCAAAGCACCAGGGAGTGCTCCCGCCCAGCCCCAATACACACTATCCTGTCTGGGGAGGTGGTTACACCTCCCTGTGACAGGAAACCTATTGTCCAGGTCTCCCCTGCCAGAGTTTCGGTCAGCAGCAGGAGGCCAGACCCATGTCTGTGGCAGGGGCATCCATTTTGTGATGCCAGGGCTCTGAAAAGTTAATACCGGGTTTGCCGGTGTGTACATGTCTCTCCCTCTAGAAGGGTGGAATGCTACCCCCGCCACCAGGACTGGCGGGGGGGGTAGTATTCCAAGGTGTTTGACACCAAACACAACATGTTTTGGTGCAGCCAGTCCAAAGTTAGCATTCTACCGCGAGGATATAATGCACTTAAGAGTATATGGTCAGGCTGCACCACAAACAGCACTAGAGGCTTGACTTCGAACGCTGCAGAGGTGCTCTGCTCATGCAGGGGCACCCTCTCACATAAAAACCAAGCACTCTGCCTTCAGGATTGTTTAAGGCCTGCCATAGGAGTGACTTATAGGTTTATATGTGTGTTCCATGGTAGTGATATAGGTAGCCTATACCACAGTAAGGGGTGCATGCACCACCTTACCCAGGCTGCAGTAGCAGGCCTGTGGTGTCTTTTTGGAGGGCTTCCCAGGGGTGACAAAATATATGCTGCAGCCCCTGGTAGTGTCTTATGGTTTGTGGCCTCCTGGCCTGCCTTGCTATGTTGGCATAGGCCTGGCTGCCATGATTTCTTTTTGCACACGTTACTCTGGGCCGTTGTTCTATCGACCTCTGCTCTTGCCAAGTTATTTTAGAACTGTCTGCATTTTCTGACTCTCACCTTTTCTCCTGTTCACTTTGGGCTCAGTCTGCACAACATGTACAAGGTTGAATAACAGCGTCTCCTTGTTCTTGCTGATTTGGCCAGTCCCTCGCACCTAGACATAACAGTATGTACAGCTGCCATGGAGATATTTGTGTGCTTTTAATATTGCAGTTTGCCCGCTTTTAGGCACTTGGAGAAAACCTTTCCAGGGAGAAGAGCTGTGATTGTCTGCTGATGTAGTTTTGCATCTAGAGACTGAGGTATGGGGGTTCGCTAGTCAAAGCCCAGAGGTCTTCTATTATTATTATAATACTAGCTTTTAGCACGGGGAGGGTGGTAAGGTCATTTAGCCCTAAATCCACTGCTTTATGAAATGCTTTCCCCGTTTGTATTCTATGGAGTTGTAACTATGCTGATTATATTATTCTTATGCATTCTGCTGATAGTACTGACACGTGTACTGTATCTTAGAGCACGTTAGTAAAATAAACACATTTGACTAAACCGTGTCTCTTATTACGCACGTTGTGGACAGGTATGAGTGAGTAACGAAAGGGTGTTCTTGCCTCTGCGAGTCCTGAGAGAGAGAGATACCGTGTTCTGGGTTGTCTAATCATTGGTAGCATTGGTGCTGATGAGACGCTACAGCTAGCTGGGTTGGGGTTTTAGGTGCTACGGTGTATGGTTGGCTCACCACTATATTCCGAGGTCCTATCATCCTGGGCATAGCTCTGCATATGAGCAGAATCCCTAAGACATGGCGCGGCCAACGGGTGGGGCAGCTTATCTGCGAGACGCTTGAGTAGTACTTGTGCTTGTCCACAACTCCCTTCACAACCGCTTCCGGAAGCGGCTGCGTCGGGGATACCTCCTATATTGACGTTTTTATAGGTTCATTCAAGCTTGAAGTAGTAAAAAGGTTCTAAACGAAAGCCCATAATTGTGCTACCTCCGATTAAGTTGTCGATTAACCCCGGTCTTAATGGCGGGTGTAAATATACCGGCACATAGCCGCGCGGCGCTCCGGACTCACTTAGCAGTGTATGGAGTGCCTGACACTGGTGTTGAACTAATCTTCGTGGTACAAGCAGATCCAGCTTACCACTTTGAGGTTTTTTACTCTTGGATCACCTTTCCTGCGGTGGATGGAAAAGATAATCTGTTCCATGAATATGAACCCACCGTTGTTCCTGCAGTTTATAGACCTTACACGAAACTCGAAGTACCGCTCACGGCTTGGCAGCACTGTGTTTGGTTCGATGGCGCCCTCCCCCAACCGGTTACCGCGGTTCGTTTAGGCCCCTTATCAATTGAAGGGGCCACTTGGCCTGTTTTGGCCGGGTATACCCCACATCCGCGTTATATGTTGGTAACACTCGCGGAATTGCGCAATATGTATGCATCTTTGGTACGCGTGCATAGAGCCTTAGTGCAGTATACTACAGGCAACATCCAGGGAGCCCCGCCTGGTGTTGCAGCACATCCAGCTGGTGCAGGCGGTGTGACCATAAGTCCTGTCATGGTGAATTCAGTGATGGGCAAGCGCCCACAAAATAAGGATGATCTTCCTTATTGGCTTGCGGAAAAATTTGACCAGCTGGAGGCAGTTTTTCCAAATACCTCTCCCGTGGAAAAACACAGAATTCTTACGATTAGTTTGCCAAAAGACTTAATCCCCGAGTTGGCAGCATGCAACAACTGGGGTAGGGTATTCGCAGCAGTATATTCGAAGTGTTTCGGCACTCCCTCCATGACGGTTCTCCCCTCTGTAATTAAACGTGTACAGGATGAACATGGCCCTGAAGCGGCTGTGGAATTAGGGATGAGACTGGTGGGAGTGTTCGACGTAGTAGCTGAGTTAATCCTTGCAAATGTCAAGGGCGATGCAGTGAACTTTCAAGTAGCTAATGCTTTGGCTTTGGTCCCAGAACCGGACAGGCCGCGCGAATTACCAAAAATTATTGCTCAGGCTTATAAGACCATTGGTCGAAATAGCCTGGGTGTTAAGCCTTTTGCCAAATCACAAACACAATCGCAACAACAACAACCAAAAACTCAATCTGAGAAAGATGAGAAACCAGTCTTTACTAAAAAGAGCTGGCGGTTGAAAAAACAGGGTAAGCAACAAAAGAGGCCGGGGTCAA
Organism: Calotriton arnoldi; assembly: GCA_963921515.1. NCBI lineage: Eukaryota > Metazoa > Chordata > Amphibia > Caudata > Salamandridae > Calotriton > Calotriton arnoldi. Next base: position 247,753 of record CAWUFW010014286.1, on the reverse strand, counting down.
GAGGTGCATCCCCGGTTTCGGTTTCTTCTGAACGCACGTATGATTTGCGAGACAGGGCAAGAATTAAATCTCCGGATAGGTTTCAGATCCCTGATACGCGTTCTCCTCGTTCTTCACAGGCACAGACACCTTCGCAAGCCAGTGGAGGAGATCGCCAGGATAGAGGAAGGGGCCGGGAGGCTCCCCAGGGACGAGACCAACCTCGACAACCAGTTAGAGGGAAAGCAGACGACTTTCAACGTTCTCGCCCACAGTTTCAGAAGAAGAAAGTTGCCGCTGTAACAGCGAGATATGCCACAGACGGTGAGAACGAGACTCCTGAATTGGACGTGGGCAGTGACCCTCCTAGACAGCGCCGCGGAAGTTACCATAGTGCGGGATGCGCTACGTCCTCATGTGGAGGCGACAGCAACTGAAATATTCATTACTGTCGAGACAGCAGACACCAGAGTGGCTCCCCCTGACAGACTATATAATATTGTTCTTCAAATCGAGGGTGACATGCAGCGTGTAATCAAAGGGATTTTTTGGGAGAATCTGACCTCTTCTTACGACATTCTGTTAGCAGAGGCGGATTGGCCGCCCCCATTCGTTCTTGCTGCACATCAAGGGGAGGAGGTAATCCTTCCGAGCTTTTCTCGACATGTCCCAAAGGACAAAGCGGAGGCTCTTGCAGCTGAGTGGGCTGTGTCCCTGGCTCCTGCGTTATACCGCAACCACGTGGGTTGGGATGAAGACTCTCCCCCCCATGAAATACCTTTATGGTCCCTTCCACAGCCACAACCCCAATAGCCCATTAAACGGGAAGCCAAAGGCCCCGTTTCCGAAATTCTGACTCAGTTAGAATATCAGGGCGTAATTGAAACATGCGTGTCACCTATGAACAATCCCCTTTTCGCGGTTTCTAAACCCGATGGATCATACCGCTTAGTTTTGGATTACCGGCATTTGAACTCTCATTGTCGGACCTTTGCGGTGCAAAATACACACAGTTCTGCGCTTGTAGACAGTCTTGTTTGTAAAAAATATAAAACGACGCTTGACCTCTCCAATGGATTCTACACGCACAACTTAGCCCCGGAGAGCGGCCAATGGAGCGCTTTTACATCCGGTGGTAAATTATTCAAATTCCGGCGTTTACCTATGGGCTACAAGAACATCCTGGAGTATTCGCTGCACGTGTCGTTTCTTTGTTAGACGGCATTGATCCGGATGCTTGTTCGTACGTTGATGACATTTATCTGACAGATGACGAACTTTTCCTGCATCTTTCCCGAGTGGACCGCATTATCCTAGAGTTTGCAGTCCTGGGATACAAATTTAATTTTGCCAAATCCCACATTGCTGAATTTACCGTTTTGTTCTTGGGCTATGAGCTCAACAATGAAGGTAAGGGCTTAGCCCCCCATTTTTTGGAGAAATGTGCACTCTTGTGCCCTCCTACCACTCTGAAAAAACTTCAGTCTTTGCTGGGTTTTCTGAATTTCGGGCGTACTTACATTCCCGAATATGCCCAGTGTATCAAGCCTCTGTATGCCTTGATACAACCTACCTTTTCGAAGTCATGCAGGCTTCCGGAGCATACCTCCATTCTGCAGTCTTTGCAGAGAGACTTACTAGAGTCTAAATATCTTTTGACTCGTGATAACCACACAAACCTGGTGATTAGAATCATTCCAGGGGCAGTGGGTTTCACTTACTTAACTTTTAACGAAGGTGACACAGTACCTATCGCATACAAGTCACATCTTTACACTTCCGCGGAAATGCGCTTTTCCTCTGTGGAAAAAGTTCTGACCGCAGTGCAAATGGCGATTCTAAAGGAATGCGCACTGGCGCAGGGAAAACGCATGTTGGTCGTAACACCATATCCTGCCCTAGAGGCAGTGACGAAGGCAAGTGTTCCGAACTCTAAAGCTTTGCACCCCCGTTGGATTCAATGGGCAACCTCATTAACGTCTCAGGACGTTACTTTCATTTTTGATTCTTCGCTACAGACTCAGGAGTTTTTACAGTATGAATTCGTTCATCCCGCTCCTCTGTCTATGCTGCCGCTTGAGGATTACGAATGCGTGATCTACACCGATGGTTCGGCTCAACCGGCCACGGGATCCAAGCACGCTTATTCAGCTGCCTGTGCTATTGTGGCAGGAAGTTTTGTGAACGGTAAGTTCAAGTCTACTGTGGTGCACACTCAGGCACTCGGAGACAGTACTGCACAATTGGCCGAGCTGCGCGCATTGGTGCTTGCGCTTGAGTTCGCTACTCCTGATGTGACCACTCTTATCGTATGCGATTCTTACTACTGTGTTCAGTCTTTCAATGACAATCTGTTCTTTTGGTCACAAAACGACTATAGAGACGCAAAAGGTAGCACAATTAAGCATAAAACGCTTTGGGTTCGGGTGGCAGAATTGAAACAACGTCTGCCACTCACACAGGTGGTTCACACACTTGGCCATCAGCGGGTGATCCCACACGCTGAAGGTAACGGTCTGGCTGATGAAGCTGCCAGATCCGCAGTAGTCACGTGTTCAGTCGCAGCAGTTACTAGATCCATGACTAAAATTGATACTGATATTCTTGCAGCTATTGCTGCCACCAAGGAAGGGGCTAATTACCCTAGGGGTTTTCCTTCCAAATATTCTTATCTGTTAGGTCCCGAACAGGCGCCTTATGTAACAATACCCGACGTTGGTGATCGAACCGCAGGGTTTCCTTGATAACGGCGGCACATGAAGGCATGGCTTCGGCACATGCTGGAGTGTCTGCGACAGTTTCCATCTTGCAGCAGTGTTACTGGTGGCGTGGTTTGTACAAAGATACCCGTGCTTATGTGCTTTCTTGCGACGTTTGTCAACAGATTAAGCCTTCTACGGTTACCCGACCACCACAGACCCCGCTCTGCATTTCTAACAGACCTTTTGGGTGTGTTTACCTGGATCACTGCGGTCCCTTTTCTTCAGACACCGCCTATAAATATATCTTGGTGGCGGTGGATTCGTGCACACGTTTCATCTGGGTCTGGCCACAACGGAGTGCTGACGCTCGAACTGTCATCAGGGATTTGCGTGTCTTTGTGGGAATTTTCGCCTGTGGCACCTTCCATTCTGACCAAGGTCCAGCATTTGCCTCTAAGGCTTACAAGGATGCACTGGGTTCGCTGGGGGTGCGGGTGAAATTTTCGTCTCCGTATCGGCCTGAGGACAACTCGATCGTTGAACGAATGAACCGTGACTTAAAGCAATCCTTGACAGCTAGAGTCTTAGGTACTGGCAGGAACTGGCTGGCCCACTTGTATACGGTACAACGTGCACTTAATAATCTCCCTAGAAGACCTATGGGTGGGCGGACCCCATACGAAATGCTCTTTGGCATAAGAATGTTTGTGCCTGACCTTGATGGTCTAGACATGGTGGCGCAGACCGCCAAGTTTGATGTCGATAACCATTCTACTATGTTACAGGACTTTCAAGAAGCCCGAGACAAACTTGCGATTGCACATTTACCTTCAGCCACAGAACCTGCGTTGCAGATTCCGGTTGCCGGCTGGCTTCCGAAGATTGGCGATCTGGTTCGAGAAAAGGTGGAGAACAAAAAAGAATTTGGCCCCTCTTATCGTGCACCGGTTCCAGTCCTTGGCTTGAAGGGTACTCGTACAGTCATCTTACCACCGCTTCCTGGTCGCAAGGAGAACATATTCATCTCAGTGGAAAATGTCAAGTTACAACATCTGGCCGATCCTGAATAGTGTTACACCAGCGGTCTCTTGTCCTGCCATTTATCGGACATGTGTTCGTGGCCCTCCTGCCCGAACGGTCACTGATGTTGCAATTGAGATGGTTGATTTGCCTGACAGTATACTCGAGAACCCAGTCTCCCCCTGCATCGACGAAAATGAGTATACCTATCCCGATACCGAGTCGGTGGCGCACCTTCCAACAACGCCACTGAGCCCAACACGTTACTCCTTTGACTCGGATTCCACCGCATCACTTGTCCCGTCCAAGTTCAGTGTTTTTGTATCCTGGTTCAGAGACAATTTTTTGATTCCCCCCTGGACCTACATCTGGTTGGTGCTATTCCTGATTTTCTTGTTCATGTCCATTGGCTTTGTCACAGTGTTTTTTCTATTCATCAATGGTCACTATTTACCTGAACGCTCTGCTGTGAACAGTGTCGCTGGAACTTTGGCTCCGCATTCTTCCTCTCACATCATGAAGCGTGACCATACATTTGTGAACATTTCGGCTTCTCCAGTTGCTGATGGCATCGTATGGGATGCAGTAAATTTTCAAATTCATGGACCGACAGAAATTATTAATGTACCCAATGTCCTTCGAGTTTCCATGGGTGATGTCGTAAAGAGTAATATTCATTCTGACGATTGGGATGTGCATGCAGTTGAAGCATTATTTACTGATTTAAAATATTATGCTGCCTTTAATGCTGAGGATTTGTATATGAATTCTGCCAGTTATGCTGACTTGTACTGTTACCAGCAGTGGGGTATTCACTTTATCCATAAACCAAGTGTGCTGCGTGCCCCTTTTAACTATACCCAATGGGAGCATTGTCCAACACCTTTGTCTGGCAGCTCCCAGACTCTTCGACAAAAATTCACTTATTTTACAGATTTTAATAGATTGAACCCTGGGTCCTATTATTTTAAATTAAATGCATCATCCACTCGAAAAATCATGTTGACCCACACCAAATTACTATATTCGGGTTCCTTTTTGAACGCCTTAGCGGTGGGTGGTTATGAATACTGGACGAACACTGTGGACTTGAAATCCATCTGGGGCTCAAAGCCCTGGCAGGTGCAGGGCATCGAAGCCTTGCACCGTGCTTGCCTTATCCCGGCCCAAATATTCTTTCTGAATGATTCCATATATCAGACTACATGTTGGGGTTTGGCTACTTCTAAACAATTGAATGCTCCTTCCATTCCTGCATTGTCTTCCACTCCCAATGAAAGCTTGCATTTCAATATGTCACTTGCGACATTGCAAGCTTTGTTCCAAAACAATTCGTTTAATGTTTCTACACTTGTTCAGTCACCCTGGTTGGCTTGGCCCATATCATCTAATGCGTGCCAACTGCGTTTTCATGATTCAGTCGGTGGCTACAAACAGGACAGGCCGGACCCCAGGTTTTCTGGCTCCCGTACTGTCACAACCTATTCTGTTGGAAAATTATGTAAACAGTGGTTGCAACATTCTTCCCTAGACTCTGTTAAACAACATTTGTCCCTCCTGTCAGGCAACATTGATCTGTCCGACTTCCTTTTGGGGCCTCTTGGTCCCCGACCGAAGAGATTCATTTATGAAACTTATAATGAACTCTGGAAGCTTTCGCAAATTGAAGCTGCTTCCCGTCTGCGGGAAATAGACTAAGCAAATTTAGAAAAGGTGCTTGCCGTTGTTGACAATAGTATTAATACCCTGTCTTCCCGCATTTACACGTTGGAGAATATTGTGTCCTCTGTTGTCGATATTGTACAGGATGATGTTTCTGTGATGTATCATGGTCAAAATCAGTTACGTTCAGTTATGCAGTTTGCATGGACTTTGCAAACCCTGAAATTAGGTAAAGTTCCTTGGCACTTTTTGAACACCTCTGCCTTGTTTCTACCTTCTAATTAAACTGACAAACAACGGTTCATGTCCATGAAGGATGCGGCTTACACACTGTTACATATTGAAAAGATAGAGCCCTTGCCGTTCTCTGTGGCGGAATTGGATTCTGCTGTGTGGCTAGTTCATGGGGTTATTGCTTTGCCTTTTTCTTTATTTGAATTTAGTTCGTGCATGAAGCATTATCCTGTGGGCCGCTTTCAGCCCTTGGGTAGTGCCTTCCTTCATGAACTTTGGTCTCTCCCTTTCATGTATAAATGCCTTAGAGACGGAAAGGAGGTTTTTCTCACGGGGGAGTCTTGCGATTCTACTGTAGGTCACTCCCTTATTTGCAAACATATTAAATTACACGGCGCTTGTAGCGTGTCCGTGCTGAATCTGGCTTGTGTGTTAAAGGGTATTCCTGCTCCTGCTATTTCTCCTACTTTTACCTTGCTTTCTAATGGTAGCTATTTGCTTTTGAATAACGAGAACTGCTGTGGCATGCACGCTGGCATACCCTATATTGTCACTGTTTCGCACAGGGTTGTTTGCTGCAAGAATGTGCTTTTTCCTCCCCCTCACGACTTCATGGATAGTTCCATTTGGCCTTCCATTCCGACCCTGAAGGCGGATTTCAATAAATTGAGCAGAATAAAGGCGCTATTATTGAACCAGGAGGTTATGCTCACATCCGCCCGGGAGACTTTCATTCTCCAGGTGGCGAGTACCCACAGTGAGATTCAGGCCCTTCTGAACACTAACCTCCCACAACATTTCGGTGAACTGATTCATCGTATTTTTAATGCGTCTAACACTGAAGGTCTGGTACACTTTTTTAAAGTTGTGGGCTCCGGCCTTGTGACCTCCTTTCAAACTATTTTTGGTGTGATACCGGCTTTTATTCATTCCATTTTTTCCAGCGTCTTTGGTGGCTTCCAATTGATCCTCGCCTTGGCGGCTGGTGTATTATTGTTGGTCTGTTTTCTGCGCAATGGCTGCTCTCCGATGGGTCCTTCTCGACTAAGATCGGCTCCTGCTGCTCAGTGAGAGGCTCCTCGAGGGCTTCGGAGTCCTGTCATTGGCGACACTGAGTGTGTCCTATACACTTTCTTTTCGCTTTGCGTATTTCACTTGCGTGCAACCTGTGATGTCTTGCATCCGCTGTCCTTTTTCCTGGACCATGGATTATTGCCTCTCCAATTCGTCTTTGTCTGTTCCGGATTTTGTTCGGTTGGTGGGTCCCTTAGAGGCCCATGAACGGGACTGTTCCGCTGCAGGCTACATGGCACGTGCGGCTGCACTGGGGATTTTGGCACAATGGGATATCTGGGCGGCTGCTCAGACTCTCCTACAACAAAGTTTTCTGGAGTACCATGCAAGTTGTCCCGCATTGCTTTTGGATGGTCCCTCTTCCGAGGAGCATCCCTGCTGCTTTGATTTAATGGACTGGATGGGGTCAATGTTTTTTGACGATTCCAATGATGTCCTTTTGGAAGGTGTGGCGTTTTTCTGCACTTACACGCTGTTGGATTAACATGGCCTTCCCCCTCTGTGCTCTGCCGCACTGGATATTTTTTTTGCCTTTCCCATGCACTGTCCTTCATGGGGGCTGCCGTCTCTGTTCTGATCGATTGACTTGGACTCTGTCTTCGTCCTTTGTCTTGGCCGATGGACTGCCCAGGGGAGGGTGTCTTATGGTTTGTGGCCTCCTGGCCTGCCTTGCTATGTTGGCATAGGGTTGGCTGCCATGATGTCTTTTTGCACACGTTACTCTGGGCCGTTGTTCTATCGACCTCTGCTCTTGCCAAGTTATTTTAGAACTGTCTGCATTTTCTGACTCTCACCTTTTCTCCTGTTCACTTTGGGCTCAGTCTGCACAACATGTACAAGGTCGAATAACAGCGTCTCCTTGTTCTTGCTGATTTGGCCAGTCCCTCGCACCTAGACATAACAGTATGTACAGCTGCCATGGAGATATTTGTGTGCTTTTAATATTGCAGTTTGCCCGCTTTTAGGCACTTGGAGAAAACCTTTCCAGGGAGAAGAGCTGTGATTGTTTGCTGATGTAGTTTTGCATCTAGAGACTGAGGTATGGGGGTTCGCTAGTCAAAGCCCAGAGGTCTTCTATTATTATTATAATACTAGCTTTTAGCACGGGGAGGGTGGTAAGGTCATTTAGCCCTATATCCACTGCTTTATGAAATGCTTTCCCCGTTTGTATTCTATGGAGTTGTAACTATGCTGATTATATTATTCTTATGCATTCTGCTGATAGTACTGACACGTGTACTGTATCTTAGAGCACGTTAGTAAAATAAACACATTTGACTAAACCGTGTCTCTTATTACGCGCGTTGTGGACAGGTGTGAGTGAGTAACGAAAGGGTGTTCTTGCCTCTGAGAGTCCTGAGAGAGAGAGATACCGTGTTCTGGGTTGTCTAATCATTGGTAGCATTGGTGCTGATGAGACGCTACAGCTAGCTGGGTTGGGGTTTTAGGTGCTACGGTGTATGGTTGGCTCACCACTATATTCCGAGGTCCTATCATCCTGGGCATAGCTCTGCATATGAGCAGAATCCCTAAGACAGTAGGCCATATACTAGGGACTTATAAGGGCCCTCCAGAATCCAATCAAAGAGGTACCTAAGGTACATGGAAACCATTTTAGAGAGGAAGCAGCTAGGCTGGGGTTCTGATTAGCAGGACCCCAGCCAGACTAAAGTCGAAAAACAGTGAAGCATCAGCAAAAAGTGGGGGTACCCATGTGAAGCAGATCCTACTCTCCTACACAACCCTCCCCCCAAACGCAGGGACATTAAACTAACCTTGACCAGTTGAGTCTTCATGTTCTTAGTGGAAGTACCTAGAGAGTCCATCTGCATTGGCATGGTTACTCCCAGGTCTATGTTCCACTGTAAAGTCCATCCCCTGTAGAGAAATGGACCACCTAAGCAGTTTGGGGTTTTCACCCTTCATTTGTTTTAGCCATAAGAGGGGCTTGTGGTCTGTTTGAACAAGGAAGTGAGTACCAAACAAGTATGGTCTCAACTTCTTCAGAGCCCAAACCACAGCAAAGGCCTCCCTCTCAATGGCTGACCAACGTTTCTCTCTAGGGGTCAGCCTTCTGCTAATGAAAGCTACTGGCTGATCCTGACCTTCATCATTCAATTGTGACAGTACAGCCCCTACCCCCAATTCAGATGCATCTGTTTGGACAATGAACTTCTTGGAGTAATCAGGACTCTGTAGAATGGGATCAGTGCACATGGCCTGCTTCAGGTCATCAAATGCCTTTTGACAGCTAGCTGTCCACTGAACCTTTTTGGGCATTCTCTTGGAAGTTAAGTCATTCAGGGGTGTCACTATTGATCCATACCCCTTGACAAATCTCCTATAGTACCCAGTCAGGCCTAAGAAGGCTCTCACCTGAGTCTGGGTAGTTGGAGGAACCCAGTCCATGATGGTCTGGATTTTGCTCTGAAGTGGTTGAACCTGGCCTCCACCTACAAGGTGGCCCAGGTACACAACCTAACTCTGCCCTATCTGGCACTTGGTGGCCTTGATAGTGAGGCCTGCCTTTTTCAGGGCGCCAAAACATTCCTTAGGTGGACCAGGTGATCCTCCCAGGTGGAGCTAAAGACAGCAATATCATCAAGATAAGCTGCACTGTAGGCTTCCAGACCTGTGAGAACTGTATTCACCAACCTTTGGAAAGTGGCAGGTGCATTTTTCAAACCAAAGGGCATTACCACAAATTGATAATGCCCACTAGGGGTTGAGAATGCTGTTTTTGGCTTTGCATCATCATATAGCCTGATCTGCCAGTAGCCAGCTGTTAGGTCAAATGTGCTTAGGTACTTGGCTGAGGCCAAAGTGTCTATTAGCTCATCTGCCCTGGGTATTGGATGGGCATCAGTCCTAGTGACTGCATTGAGACCCCTGTAGTCCACACAAAACCTCATCTCTCTTTTCCCACCACTGGTGTGAGGTTTTGGCACAAGGACCACTGGACTAGCCCAAGGGCTATCTGAGGGTTCAATAACTCCCAAATCCAACATTTTCTGGACTTCTGTCCTGATACAGTCCCTGACATGGTCAGGTTGCCTATAAATCTTATTTTTAATAGGCAGACTGTCCCCAGTGTCCACTTCATGAGTGCACCAGGTGTTCTGACTTGGAGTCAGAGAGAACATATGTCTGAACTGATTGAGCACCTGTCTGCAATCAGTTTGCTGCTGGGCAGTGAGGCTGCCTGCCAAGGCTATACCATCCACTGACCCATCATCAGGGTTCTGTGAGAGCAGGTCAGGGAGTGGGTCACTCTCTTCCTCCTGTCCCTCATCAGTAGCCATGAGCAAGCCCATGTCTGCCGTGTCCACATATGGTTTCAATCTGTTGACATGGAGAACCGTGTGTGGACTCCTGGGTGTTCCTAGGTCTACCAAATAGGTAACTTCACCCTTCTGCTCAACAATGGTATGGGGTCCACTCCATTTGTCTTGGAGAGCTGCTGGGGCCACTGGCTCCAACACCCACACCTTCTGCCCTGGCTGGTAAACAGTCAGTACAGCCTTTTGGTCATGCCAGGCTTTTTGTAGTTCCTGGCTAGCCTCAAGGTTTTTAGTTGCCTTTTTCATGTACTCAGCCATCCGGGAGCAGAGACCAAGTACGTAGTCCACTATGTCCTGCTTTGGGGGCTTGAGAGGTAACTCCCATCCTTCCTCCACCAGACACAATGGGCCCCTGACAGGATGGCCAAAAAAAAGTTCAAAAGGGCTGTAGCCAACCCCCTTTTGAGGCACCTCCCTATATGCAAACAAAAGGCAGAGCAAGAGTATGTCCCATCTTCGCCTAAGCTTTTCTGGGAGCCCTTTAATCATGCCCTTTAAGGTTTTGTTGAACCTCTCAACTAAACCATTGCATTGTGGGTGATAGGGTGTGGTGAATTTGTAAGTCACTCCACACTACTTCCACATTACTTTTAAGTATCCAGACATAAAGTTAGCACCCCTGTCTGATACCACCTCCTTAGGGAAGCCCACTCTTGAGAAAACTCCCAGGATGGCTCTTGCCACCACAGGTGCTGTAGTGGTCCTAAGGGGAATAGCCTCTGGGTACCTAGTGGCATGGTCCACCAACACCAGGATAAACCTGTGCCCAGATGCTGTTTGGGGATCCATGGGACCAACAATGTCAATCCCCACCCTTTCAAAGAGAACCCCCACCACAGGTAGTGGTATCAGGGGGGCCTTTGTAGTGCCACCTGCCTTGCCACTGGCCTGGCAGGTTACACAGGAGTGACAAAACTCCTTGGTGTCTTCAGACATGTGGGGCCAGTGAAAGTGAGGGACAATTCTGTCCCAAGTCTTGTTCTGGCCCAGGTGACCTGCTACAGGAATATCATGGGCTAGGGTCAATAGGAAGCCCCTGAACTTCAGAGGTATAACCAACCTCCTGGTGGCACCAGGCCTGGGGCCTCTACACTCTGAGTCCAAGAGTCCATCATCCCAATACACTTTATGGGGACCACTAGCATTCCCAGCAGCCTCAGCAGCAGCTTGCTGTCTGAGGGGTTCAAGAGAGGGGCAGCTCTGCTGCTCCTGGCTCAGATCTGCCCTGTCCCTAAGAACTCAACCTGATCAGGCTCAAGCTCCTCTGGGACAGTTCCTTCCTCAAGACTGAGATCATCTCCCTCAAGAGACTGATCTTCCTTCTGAGCCAAGGGGGAAGGTGCTGCCTTAACCCTACTACTCCTCCTCTTGGATGGCACTTGGTCCATTGTTCCAGGATCCAAGGCCTGTTCAGTGTTAGTCATTTTGGCCTGTTACCTGGTCACAGCAAACACATCTGCAGGGATGCCCAGCATTTCTGCATGGGTCCTGAGCTCCACTTCTGCCCAAGCTGAAGTTTCTAGATCATTGCCAAGCAAGCATTCAACTGGTAGGTCTGCACTCACCACAACCTTCTTAAGGCCAGTTACCCCTCCCCAGGAGAAGTTAACAACTGCCAGAGAATGGTCTGTTCTGACATTGCTAGCATTGGTCACTTGGTACATTTCACCAAGTATAATCTGCCCAGGATCCACAAGACCTTGTGTCACCATGGTGACACTTGCTCCTGTGTCCCTGAATGCCAAAGCCTCTTTTTCATTTATTAATGGCTGTTGCCTGTACTTGCCCAGATTACTGGGACTCACAGAGGAGGTCACATCCATGCCTCCATCACAGACTAGGACAGCCTGAGTGAGTTCTCTGACTAGGCCAGAGCCCATCTCATTACCCAGGGTCAACCCTACTAAACCCTTGGCTTGTGTGCTCCCACCACCATTTGTAACTGCACTAGGGGGAACAGGTGCCTTAGGGGCATTGGTCGGGGCTGGAATAGAGTCTTTGTACTTGGTGCAATCACTGGTCCAGTGTGTCTTTTGCTTACAGACTTTGCACCATGGTTTCTTTTGGCCTTTCCCTTTGTTAGACTGTGAATCCCCACCTGAAGAAGATTTTTGGGGGCCTTGTGAAGACTTCTGGTCTTCACCCTTCTCCCCACCCTTGTCAGAGTTTTTAGAATCTTGCTTCTTTGGGTCACCACCTTGGTTCTGTACCTTCTGCCTCACCCTGGTTCTGACCCATTTGTCTGCCTTCTTTCCCAATTCTTGGGGAGAGGTCAGATCAGAGTCCACCAGGTAATGATGCAACAGCTGATTTTGACAGTTATTAAGAATCTGCTCCCTCATGATAAGATTGTACAATCCTTTGAAGTCACATACCTTACTGCCCACTAACCAACCTTTCAGAGCCTTAGTAGAACAATCAACAAAGTCCACCCAGTCTTGATTTTGTGCCTTTTGGGTATCGCAGAACTTTAACCTGTATTGTTCAGTTGTTATGCCAAACCCATCAATCAATGCACTTTTTAAGACTTGATAATTATCAGCATCCTCCTCTCTAACATTGAGGAGCTTATCTCTACCTTTGTCTGCAAAGGAGAGCCACAAGATTGCTGCCCACTGCTCCTGAGGGACCCTCTGTACTTTACAGGCCCTCTCCAGTGCAGTAATCCATTTGTGGATGTCACCCCACTCTGATAGGGAGGGACAATCTTGCTCAGGTTTCTATGGTCATAAGACCTTTCCCTACCACTAGGGAAGTTGCTGCCACCATGGGACTCTAGTCCCAACTTTCTTCTCTGTCTATGAAGCTCTAGGGACTCCCTGTCTATAGCCAACTGCTCTCTTCTGATTCTCAACTGAGCTTCCTCATACTTGAGCAGTCTCTCTTTCCTCTCATGAGAGGATTCCCTCCTATGAGAAGAAACAGAGGTCCCTACTGAGGTGTCAGAGTGGTCAGACTCCTGAGAAGGAGATCTGGACCTTCTAGGCACACTCACAACTCTTCCTGGTGGGACAAAGGGGAGGTCATTCTGATCCTCCTCCTCATCCTCAGGAGGAGCTGCATTCTCCAGGGCAGGATCATTGTCATCCTCCTGGCCAGTTTCTGAGGTCAGGTCCTGGGTATTTTCACCCCTGGTCCCTTCCTCATCTTCTGCCCCACCCTCTCTGCCTACCTTAGCAGACCCTATGGGCCTTCTGAGATCATCTAGCAGAAGCATCTCCATGAGACGTTGGATGTTGGCACTTTTGCCTGTCTTCAGCTTCCTAATCTTGCACAACTCTCTCAATTCCAAGAATGGGAGGTTGTCATATTTGTATGGCAGGAGCCCACTGGTTCCTGGCAGTGAAGACATTACTAGTGAGGTGTGGTGTATGCACTACCTACTCTAGTGTGGCCTACTACACTCTCTTGAGTTGTAGAAACGGTGTGCTAGGCCCTTAACACACAACTCTAAGTTCAGTAGAACTTACTGTATACTAAGCTTGTTTTTATATGTACCTAAGGTACCCTTAGTGGTTTTCAGTTGATCAATTCAATTGAGATTATCTGGTAAAACAATAGCAAGCTGGAATCCCACACGCTGCACACCAATGTGAGAAGTTGGCCTGGTATATGCTGTCCACTAATTAAAGTGGGCACCTTGTACCAGTCCAAACAACCCCTTATGGACATAGGTTAAAGACAACCTTTATTGAAAGCTATCCTAGTGGTAGCTATGGAGAGCAGCCTTCATGCTAAGTCTTGAAGGAATGTAAAGCAGCTTGTTTTACCAGTCTATAATCTCTTGAGTGACCAAATGAAAGAGGACCACACCAGGTATATATATAAAATATATGTATTTAGTCTTAAACACACCCCTCTAGTCTCTTTATGAGGCTAGAGTTCGAAGTACATAGATTACAAGTCAGTTATCAACAGTAATAGCACAAATACACATTTGGTTCCTAGGGGCGTACCAAACCATATACCAAAAAAGTGGTATAAGAACCACGACTGAGCTAGACACAAGGCCTAGAGCCTGTAGAAGTGCTTGGACCCCAAGGAACCACCCAAGGTAGTGATGCAGGGGACCCATGGGGAACGCGTGCAGTGTGGGAACACAGCCGCGAATCGCCGTTAACTTCTATGGGGAAAGTCGCGGTTGGATTTTTACAAGAAAAGGACACTTAGAGGAGGACTTGGAGCAAACCCCTTTAGAACTAGGCAGTTATAGAGTCAATACCCACGGGAGCACCGGAGTACTCGAGTTACCTCACACAGGGAAGCCGGGTGCATAGGTGTCTTTTGGAGTCGGGTTTCGTCGTCGTTTTCAATGGCGATCTGCTGCAACGGGCTGCTGGTGACCAAGTCGAAAGTGTCCGGGTGGATCCAAGGATGGATCGAAGATCTGGAGAACCTGAAAACAGAGGGGACAGAGTCTGGGTCACTAGTCAGTGACCAGGGGCACGATAGTCGAATGCCCTCAGATGTCGGGTGCTTCAGGTGAGTTGATGGGTGCCTTGACTCTTCAGCCACGAGGTCCAGGAGGCGTCGACGATGACCAGGAGCTGGATTCGAATTGTCCCATGAAGTTTGTCGAGTGCTGCAGTGTCGGCGACCAGATTGGACCCAACAAGCCTTGGCAACGGCAAGTCACGTAGAAACAGAGAAAGGACTTTGGTACAGACCAGCAAGGTCTGAGGGACTCACCCAGTGAGGGTAAGTCAGGGCACATCTGGAGCAACCAGGGAAGTCCAAGCAAAAGAAGAGTTGCCTTCGGGAGGACCCACTAGCCAACAGACTAGCGATCGCAAAGGAGCCTTGAGTGGACGCACATGGCGCTGGCTCACAGGACACTCGTGGAGTGGAGGCCAGTGATCTTCGGTGCAGTCGGTGCTCGTGGCGGAGGCTACTGGGAGCCCAAAGCACAACTTCGAGGGAGACCAGGAAGATGATGCACTTGCAAAAGTTCTTGGTGTCCAGGGGTCACGGTTCCACGTTACCCACGACAGCTATGTGCCTCAGCTTTGCTGGGGTCTCAGGGCAGCCTCGAGGAAGTCTGGAAATCTACCTCTGGTGATGCAAAGACTTCAGCCTCCGGTGGGAGCTTCAGCGATGCAGACCGGACAGTTGCTTCTTTGGTGCCTGCCAAGCAGGGGAGTCACTCCTTGACCCCAAGGGAGATTCTTCAGTCCTCTAACCTTTAAGTAGAGCGTCGAAGGTCCAGGATTCACGTTCAGAGTTTTGTCCAGGGATAATCTAAAGTCCTAAGGACTGGGGTCCCATACTTATACTAAGTTAGGGGGTTGGACATACTCTGGGGACCCACCTATGGGAGGGTCAGGGAAGAGGGGTGGTTACACCCATTCCCTTTGTCCAGTTTCGCGCCAGAGCAGGGGCAGGTAGCCCCTGCAACCGGTTTGAACTGGCTTATGCACAGGGACACCAAATGTGCCCCAGTGCAGGACTTCAAAGCACCAGGGAGTGCTCCCGCCCAGCCCCAATACACACTATCCTGTCTGGGGAGGTGATTACACCTCCCTGTGACAGGAAACCTGTTGTCCAGGCCTCCCCTGCCGGAGTTTCGGTCAGCAGCAGGAGGCCAGACCCGTGTCTGTGGCAGCTGCATCCATTTTGTGATGTCAGGGCTCTGAAAAGTTAATACCGGATATGCCGGTGTGTACATGTCTCTCCCTCTAGAAGGGTGGAATGCTACCCCCGCCGCCAGGATTGGCGGGGGGGTAGTATTCCAAGGTGTTTGACACCAAACACGACATGTTTTGGTGCAGCCAGTCCAAAGTTAGCATTCTACCGCGAGGATATAATGCACTTAAGAGTATATGGTCAGGCTGCACCACAAACAGCACCAGAGGATTGACTCCGAACGCTGCAGAGGGGCTCTGCTCATGCAGGGGCACCCTCTCACATAAAAACCAAGCACTCTGCCTTCAGGATTGTTTAAGGCCTGCCATAGGAGTGACTTATAGGTTTATATGTGTGTTCCATGGTAGTGATATAGGTAGCCTATACCACAGTAAGGGGTGCATGCACCACCTTACCCAGGCTGCAGTAGCAGACCTGTGGTGTCTTTTTGGAGGGCTTCCCAGGGGTGGCATAATATATGCTGCAGCCCCTGGTAGGCCTCTGGGGTACCAATGCCCTGGGTACATAGTATACCATATACTAGGGACTTATAAGGGCCCTCCAGAATCCAATCAAAGAGGTACCTAAGGTACCTGGAAACCATTTTAGAGAGGAAGCAGCTAGGCTGGGGTTCTGATTAGCAGGGCCCCAGCCAGACTAAAGTCGAAAAACAGTGAAGCATCAGCAAAAAGTGGGGGTACCCATGTGAAGCAGATCCTACTCTCCTACAGATCTCATGTGCCTCACCTGCACTTTGGACTGGCCACTGCCCTTGCTGTTCACTGCTGTTTGCCCCTTGCCTGTGCAGGATCTCATGTACCTCATCTGCACTTTGGACTGGCCACTGGCCTTGCTGTTCACTGCTGTTTTCCCCTTGCCTATGCAGCTTCTCATGTACCTCACCTGCACTTTGGACTGGCCACTGGCCTTGCTGTTCACTGCTGTTTGCCCCTTGCCTGTGCAGCTTCTCATGTACCTCACCTGCACTGTGTCCTGGCCACTGGCCTTGTTGTTCACTGCTGTTTGCCCCCTGCCTGTGCAGCTTCTCATGGACTTCATCTGCACATTGTACTTGCCTTGTTGATCACTGCTGTTTGCCCCTTGCCTGTGCAGCTTCTGATGTGACTACTCTGCACATTGTACTTGCCTTGTGGTTCACTGCTGTTTGCACCCTGCCTGTGCAGCTTCTCATGGATTTGACCTGCACATAGGACTGGCCACTGGCCTTGCTGTTCACTGCTGTTTGCCCCTTGCCTGTGCAGCTTCTCATGTACCTCACCTGCACTATGTCCTGGCCACTGGCCTTGTTGTTCACTGCTGTTTGCCCCTTGCCTGTGCAGGATCTCATGTATCTCACCTGCACTTTGGAGTGGCCACTGGCCTTGCTGTTCACTGCTGTTTGCCCCTTGCCTGTGCAGCTTCTCATGTACCTCACCTGCACTGTGTCCTGGCCCCTGGCCTTGTTGATCACTGCTGTTTGCCCCTTGCCTATGCAGGATCTCATGTGCCTCACCTGCACTTTGGACTGGCCACTGGCCTTGCTGTTCACTGCTGTTTGCCCCTTGCCTGTGCAGGATCTCATGTACCTCACCTGCACTTTGGACTGGCCACTGGCCTTGCTGTTCACTGCTGTTTGCCCCTTGCCTGTGCAGCTTCTCATGTACCTCACCTGCACTTTGGACTGGCCACTGGCCTTGCTGTTCACTGCTGTTTGCCCCTTGCCTGTGCAGCTTCTCATGTACCTCACCTGCACTGTGTCCTGGCCACTGGCCTTGTTGTTCACTGTTGTTTGCCCCCTGCCTGTGTAGCTTCTGATGTGACTACTCTGCACATTGTACTTGCCTTGTGGTTCACTGCTGTTTGCACCCTGCCTGTGCAGCTTCTCATGGTCTTGACCTGCACATTGGACTGGCCACTGGCCTTGTTGCTCACTACTGTTTGCCCCCTGCCTGTGCAGCTTCTGATGTGACTACTCTGCACATTGTACCTGCCTTGTTGATCACTACTGTTTGCCCCCTGCCTGTGCAGCTTCTGATGTGACTACTCTGCACATTGTACTTGCCTTGTTGCTCACTACTGTTTGCCCCGTGCCTGTGCAGCTTCTGATGTTACTTCTCTGTACATTGTAGTGGCCACTGGCCCTGCAGTTGCCCACATTTGTTATCTATCTATGCACAAGTGTGAATAAAGACAGTTGTTCCTGTTGTCAGTTCTGTTAGTGTAATTTCTCAATAAAACAGTTTCTGTGTATGCATGGTTTACTGTGTCACATGCTCAGTATGGCACTTCAACATTGGCAATGGGTTGTCTCACGTTTCCATGTTTTTGCAGGGGTGACAGGGACTTCAATTCTTCCTGACTCTTATACTTGTGGGTGCAGTGAAGGTGGTTTTTGAAAATGTTCTTGTTGTCATCATCCTTCTTTGTCCATGTTGTCTATGGTGTAGACATGTCATGTTTGGAGGCAATGACATCACAGGGTGGGAGTTTATGCACAGGCTTTCATGCAGGTTGGCACGGGTCATGGTGTCTGTGTGAGCTTACTTACTGTGTGCCCAGCAGTGTATGTGTACGGTCCTCTTGTGGTGGTCAGTAATCCTGGTCCCATGCCTTTCTTCCAAAGTGTACACTTTGGTGGTGGAGAAGTGTGTGGTGTGAAGGGGGTGACTTTGTGGTGACTCTTGATGTGTGTGCACCTGCATTGTCAACTACACCCATGTGTCACCCTGGACTGGTGTGCGTGTATGTGTACTTGTTGTGCCCTGCAATTGTGATGTGGTGCACATGGGAGTGTTGTGTGCTGCTGATGTGAGAGGGGGATGTGTGACGTATCCTACTTGTGCTTCTCAATCATGGAGTGTGTGAATGGGGCCTGTGTGTTGTGGTGCAGAGATGCTCTTGTCAGGTAATTGCATACCTATGTGTGTCTGTTCAGTATTTGACTTCATGGCCTTCCTCTCATCCCTGTGCCTTGACATGGGTGGCCTTGCTGTCTCCCCTGAGTTGTTGAATTGAGGTGCTTGTGTTTTGGGTTGACTCACTGTGGCAGCCATGTGTGATTTGATGGGCTGTGGGTGTTCTCAGAGGTCTGTTGTCTTGCATGTGATGTACACATGCTTGATAGTTGTGTCCTTGTCCTTCCATTTGTGGGCACATCACTTTAGCTTTCATGTATGTTGTCCTCCATTGCTGCTAGCATGTGGTCTGTGTATGTGGCTGTGAGGCAGGCTAGGGTGTGTCTGTGTAAGTTGGTAGGCTGTGTGTGCAGTGAATTGTTTGATCATCAATATGTGTGTGTGTGTGTGTGTACATTTTGTGCTGGAGCTCAGTGTTCTGGGCATGTGTGTGGTGTTGTTGTGGTGTGTGTGTTGGCTGGGGCCTGGCCTTCTGTGGTATGTGTTCCTGTGCAACAACTCCTGTTGTGGCTATCTCTGCAGTTGTTAGGGATGTGGGGCAGGGTGTGTATTCACCTGTGTTGTTGTTGTGCAGGAGTGGCACATGGCAGGCACATGATATGTACATTCAGGGAGAGGGCTAGTGTGTTGTGTTTTCAGTGTGGGTTTTGTGTTGTTTGTACAGTGGCCATGGCTGGCGCTGGCATTGGCCTCTGCGTTGTGTGCATGTTTTCCTGCACACTGACCGCGGCGGTGACGAGACCGGGACATTTGTTCATGATCGCGGAACATGGGTAGCCAGGATGTGGCGAAGGGGTTTTTGTGACAGGTGGGACATGTGTGGATGCAGTGATGGCTGTGTGCCTGTCCCCACAGGGGTGTCTGGTGTGGACATGCACCGTTTTCAAACCCTTGACTTGTGTATTGTGTTGCATGCACAGTTGTGTGTGTACGTACCTGCGGCGGCGTGCGCGCCGGTCAATGACTTGCAGGTGGTGTATTAGATACAGCACTGGAAAGGCGTGTAGAGCTGGATCCATCACGGTGTGGTCCGGGTGTCTATTTTTTTGCTCCTCTGTGGGGTCTCCGCCGTCTTTGGCTATACGGTTGCTCCGCCGCGGTGTGCTGCCCTTTTTCCGGCATGGTGATTTGTTCGGCGGATGGGGCGTCATTCCGCACGGCGGTTAGTGCTCATTGGCTCACTCCGCCGCGCTGGCGGGCGCACTTTGATGGCTGTCGGCGTCACACCGCAGCGGACGGGAAATGGCTCTGTCTAGACATGCTAATATTGCGGGCGTGAAGACCACTGCCAGTGCGCGGTAAATGGCGTTTTCTCCCACCGCCAGCATCGCGGAGGCGCATCTGCCTGTCATCGTAATGGACCCCAATGTTTGGAAATAGAGTTTCTGCAAATATGTGTTACTTGCACAGCACCAAGTAAAGTGTTCTGGTTTGTTTTGCTCCCATTGAACTCTGTTTGCATCACAATTCCTAATTATAAACAAATTTGCTTTTGTAATTCCTGATATATTTTGAAATATTTGTAATATTAAGTTATAGGCTATTTACTTAAATGTTATGTGTAAGAGAAAAATAACTGACATCTTCAGACAATTCACTTGACAAAAACCTCTAACTCTAGAAAGAGAGAGAAAAATAAACCTCATTTTCCAAGCAGCAATTAGTTAAAAGACAAACTGACATTTGACCTCTTTCCTTGAACAGACAGCAAATGTGTCAAGATAAAAACAAGATTTAATGGCATCTTTATTGCTCATTTACTTTCTGAATGAACAGAAGACCTGTTCCTTTCCAGCCTAAGTTTTTCTCACCAGATGGGACTAGTAGGTGCTAAAAAAAGTTCCACCTGATAAAAGTTTACTCGCAATTGCGAGTGGGCGAGTAGATTTCTTGAGGCCTGTATATGGATCTTTAAGTGAGTGTGTGAGTAGTTTTGTAGGTGTGAGAGTGGCTGTATGAGTCTGTGAGTGGGTGTGTGAGTGACTGTGTGGATATGTGAGTTGCTGTGAGGGTCTGTGAGTGGATGTGAGAGTGGCAGAATGGGTGTGTGAGTGGGTATCTAAGTGTCTGTGTGGGTGTGTCAGTAGCTGTGTGAGTGATTGGGCCAGAACAGAACAGAACCTGCCTCTTTATCCAGCAAAATTCTACAGTTTTGCACTAAATATCTACCCAACTGGAGTAATTTCTACTAGATAATTGGTAAGTGCCATCTCTTTGTGTAAATGTCTACTGCATATTCTACACTACAGCTGCATAAAGGACCATGAGCTATTGTCTCTAGTCGCCTTCTATGCGTGTAAATTTGGCAATGTGATTACTCCTCGAGCGTCTTAATACAGAAATCTGTGATAAAATGTATCCTTGTATAGAGAAGACAACGGGACTACAAAGAGCTGAATCTCCACCAAACAAGGGTACTTCCTCTTAATTATATTCAGTAAGTGCTTCTTTGTTTGGTGGAGATGTCCTCATATTTTTCTGCATCAAGAATGTGTCACCAAACTCAAAAGGCTTGAAGCACGTTCCATACTACTAAGGTTAATGGGATGGGAGCCAAATAGCCAGAGTTTGCAGGTGATGCTGTGCATTTACATATTCATAGTAATTAAAAGGGAAAACCATGGACTCTGCTCTCACCAAGAGATGACAAGCAATAACCCACTTGTCACAGTCACTACAGAACAGATGGTGCTCCATAGATTAATGATGCATTCACCTCCATCCATGATTTCATATGGTTTTCAACAGTGGAATTGTATAGCAAACACATTTGTTTTGCCTTCGCCAAGCCCAAGAAGTTAGTATCCTGTCCTTTTTAGAAGGGAAGGGGGCCACGCCCGGGCCAATTTCAGCTCTGAGGACACCATCCCTAGGGGCCCAGTCAAGAATAAATGGGGGAGGGGAGCCACTCAGCCTTCCTCCTCAGGCTGATTTTGGCCCAGGAAACCCATCCTCTGGGGCCCCACATCTTGATGGTGGGTGTCCTGTAGCCTACCCAGGCACCCAGTGTGCAGCGTCGGGGACCGCAATGGGAGCCTCAATACCCCTGCAGTCCTTGCCAGCCACATCTCCTGCAAGAGCCAGCAGTGCTCCCACATGCAGGGAGCAGCCAAAAATGCTGCTCCCTGTGTGTGGGAGCAATACTTTCATCTGTTTTCCTGCCTGCCTGACAGCGGGCAGGAAAACAGATAAAAACTTTGCTCCCAGCCGGCAGGAGGAGTTTTCCTATTTTTGTTTAAAATTGGTTTGGGACTTTTCATATTTGTGTTTCATTTTATTACTGTTTGTGTGCTGCATAAATACCGTACACAATGTCCTTAAGTTAAGAATGACTTTGTTTGTGCCAATTACCAGATGGTTAAACACAAGTTAATTTAATGACTTGGGTGGGTCACCACGACAAGGACTGCAGTTGTTGTCTAAGTGGGGCTTCCACTCCCCTCAACCAATAACCTCATTTCTTACACTTAGTTAGCTGTGCTGGACTACCCTGAGCATCAGTGTGAGTGTTTCTGTATTGCTTTGTGTCCTTTTTAGGTCTAGGAGAATTTTTCATCAAACTGGTGAAATTCACATAATTCCTGATTTTTGCATTTATGTGAAATTCCTTAGAAGGCATGAAATGTCTTGCACATAGAGTAGGGGCGGGTAATGACCTGGGCCCAGTTCTTCAGGCCAACTGGGACTGTTGACTTCAAAGAGAAATTTCTCAGTTTTCTCCACTTTGAGCTCTAAAAAGCTGTAGATCAGCCAATCAAAAATAGCTGACATGCAAGTGGAGAAGCAACTCAGCGGGGCGTGCATGCATCGAGGTTCCTTAAATAGTCTGTGTACCACAATGAAGCCGCTCCCAGTAGGGTGTCACAAGTACTAGTGCAGTTTTAGTCTGTGAGTGAAGACATCTCACATAAAATGAAGGACTGGTCTCACACACCACCTGGTGTCATGCTTCATCATTGACCAGTCCTCGCCCTCTAAAACCTTGGTTTGATAGAGTACCCCGTGCCTCTCGTTCCCTTACCCCAGATTTGGTCTGGGTGTTGTGGTTATATCCTTAAATAGTCTCCCATGCACATCTAGAGCGCTGACCTGATCAATATTGAGGTCCTGACCCTCCCAAGCCTGGCACCACTCAGCTGAGGGACTTGTGTAGCGTCCCCACAATAAAGTGCAACAAGCATTGGTAAATGCATTAGGTTTCATGTATGGGATTAATAATAAGTTAAGAGGTGTGGGAGCAGTATATGAGTGCAGGGAGAATGGTGTGAGTGCTCTGTGTGCAGGATGAGTGGTGACAGCAAAAGTCGGTAAAAAGAGGAAAAGATCATACAAGTACAAAGGCATACACACTTTACGCAAACACACAGGCACAAACAAATACAAACCTCATACACTGGCAGCGCATACAACACTTGTACAGAAGCACACGCATGCCTACAATGTGATACTCATCACTGTACACATGTATTACACAGACATATACACACTCATTTACATACATAATAACTCGTGCACAAACTCACTTATAACATTCCGATGGCATACACACACATTTTTAATTGTGCTGCTAAAAATAGGCAGCCTCAATATTGAAATCAACTACTCCGCTGAAGTAAAGGGATTAACTTAATAGGATGTACAATGAAATACCATTATCCCACGTAAACTTCTAAGCCTCACTGTTTCCCTTCTGCTAATAAGGAACATCAGCAGTTTGCACTCAGCTCTTGAGCTCATAGCTTCCCTTCCATAGAAAACAATTATCCAGTGCATGTTTTTGTTCAGTTATGGCTGCACTCTCCTGCGTGCCGCTCGCAGCTCTCTAATGAAACACGAAAGTGTGAGAGTGAACGCAAATCTCCTTCACCATCTGTTTCCAGGCTCATGCCTCATTAAGGAGCTTATTTTAAAAAATACGGGCAAGAATGAAGGGGAAATCAAAGGAAATAAAAATAAAACAAGCGATCAGGAGAATGTAAAGAGGCATCTACCCTTTTTCATCGTTCATCTTTTAGAAAACGCCTCAGCTCCTCCCCTTCGGGGAGTTATAGCCCACACCATGGACCTTGCATTCCAGGTGTGAGGAGGGAATCCAATGATGAAGCATGTCAACCTATGGTGAGTGAGGGTTTTTTTCCCTTTCCTTTTCTTCTCTGGTGGTGGGAGGGGGTATCGAACCCTGATTTTCAAAATACTTCTACCGACGCCGCCATCTCTTGGGACGGACGCGGTCTAGTTGTTTTTTATGCTGGCTACAAAAGTGGACGCTGCGCGAGCGCGCCGCGCGCGCCTAAGGCAAGCCCGTCTGCGCCCGTCAGCGTCCCGGAGGCGGCCGGCTTCGGAAATGCTGTCGGTTTACCTGCAGAGCGCCCCAAAGCTATAAAATATGACAGAGAGAACTTACTTAATATCGGTAGGTGTATAAGCTGCAGGCCCCACCTCCCTATGCCGTTGAGTGAGGATGCTGCTTGCAAGGATTGTAGTTGGCAGGTCTCCTGTACCCTAGGGAATTGTAGTATGATACCGAATACGGCTATCAACAAAGCCCAGCTGGGAGGGGCGGTAGGCACCTACTAGCGTCACTGCTAAATATACGCTCAGCTAAAAAACATGAGCTACAACTCTATGAACTACTAACTGACTCTAGCCCTGACATGATGTTTTTAACAGAAACATGGCTGACTGAGGCTTCAAACCCCACTATCGCAGGCACGATCCCCTCAGGTTATCAGATTCTGAGGAAAGATCGCCGCGAAGGGAGGGGTGGGGGTGTGGCCCTAATTTATAAGAGCACCTACAGCTGTGTACCCTTAGCGCTTACGGAGATCGAGGGGGCTGAGTCTATGGGCTTCCTTTTAACTATCTCGGCCCATCAGTCCATAGCGGGCCGGCTGGGAAGTTTTTGGAGGCGATCAGCCACTTTATTTCTCCCTTAGCTGCTAAATATAGTCACTGCCTGGTTCTTGGCGACTTCAATTTACATATGGATAACCCATTGGAACCTGAGCCCCTTAAGTTGCGTGAATCCCTTGACAAATTAAACCTGACCCCCTTTGTCCACTTCCCTACTCACGAGAAGGGCCACACACTGGACCAGATCTTTTCTTCTAAACTGATAGAAGTGGAGGCCCCTCTCCCCCTTATCTGGTCGGACCATTGCCTGATAAATTTCAGAGTCCCTAGGGTACTGGATAGGTCTCGATCTCAGGAAAAGGTCCGTGCCAGCAGTTTTAGGCCATTCAATCTGATTACTCCTGAGGCGATGCAAAGTGCCTTGCAATCTCACCCTATCCCAATTTGTGGGATTCTTGAAAGGGATGTGCACTCCTTGGAGGAGTGGATGCTACTTACAACCTCTGAACTGGCCCCCCCTACTCTGAGGGTGGCTAAGGTGAATCGTGCTTCGGCCCCTTGGTACACGGAAGCTCTAATGAAAAGTAAAAGGGCATGTAAACGCTTAGAAAGGAATTGGCGGGCGAATTACATGGCCCACGACAAATCTATTTTTAAAGCTGCACTGAGAGATCATTACCTAAAAGTTCGCGAGTGTAAGAAACTTTTCTTCTCCGCGAAAATCGATCAGGCCGACAATAAAAGTAGAGAACTCTATAACATTGTTAAAAAAATGTAATTGCCTGCAGCTATTAGATGCCCGTTTGCACCAACAAGTGAATGGTCTAATATGATGGCCTCTTTTTTCCACGATAAAATTAGGAAAATACAGGACTCTTTTGAAATGCAGTCATCGGCTTCAACAGCAGACCTAGATGCTCCTAGCGCTGCTGTCAGCTCTGAGTTCTCCCTTATGCAGTTCCCCGACATCTCTATGGACCAATCTTTAACCCTCATGAAGTCCTTGAAGTCAGGCTCTCCTGCCAACCCTTGTCCCGCTAAGGTGTTGTCTGTAATTGCAGAGGTGATTAATCCTACTGTGAATCAGATCTTAAACAATGCCTTACGGGAGGGACATATGCCTCCCTGCTGGAAACACGCGAGAATTCTTCCATTGTTAAAATAAAACCACGGCTGACCCAGAGGTAGCTGGTAATTATCGACCTATATCCCTGTTACCTTTCTTCTCCAAGGTTTTGGAGAAATATGTCAATTCCATCATCACTGACTATATTGAGACCAATCATCTTTTGCACCCAAGTCAGTCAGGTTTTAGGGCGAACTTCAGCACTGAATCGGCCCTTTTAGAAGTTGCTGAAACTATAAAAGCCACGCTTGATAGGGGAGGCAACGCGGTCCTGCTACTGTTAGATCTCTCCGCGGCCTTTGACACCGTGCCCCACAATAGACTGATACAAAGACTGGTGGAGGGCGGTGTCGGTGGCATAGCCTTGAGATGCATCAGGTCGTTCTTAAATAATCGTCTTCAAACCATTTGGTCCCCCCTTTTTCTGCCGCCATTCCTCCCATGAATGTTGGGGTCCCACAGGGCTCCATTTTGAGCCCAACCTTGTTCAATCTATATATGGCCCCTATCGCCCTTCTTGCCGAACAACATGGGGCTAAGATCGTATCGTATGCGGACGATACACAGTTGTTGTTCACTTGTGAGAAGGGTGCTGAGTTTGATGGTCAAGCAATAAACTCCTGTCTCTCAGAGGTTTTCTCTTGTCTGAAAGATAATCAACTGAAATGTAACCCTGAAAAGTCTGAGATTATCTTTTTTGGCCCCTGCCCATGTGAGGCATGGCACAACTGGTGGCCGCAGGATATGTCCCCCCCCCAGGTCGTCTTTGACCATGGTTAAGAATCTCGGAGTCAGATTGGACGCCACGCTTTCTATGAAGTTGCAGATCCAATCTGTAGCCGGGACTTGTTTCGGGGTTTTAAGAATGTTGAGGAACTTTCTTCCCCTGCTTTCTGTCCCTCACAGAAAAATCATTGTCCAAGCTTTGGTGATTTCGAGATTGGACTATGTCAACTCTTTGTAATTGGGACTACCCGGCTACTTACTTGCTCGTTTACAGGTGATCCAGAATATGGCTGTTAGGGCCATTTTTCCGGCAGGTCCCAGGACTCATACGTCCCCTCTCCTGTCCTCTTTGCATTGGCTCCCTGTTCAGAAAAGAATTAATTTTAAAGCTATGATTTTGGTCTTTAAGGCATTTCATCAGATTGGAGCCCCTTACCTTAGACAAAGATTTCCTCATTACACTCCCCAACGGACTCTGAGGTCTTCGGCTCAGCCTCTGATTCCTGTTCCTAAAGTCTCGCTCTCCCGGGTTGGAGGACGATCTTTTCAATTGGTCGCCTCCCGCCTATGGAACAGCCTTCCTTTGTCCCTTAGACAGGTTCAGGACCTGTTCCCCTTCAGGAAAAAGCTCAAAACATGGCTTTTCCAACTTTAATCTGTTTTTCGCCGTTTTTGCCTTGGGAGTCTTTTCTGCGGCTGTTATGTGTTTTTTTGCTCAGCGCCGGGACACACCTGGGAGTAGCCGTGCACTTTATAAATACCAAATTAACATAACAAATAACATAACACAACTATGGCAGGCAAAGCGGGTTTATCCTTTGATGACACTATGATACAATCCATATTACAGACACCCAGTCTACTAGACATGAATACTTTATCTACCCCTAACCACTCAGAGGAATGGGGCAAATTATCTAATTTGAAAAGACAACACATTCGCATGATGATGCATGCAGCCATCATCACTGAATACTTACGAGGTAATCTAGCACCACAGGGACTTATAGTAACAAATGCCCCTCAATTATTCTGGAGAACAAGGTATTCAAAAAGAATTGGTCACTAATCTTGTGGAAATGGACAAGGGACTGGCTTGCTCTACTCATTAATAGTGCCAAAAAGACAGCAGAACTACTCTTTATTGAGATACAACAGCTGGAAGATCAAATGTACCATCCAGCTCAGTGCGTTCAAAAAGAAATTAGAAGAAGTAAACAAGACCCTGAGTGAATCAAAAGAGGGGATCCTGAAATACAAAATCAATAAATTGAGAAAAGATATGGAGAGATTTACCCATGAGAAGGTATACCCCATTTGTCTGAAGAATACTAAACTCAAACGATGAAAAAGAACAACAGGAGAGGAGCCAAAGGATGGTGCCAAGGAACAGATGAATGGACCACAAATTTAGACGAATGGAGTAATACTCGGACTCTAGTGGGTCCACCAACTCTTTACAGTCGAGACCCAGACTATAAAGAGGCAGAGGTTTCACATCAGGAAACTATCCACCGCCTCCACCTCTACCTCCACCTCACCCCTGGTGGCCTTAACAATCTTGGGGATATCCTGTTCAACCGTTCCAACCACCACCTTTTGGAGGACAAGGCTATCAGCCTTTTTTTGAGCAGGGCCTCAAGACCTTGGGTTCAAATGAAGAAATTATCATCAAACCTGCAGATAAAGGTGGGGGCCACAGTTATCATGGATCGCCAAGACTACAACGATGAATGCAACTGTCAACTGAATAATACAAAATACTACAAACGATTACAGAATGATTCCACGCCCAAACTACAAAGGTGCATCAAAATCTTGGTTGAAAAAGGAAAAGAGGAAGGTTGGCTTACCAAGAGTGAGTCTGAATTTGTACAACCAGCCAACGCCAAGATACCATGGGGCATATGTACAAGGAGTTAACGCCGCCGGCTTTTTTTTTTATTGCCGTATTTACAAGTTGCCGCTAACCGTGGTTAGCGACAGTTTACTGGTGATATCGTCTGTTTTTCCGTTCACCACTTCTGTTAGCGATAGCTAACAAAAATGAGATGCAAGGTAGGCGTTCCCATGTAAAAACTGCCGCTAACCCCACTTTGCGATATTTACCATGATCGCCGGGGCCGGTGATAGGTTAAAAAACAGCCGCTAAGGCCTGTTAGCGGCTGGTTTCTAAGACCAGAAAAAAGGTGGTCTTAAAAATGGAGAAAACAAAACAGGATATAAGGGAGAGTAGCCCAGAACCACATTTGACAACCTACTGATGCCATGGAGGTACTACTCATGCAGCTTGGAGCACCAAGAATACCACAACAACCACTGCCACCGCCCCTAGGACCACCATGGAGGCAGAGCCAAAGGAGACAGCGGGTCTATCGTCAACGCATCACCCTGATAGACCCAACACCAGAGGATGTGATAGCCTACTACAGGCTGAAAAGGTCCTCCATCCTCCGTATATTGACCCAGATAGCCCCCAGGCTGCAGGCACCAACACAGCATTGCACCAACATCCCTCCACAGACAAAGCTTCTAGCAGTGCTGCATTTGTTGGCCTCAGGTAGCTTCCAACCAACCACTGCCAGAGTTGGGGGAGTCTCCCAGTCATCCTTTTCAAGGTTCCTCCCAAATGTCTTGGATGCCATCATCAGCCTGACGCCACAGCACCTACGCTTCCCCAACACTGCTCAAGAACAGCTTGACACCAAGCAAGGCTTCTATGCCATTGCTGGCTTTCCCCATGTGTTGGGGGCAATTGACTGCACCCATGTCCTACTTGTGCCTCCTGTGGACACTGCACACATTTACCGGAACAGGAAGCACACATACTCCATGAACGTGCAGGCACTCGTGGACCACCGTGGCTTGTTCACCAATGTCATAGCCAAGTTTCCAGGGAGTATGCATGACTCCTACATCTTCCACCAGTCCATCATCAACCAGCGGTTCGAGAATGGCACATTTGGAAATGGACTGCTTGTTGGAAAGTACCAACTGAACACACCACACACATCAAGTCCACAATCATGTAGCACACAAATGTGAGAATGCACATGTAGCAAATGTCATACAACATGCCTTGAAATATGTCCACCCACCATACACAAGAACCCAAGGGACTGTGGTGACTGGGGGTAGCCTTGTAGACAAACTTCCATCCAAGGTCCTACCCCTCCATCACGCAGCTGCAAATGCTGGGAGAGGTTTGAACCAAGTAGGTGTGATGGAGGGTCAGGACCTATGAGGAAAGTGTGAACACAAGCCCAAGTGTGGTGGCGTTGTTCTGCATAGTCAAGAGCTTGCGGAGCAGAGACTGTCCCATGCCGGTGCAGAGGGCATGTCTGTATCCCTGTATGATGTAAATTAGTGCGTTAGTGACTCTATTCTTGGATTTGGGGGGATCCATTTGAAGCTCTTACAGAGGATGCAGAGGGTGTTGAAGTAGCTGGATGTGACAGCGGTGACCTGTTGGTACATGAAGAGGGAGGATTTGAGTACGATGCCCAGGTCTCTGGCGTGGTCTGTGTGGGTTGTGGGCCTGCCGAGGGCGCTGTGCCACCAGGTGCTGTTACATGCCACTGGGGTGTTTCCAAGGATGACAACTTGCGTCCTCTCTGCGTAGAGTCCCATGCAGATGTTGCTCATCCAGTTTGCAACTTCCTGCATTTCTTCCTGCAAGTTGAGTCTGGTGGTGGTGGGCTCCTTGGTGAGGGAGAGGATGAGTGGGGTGTCCTTGGCGTAGGATACTATGCTGAGGCTGTGCTGTTGGACGATGGCTGCGAGGGGGGCCATGTGGATGTTGAAGAGTGTTGGGCTGAGCAATGATCCGTGGGGCACTCTGCATGTGAATATTTGTAGATTCAGGGAGGAAGGGTGGCAGTCTGGTCCCTTGGCTTCTGCCGGTGATGAATGATCGGATACAGTCAAGGGTGGTTCCTTGTATGCCTGTGTCATGTAGTCTGCCCGCTAGTGTGCGGTGGGAAACGGTGTGGAATGCTGCTGACAAGTCAAGTAGAATCAGGGCTGCAGTGTGGCCTTGATCGAGGAGGGTGTGGTTGTTGTCTGTGGCAGCGAGTAGGGTGGTCTCGGTGCTGTGGGTTCTTGGAAATCCAGATAGAGACGTGTCCAGGATGGCGTTGTCCGTGGTTTATCTGGTGGTCTTGGTGAATTCATGGATGACATTGAAGAGGTCTTTGGATTTGGTGGAGTATGCAACTATTATGTCGTGGATGAAGCTCCTTTCAGTGCTACCGATGCGTTTGTGGTATTTGGACATGGTGTTCTTGTATGTCTAGAAGTTTACGTGTGTCTTGTAGTTTCTCCTGATCTTCTCCAGGGGTCTGCAGGTGTGTCTGGAATCTTTGAGTTTGGTGTTGAACGATGCGGCTTTGCTGCTGCGCTGTCTGTCAGAGTTGTGTGGCGGGGTCAGTTTGTCTGCGCAGTTGGAGATCCATGTGTGGGATTACCTGGCAGCGCATTTGGCGTCAGCTGCAGCGTTGGGGGTATTGCAGTTGAGGGTTGATTTCATCTGCTCATCGGTGACTCAGCTCCAGTTCCTTTGCGTGGCACAAGGTGCGGGTTTGGCCGGCTTGGTTTTGTTTGCGAGGAAGTGTATGCAGTGGTGGTCGGTCCATGGGTGCTGTGTGGTGTGGCTGAAGTGTACGCTGTTTCCGCCTGCAAAGAAGGGGTCGAGGGTGTGTCCTGCCTTGTGGGTCGGTGTGGTTAAGAATTGTTTTAGTCACATGTTGCCGAGCTCTTCATCCGGAGGGTAGTGGAGTTGGTGTCATTGGTGTTGTTGAGGTGGAAGTCCAGGTCTCCGATGAGTATGTAGTTCATTGAGGTGATGGCGTGGGGTGCGAAGAGGTCGTTGATGGTGTTGGCAAAGCGGTCCATGTGTCCGGGGGGTCTGTTTGCAAGTGTGCCGCAGAGTGTGGATTTGGGCCTGGACTGGACCTGGAAGTGCATGTCTTCCGTGGCGGCAAATGTGTTGCTGGAGGTGGAGAGGCAGAGGGACTTTTTCATGCGCGATGGTGAGGACTCCTGCCGGGTCTTTGGGGCAGTCCTCCCTCTGGATCTTGGATCCGTCCGGGATTGTGAGGGCGATGTCAGGGGCAGAGGAGTTGGTGGTCCAGCTGTCCATAAAGAAGGCGATGTTGGGTTAGAGTGTGTCCCGGAGATACCAGATGTCCACGGTGTGTCTGTGCAGGGAGCGCTGTCACGACAGAGAAAGGTTAGTCACTAACCTGGAAAGCCGGCTACAGCGGGAGCGATGAAAGATGCCAGGTAACCCTTTCCCCTTGTATGGAACCACCAGCGAGTATATATATATAACTCCACTGGTCACACCACAGTAGGGGAAGGGGAAAAAAGGGACAAACGAAACAATAATGGTGCAGCAGCGAAATCACTCAATGGGGAACAGTTCACTCAATGGGGTGCAGACTTCACTCCTACGGTAGCCCCGTGTTCCCTGTAAGTGAGACACAACACAATACACTTGAAATCACCACTCTGAGCACCTGCAACGTAAAACAATTCAATATGTGTATGCACTTACAGTTATCAGCCACACTTATCCTTGTAAAGTACAAAAAATACAAAAAGACAAAAATAAAGGAATGAAAATAAAGCGTGGTTCCACAACAGTTCTCCTGAAGTATAACCACTATTTAGCAAAGACACTGCGCCCATAACATCCTGCAAGAAGGTAGCGTGATTGTACTTAGCTCACTCCTGGGACCTCTTCGATTCCCTTCAGGGATCCCAGTTGAGCCACTGGGAGGACTTCCAAAGAAAGTGCGCGGTTCCTGCGCTTTTCAGAAAGGTTCTCAGGTCATGAACAACAAGGAAAAGGCAAAAAAAATGAAATAATCCTGAGCCACTCAACGGCTCTTAATGATGTAGAACTCCTGTTCTCTAAAATCCCCGGTACTGTATGCACCGCGAGTCCAACAGGACGAGTCAATGCACTCCAGTGCAAAGTTCAACTGTCAGGAACGTGTTTAAGCGAAATTATCATAAGCGCATCGCGCTATCAGATATGACCGGGGCTATGCGAGCACCTTAAGTCTACCGCGACTCAGAACAGCGCTCCAGCGCGAGGCACAGACTAGCTTGCAGGCAAGAAATAAATGACGAAATGCGCATCAGCGCTACCACAGGAAACTAGCCGCCGCAGTTCCGCTCAGCTCTGTGATGGCCCCGATTGCGGGCGGAGACAAGGTCTCGAGTTTCAGAGCCGAAAGGGAAAAGCTCCACGGAACTGGAACAGCCTTCCTGGTAATCCCACAGATGACAAGCACCGGTTATTCGGTAGGCGGTGTTTTATGTAGCGAGGAGACAAAGAGGTAGGACTGCAGCTCACCGTTAGCTGCATCATGGGAGATGTAGTGTATATCACGCTCTCACACATACAATGGTGCAGACTACAGTGTACATTATGTGCTATCTTCGCCTGAACGTGACAGAACCCCCTCTCCACGACCGACGTCTCGGCGGTCCACCAGGCTTAGTGGGAAACCGGGAGTGAAAACGTCTAAGTATTCCAGGGCAGCGAAGGTTAGAACTCGGTTCCCAGGAGCGGTCCTCAGGACCATACCCTTTCCATTCTATGAGGTAATGTACCCGTCCCCTGACTAGCTTGGAATCAAGGATGTTCTTAACCTCATACTCCTCCTCCCCCTCGATCTCCGCTGGTCTCGGTCTTACAGACAGCCTGGTTTCAGGGAGACAGGGACGTAGGAGGGAAACGTGAAACACAGGGTGAATATGCCAAGCAGAAGGGAGAACCAATCTCATGGCTACAGGGTTGACTGCTCTATCGATAGGATAGGGACCCACAAATTTAGGTTGTAACCGAGTATTGCCCTTGAATTTCAGATGTTTAGTGCTGAGCCACACCTTATCCCCTGCTTTGTATGAGGGCTCTGGTGTTCTCTTCCTATCTGCGTAATGTTTGTCACGAGCCCTTGCTGTTTCTAAGTGTATTTTGGCATTCTGTAATACCAGCTTGAGGTGTGCATGGTGTTCTTGGATCGTGGGATGTTTGGATGTTACTGGATGTTCGAAGGGCAACATGTTAGGATGGTAACCATTGAGGCAAAAGAAGGGAGAACATCCTAGAGAGGAATGACTAGCATTGTTGTATGCAAATTCGGCTGTCCATAGAAGTATGTTCCATTCTTCCTCGTGTTGTAGTGTGAAACATCCGAGGTACTGCTCTAAAGTTTGGTTTAGTCTCTCCGTTTTGCCGTCTGTTTGCGGATGGTAACTCGTGGAGAGACGGGCGTCTATCTTCATGACAGCACAGAGCGCCTTCCAAAACCTTGACGTGAACTGGGTCCCTCTGTCCGTGATGATGACTGAAGGAATCCCATGCAGACGCACTATGTTCTGTAAGAATGAGGTAGCCAGTTCCCCCGATGTAGGTAATCCGGTCAGTGCAACAAAATGCCCCATTTTGGTCAGGTGGTCGATGACTACCAGTATAGTGTTGTAACCTGAGCTGGAAGGCATCTCCACGATGAAATCCATAGACACCGTGTGCCAGGGGGCTGGAGGTATGGGTATGGGTCTGAGTAATCCGCTAGGCCGTTGGTGCTGTGCCTTGGCCTGGGCACAGATGGAACATTCAGAGACGTACTTTGCGGTGTCTTTCGGAAGCGTGACCCACCAGAAGTATCTAGACATTGTCTGTAGAGTTTTCTGTGTTCCCAAATGCCCACCCAATGTGGATTCGTGAATCCATTTCAAGGCTTGCTGTTGCAAGGGACCGTCTGGTATGTATAGCCTGTTGTCGTAATACAGCAGTTTATTATGGGAGGAACGGTGTTGAGGTTCCTCTGCAACCCATATTTGTTCATCCAAACCCTCTGTTTGTTTCTGAACGTCATCCAAGTACTCAGAAGAGGTTGTCAAGGCCATTACCTCTGTCATGAAAGAAGCCTTCTGGAGTATTATAGGGAGTTCTTCTGCTGGGCCTATGCTGAGATCAGGGGTATGAGTGGGCCTCGACAGGGCATCAGCTTTACCATTTTGTGGTCCTGGTCGATATTTGATCACAAAGTCGAAGTCGGAGAAAAATAGTGACCATCGGAGTTGTCGAGGGGTTAATGCTCTAGCGCTCTTCAAGAAGAGGAGATTCCGATGGTCGGTGTATATTTTCACCGTATGTCTGGCCCCCATTAGATGGTGTCTCCACTCCTCACACGCTCTCTTTATTGCCAGCAACTCTTTATCAGAGATGCTGTAATTCACCTCACACGTAGACAGTTTCTTGGAGAAGAAGGCAACAGGATGGAGTTGGCCTGTGTCTGGATGGCGTTGGGAAAGAACTCCTCCAATGGCGTAGTATGAAGCATCCGTTTCTACCACAAACGGCTGATTAGCATCAGGATGTCTTAACACCGGAGCACTAGTGAAGCAGTCCTTTAGCATTCGGAACGCCTGTTCCGCTGATTCCATCCAGAGAAAGGCAGCTCCTTTCCGTAGCAGGTGCGTCAGGGGTTGAATGATTCTGGAGAATTCTTTGATAAATCTCCTGTAAAAATTCGCAAAGCCCATGAAACTTTGCAAGGCCTTCACACAAGAGGGTGACTCCCAGTGGAGTATAGCTTGTATCTTTTTTCTGTCCATACAGAGGCCATTTGGTCCGATAACATACCCCAAGAACTCCACTTCAGAGGTGTGAAAAAGACATTTTTCCAGCTTGGCATAGAGAGCAAACCGCTGTAACCGTTCCAGTACGGCTGACACATGAGGGATGTGCTCTTCGATGGAAGCCGAGTATATCAGGATATCATCGATATACACAATACATGATACATCCAACAAGCCTCGTAACACGTCATCCATAAAAAACTGGAATGCGGCGGGGGCGTTACAGAGGCCGAAGGGCATTACTCGATATTCATACAGCCCGAATTTGGTACGGAAGGCCGTTTTCCATTCGTCCCCTCGCCGCACCCTTACCAGGTGGTAGGCTCCCCGGAGGTCCAGTTTGGTGAACACCTTGGCTCCTTTCAACTGGTCCAGTAGAACAGGTATTAAGGGCAGTGGATATCTGTTCTTTTTGGTTATTCTGTTGATGGCCCTGTAATCAATACAAGCCCTCAAACCCCCTTCACGCTTTGGGATGAAAAATAGGGGCGAAGAAGCAGGGGAAGAAGAAGGACGGATGAAGCCGGAGGAAAGCAGTTTATCCAGGTATTGCCGCAGATAGGTTGTTTCAGCTTCAGTGAGGGCGTATATACGACTGCATGGTACACTGGCTCCGGCCTCAAGGTCAATCACACAATCATAATCCCTGTGCGGGGGTAACTTGCTTGCTTCTTGTTCGCTGAATATGGCTTGGAACTGCTTGTATTCCTCCGGTAGTGTGTAGATGCAGCACGCACTCTGTGCACTACACCCGCTAGCAAGCAGTTCTGCTGGATTTTCTGCCTTGTACGCAAACTGGACTTTCTCTCTTCTACAATGTTCCATGCAGTATGAGGAGTTCAAGGTGACACTACATGCCGCCCATGAAACTAAGGGATCATGCTGTGTAAGCCAAGGCATACCCAAAATGAGTTTGAAATGGGGGGCGTCTATGAGATCGAATTGAATGTGTTCGAAATGGTTCATCCCGACTTGCATTAGAATCATCTGGGTGTGAAAGCGCACAGGGCCCGACGTCAATGCCGTACCGTCCACTGCCTTCACTGGTTCTGGTATCTTTTTTCTTATGCAGGGTACACCAAGTTCTTGTGCGTATTGCTGATCAATAAAATTTCCAGTGGCCCCGGAATCAAGTAGAGCATGCACTACAACGAATTCCAGCCCAGGTATCTCCAATGTTACGCACACATTCATGTGAGCCACCGAGGTTTGGACCGTATTGGCCACGGCCGGAAAGACCTCTTCATCTACTTGCCTCAAACAAGGGGTCTTTTGCTTGTTTGAGCGTCTTAGTTTCCCGGATCCTCAGACAGATACTCCACCACAGGCGCGTTCCGGGTCCCTCTGGTATCTTTGTATATCGCCTTGGTTTTTGTTTTGCAATCCTTGATGTAGTGTCCGGGCTTTCCGCATTACATGCATAATCTTTGTCTCCGCCTTTTTTCCCTCTCCTCTTGGCTAAGTGGCCCTCGTATGCCGCTTATCTGCATTGGTTCTGTCCCATCGGTGGCTTGTGGGTGTTCGTCCGTTATGGGTTTAGGTCGGGAAAGCAAAAACTTGGAGTTGGTATGCTGTTTATCGCCTTTTCTCTCCTGGAGCCGATGGTCCAGTTGAACGGTGAGGTCAATGAGTTCGTCACAGGTAGCGGGCATGTGAACCACCTGGGCTAATACGTCCTTCAGTTCACCTCTCAGCCCTTGGAAATACAAGGAAGTTCTTTTTTCCATGGGCCAATTGGTTTCCACAACGAGCCTGTTGAAAGCGGTTATATAGGTGAGTAGGTCTTGTGTGCCCTGCTTCAATGTGATGAGTTCCCTATCTAAAGAGAGTTGATGCGCCTTTCTGTCGAATAACTTGCGCATCTCTTCACTAAAGGCAGAGAAATTGTGTAAGAAGGGATCGTCTCTCTCTATTAGGGGGAAGGACCAACTAGCTGCGTTCCCTCCAAGATAGGACATAACGAACGCTGTCTTTGCCTGATCGTTAGGAAACACCGCAGGCTTGCACATGAAGTGCAGTTTACACTGACCCAGAAATATCCCAAACTTTTTTGGATCCCCAAAGAATCTCTCGGGAGGGGCAAGAGGCAGCTGTACGGGCTGTATCAATGAATGGTGGAAGGACCTGCTCCCCCTCCCTGAAACTGAGCTGTATGCCCTGCGTCTGTGTCGTGAGAAGTGGGTGGTGGTGGTAGGGTCCAATTCCTGATATAAGAACCCCCCCTTGGACCCGTAGGGTTGGTGCGGGACAAACCAGCAACTTCTCTCCTCATAGTGCCCATCTCATTTCTCAAGTCTAGGTTTTCTGTTCGAAAGGCATCTACTTCCATCCGCAAAGCGGTCAACGTTTCCAACACTGAAGTAAGAACAGTGTTGGTATCCATCGCTCAGGCTGTAAGTAACCGTGGGCTTGTCACTCTGTCACGACAGAGAAAGGTTAGTCACTAACCTGGAAAGCCGGCTAAAGCGGGAGCGATGAAAGATGCCAGGTAACCCTTTCCCCTTGTATGGAACCACCAGCGAGTATATATATATAACTCCACTGGTCACACCACAGTAGGGGAAGGGGAAAAAAGGGACAAACGAAACAATAATGGTGCAGCAGCGAAATCACTCAATGGGGAACAGTTCTGGAGTTGCAGACTTCACTCCTACGGTAGCCCCGTGTTCCCTGTAAGTGAGACACAACACAATACACTTGAAATCACCACTCTGAGCACCTGCAACGTAAAACAATTCAATATGTGTATGCACTTACAGTTATCAGCCACACTTATCCTTGTAAAGTACAAAAAATACAAAAAGACAAAAATAAAGGAATGAAAATAAAGCGTGGTTCCACAACAGTTCTCCTGAAGTATAACCACTATTTAGCAAAGACACTGCGCCCATAACATCCTGCAAGAAGGTAGCGTGATTGTACTTAGCTCACTCCTGGGACCTCTTCGATTCCCTTCAGGGATCCCAGTTGAGCCACTGGGAGGACTTCCAAAGAAAGTGCGCGGTTCCTGCGCTTTTCAGAAAGGTTCTCAGGTCATGAACAACAAGGAAAAGGCAAAAAAAATGAAATAATCCTGAGCCACTGAACGGCTCTTAATGATGTGGAACTCCTGTTCTCTAAAATCCCCGGTACTGTATGCACCGCGAGTCCAACAGGACGAGTCAATGCACTCCAGTGCGAAGTTCAACTGTCAGGAAAGTGTTTAAGCGAAACTATCATAAGCGCATCGCGCTATCAGGTATGACCGGGGCTATGCGAGCACCTTAAGTCTACCGCGACTCAGAACAGCGCTCCAGCGCGAGGCACAGACTAGCTTGCAGGCAAGAAATAAATGACGAAATGCGCATCAGCGCTACCACAGGAAACTAGCCGCCGCAGTTCCGCTCAGCTCTGTGATGGCCCCGATTGCGGGCGGAGACAAGGGCTCGAGTTTCAGAGCCGAAAGGGAAAAGCTCCACGGAACTGGAACAGCCTTCCTGGTAATCCCACAGATGACAAGCACCGGTTATTCGGTAGGCAGTGTTTTATGTAGCGAGGAGACAAAGAGGTAGGACTGCAGCTCACCGTTAGCTGCATCATGGGAGATGTAGTGTATATCACGCTCTCACACATACAATGGTGCAGACTACAGTGTACATTATGTGCTATCTTCGCCTGAACGTGACAAGCGCATGGTGATGAGGATGCATCTTAGTGCATTGGCGTGTTGGCGGTCGTGGCAATGGTGAAGGTCTTGCAGCAGTGGAGGCAGGATAACTGGCCGTGGGTGGTGTTCATTTTGGCCTGCTGTCAGTTGTATTTCCTTCTGGGGTTGAGTGCGAGGATGGCGGATGAGTCGTAGAGGTAGACGTTATGAGATCCAGGGTCCCTGGCACCGGTTGTGATTGGGTCACAGACGGATGCAGACGTACTTGCATTTTGTGTGCCTTCATTGCACCAGCGGTGCTAATGCGCAGCCGCCGCCATAACATAGGGTAGGGGGGATGGACGAGCAGCTGGGAGGCAATGTAATTTGCATTGATGCTGGACAACTGTCTGAAGCTACACGTGGCAAAGCTAAATTACCTAAGTAGCACAAATCACACACACAAAAATAGAAACTCTGCAAACACAGCATGCACAAATACTAATGGACACACCTCTCCATTTTATGTTACAGGTGATCAAGGATATGCACTATCTCCATGGCTGATGACACCCCTCAGAGCCACAAACACCCAGGCACAGAGACATTACAATGTTGCACTTGGACGCACCAGGTCCATTGTGGAGAGAACATTTGGCGTGCTCAAGTCACGGTTCAGGTGCCTCGACATCTTAGGCGGCAGACTACTGTACAGCCCTGAAATAGTCTGCAAGATCATCGTGGCATGTTGTGTGCTGCACAACATATGTGTCAGCACCAATGCACCATGGATTGAAGTTCCGGATGAACCGGACAATCTTGAGGATGACCAAGAAGAAGAGGCTGATGCTGCACACACCCCAGCTATAGCTGCAGGAACAGCACGAAGGGACAGAATTATCCACAATTTCTTCACATGTCCACGTAAAAAAATGACAACCCTTTCTTTGTTTTGACTGTGCAAAATGCACATAAGCATAGTTTTTGCAATAAAACATCACAGCACAAAAACCTTGTATGCACGTTCATACTCTGCATGAGTACTTCCATCTGACAAGTGAAAGTTAAACAATGTGCGATTATTAATGTTGAATTGTATGTTTGTGGGTTGGTATGTGTTTTGGGGTCAGAGATGAATTTTAGGGATTGTTTTGGGGTCAGAGAGGAAATTACAGCAAATACAGTTCATCTGAGGTAAAACCTGCAGTTAGCATCCAGATTTTTGCCGCATTAATTCTAACGCAATAATTTTTTTATAACCGCAATAGAAAAATATAGCTAAATGCATGTGAAAACACAAAATATTACTGCAAAAGCCAATTTGCGTGCAGAAAATGATCGCAAAGTCAAAAAACGGGCCGCAAACATACAGGAAGTGATGTCAGCATGCATCCTGTTGCCTGGAGGAGTACTGTGCACTTTCACTTTTGAGCACACTTCTTGTGATTGTGGATAGTGTTGGAGGTTTTTGGTGTTGTGTGCTGCTGAATTTGGTTTTGAGAGTGTGGTTGTGTCCTGTGAACAGTCCCTAGTGTCCCTGTGAAGTCTTGTGTAGTTGTCCTTACTTGTTTTTTGTGTCTAGTACTATTTGTTGTCGCGTGTTTGTCCAAGGGGTATTTTAAATTGTTAATAGTTGTTGGGGTATATATTCGGGTTTTTATTTTTTAGGAGTGGGTTTAGGTGTGTGCTGGGAGATGGTGGGTGTGGGTAGGGAGGGCAGGATATTGGAGGGGGCATTGGGGGGCTTCCTCTGGCTAGTGAAGCTCTACCTGCCATTGATGATTGAAAGTGGGAGTCGGATCCTGCAGGGCTATGCGGTACGTGTGAGGAAGGTGAGGTGGGAGAATGTGAGGAGCCAGATGCTGCGGGTCTTCTGTGTGGACAGGACTGTCCGACAATGGAAGCATCGATGGCAGGATTGCGTTGGCCGTGAGGGTGACATGTTGGACTATCTTGGAGTCCTCATTGGCCAACAAGGTGGTAAGTACAACCTCAAATTAGTTAAATGACCACTTTTGTTACTAATAAAAAATGCTTTCTGTAACACAATGGGGTATATGTACGAGAAATTTGCGGAGTGAGGCGTTCTACATCATGCCTTCAGGCCTAACCTTTCCACTGCAGAAACGCAACGCTGCACCATGTTTACAAGCATATGGTGCAGGCTTGCGTATCCACCAGCGCTGGTGCACAAAAATTGCAGTGTAGTGCCAACCCAGGCACCCTTGCACCATAGTGCAAGTGTGTCTGCGTGCAGGGAAAAGATTGTTCATGTACATGAAGTGTGACCTTATAGTACATAAACAATCCAATGCATTTTGACCATTCCATGTGTGCTGCACAAGGCACCACACATGTAAGAAGCAAAGAATATGAGGAATAATGCTTTTCTCTGAGTTTTGCTAAGATCGGATCAGCTTTTCACTAACATTCCATATTGGCGCAGACTACTACGTACGCTGCCCTTGTACCTCTGTCTAGAGTAACGTTGTATGAGATATGAAACTTAAACAATTTATCATATGAGTTCTCAAGAGTGACATACACCATCAATAGTTTTGACACACCCTTGTGCAATCTCCATCGATACTATTGTCAAAAGAGAATGGAGAACATGATGTTGTTTGGGGAAACAGGGCCTTGGGAATGTGTCACACAAGTAGTGTGTGCAAAATGTGTGAATGTGCAAGCATGATTGTCTAGTTTGGCCTAACTCTGCATTATCATGTCTTGTGGGAATAATAGACAAACTCAGCACAATCATGTATGCAACATGAACTGCAAAAGTACAGTTACAGAGCATTTACATTGATGGTGATAAATTGGATGATGAATAGGACACATGTGTGAGTTATTTTTTTGATTACCAACACACGTTTTGTTTTATGTCTCACAGCTGGAAAAACACTCATCACACAGGGGGAAATCGATGCCTTCAGGGACCCACAGGCCACTGGTGAGTACACCCATTAAATGTTGTCAATGTGAGATGTGATGAATGTCTGGATCAAATCATGTCCTTAGTATTATGCAGTATGTATGTGTATCACATGTACCTTGACTCCAGTGTGATGGGGTTTTGTAGAAGAGTGAAGGGTGTGCAAATTAGTAAGTGAAGATGGAGGAATGCATATGTCTTCCTGATGTATGTTTGCACATCCCCAGTCAGTGATACCCTTGCAATAAATATCAATGTGTCCGGTCAATACAGCACATGCATGGTGATTCCAGAGCGTACAGACAGGAGAGGGGACATGTGAGTGGTGTTGGTGATGAGTATGACCAGACATGGAATGCGTGTACATCCTTGACTGAGATGACTGTACAAGTGTGCCAGATTATGCACAAGTAGGTAGTGTTTTTCTGGCCGTGCGGTGTCAGACACAGGTCTGCACAGTACTATCATATGTATGCTGCATAACAGCTTTAAAAATGTACCAGGGCGTAGCTTTAAGCCAAGGCTTCTAATGGCACGTTCACCCACCAACTAGCAAAGATGAGCCTATGTAAGTAATTGGCATGTTTTGTCACTGCAATGGTGTTGTCAAGCTGTCTCCTTGGGCTCATTCCCCTTTTTTGACTCAAGGTCAAATGCACAAGCCCCTCTCGCAGAATATGTGATGTTACCCCACATACATTTTCCCTACATGCTTTTAATCCACATGTTTTAACACACAATACCTTTTACAACGCTGGGCTTTACAACGCAATACGTTACAACACATTCCACATTAAATCTCAATTACTATTCTAACTCCAGGGGGGCGTTACTTTTGGGAATGTGTTGTAACATTTTGCGGTGTACAGTCCTGTGTTTCAAAATTTTCAGCAGAGTCAAAGATGTGGATTAAATCACGTTGGTCCCGATCGCCACCACTACATCACCTATTGTGAAGTTGTGGTAGCGAGAGGGGCTGCGCCTCATGTACAAGTCAGTGTTCAGACACCGAATGTTGTTTTGCGGCAAAGGGGGATGCTTGATGCAGCACCAGTGAAAGTGACAGTAGGGCTTTTCCAGGATTGTTCATGTGCATGAAGGGACATCTTCCTACCCATAAACAATCCTCACATGCACACAGACACCCTTGCAACTCTGGTGCATGGGTGCCTGCGTTGACGCAAAGTTGTTAAACCTAGCACCATCGCAGGGGGAAACGCAAGGCTGCACCATATTCTTGTGAATATGGTGCAGTCTTGCATTTCAAAAGTGGCGGAGAGTGTCGTTTAAAGCAAGGAGGCTAACGACACGCTCCGCCACTTCCTAGTACATATCCCCCTTTGTTTATGTACAGGTAGGCACACCTTCATGTACATATACAAAACATGGCATTTTGATTTTTGCATGTGTGCTGCACAAGGCAGCACACAAGGAAAAATCAACACAGATCAGAAATGCATTGGTTCTCCTCCTTTTGACAATTTTGGACCAGGATTATCAAGGACTTATTTCTGGTGCTGCCTCATATGTAGGCCACACTTGTACATAGGGGGCAGCGTCAAATACAATGGGTGTTGCGCTGGAACGACCCACTGGACGCCCCGTTCACGCTAACCATAGCGTGAAAGGGTGCCTGATGTACAAGGCAGCATTAAGCCACGTTAAGTGGCTTAACGCTGCCTTGTACATAAGGTGCAGCCCCTTACTCCCCAATAATGTCACTGAAAGTGACGTTATGGTGGCAATAGGTGCTTGTACATATGCCCCTGACAGTCTCATGGGGTTGTGACACTACCAGTCACATGCC
This sequence comes from Calotriton arnoldi, assembly GCA_963921515.1. Lineage (NCBI taxonomy): Eukaryota > Metazoa > Chordata > Amphibia > Caudata > Salamandridae > Calotriton > Calotriton arnoldi. Next base: position 204,471 of record CAWUFW010014286.1, on the reverse strand, counting down.
ATGCACTGTCATGTTAGTTTTGCCAGCATGTTGTAACTGATCATTGATTCTACATTGCATTGTACATGTTATTTTCAAACTTCACAATCTTTTGTTAAAGTGTAGGCTCCCATGTTTCACTGACGTAGTGTTTCTGTGTTAAATGGAGAGATTGGACATAGTCTTCATGACTCACATTCGGTCATTGCTCTTATTTGACAGACAACATGTTGCCAGAGGAGGCCCATGCATTCAAGATCAGGAAGGACCGGTATCTCCACATACGCAAGGTGGCCAAGGGATACCGCAACATGTCAAGGAGGTATCAAGCTGACCATGCAGCTGGTAGGTGGAAGTCATTGCCCAATGTAGGACAAGGACACAGCCAGAGTGAGACACAGGCCAAACCGGGCATTTCTGGCGACAGGCGTGGGTCCCAACATGGGCAGGGATCTGCACATCCCCCTGGAAGAACACCGAGACAAGCTGCAGCCTCAGGATCCGGAACACAATCTGGTGCCCCCTCACAGACCCCAGGACAAGCTACAATGGCAGCTGCAGAATCTGATCAGGTGGTCCCATTTACCATGCGGGACCGTCGTACAATCATGGACATGAATATCAAGTTGGCACATTTAGAACGTGAGATGTCGGAGCAGACCACCCACATGCAGGACATAAAGGCTGCCCTTGGTCTCCCATTTTGAACTGGCCAATGGAGACCCATCCCCCTTTTCTACGTTCCTGCAATGTTATTTATACTTATTAGTTATTGATAGGTAGGTTTTTTTTAATTGTTTGGTAGTGTAGTTGTAGTGTAGTAATAGGTAGTGTTAGATTTTAGCATAGTTTTTTATTTATTATCTTGTAATATTTGTGGATAAGTTTCCTTTTCCTTTGGGTGGGGGTTGATGTATTTGTTCTTATAAAAAAATAATGTATTTGTTCTTATAAAAAAATTCAAAAAATACAAAAAAATATATATTTGTGTATGATATCTGTAGTTAGTTTATGTTTAGATAAGATGTATTTGTCCGGTCTTCTGATGTGCTTTAAGGGTGGGAGGGGGGGGTTGATGTCTCAGATATGTTGTTGCGTGTTTAGTATTAGTTACGTTAGATAGTTTAGGTTGTTATTCACTTTGTCATAGTTAGTTAAGAATAGGTTAGTTGTAGTAGTGCTTAGTGTCAGTTTAGGGTAATTAATTTTGTTAAATGTTAATAAATGTATACTGTTTTGGAATTCTGTTTGCACTTATGTCTGAAGTGGTTTGGTGGAGTGTTGCCTTTTACCTTGTTTCCAACTTATTCAATCTCAGGGCAATCATTTGAATGTGTATGTGTGGTTATGACATGTTACTTAGCTGGACGGATAGTGTCAGGATCCTTTTGATTTGAACACAGTAAACTTGCATGCATTACAGTGTGGAAAGTTGGAGTTATGGCCTAGGCTAGGGACACTCTTTTGTGAAGTTGAACATCTTATGTGTGACTCACAGGGTTGGACTGCACATTGATGCACATTTACAACACAATGTAGGAACATGGCCTTGAACAGACATTGACATTGCAACTATTGTCCATCATGATGATGGATGTCTGCACCGTGTTCCACAGATTAGGTCCACACCCTGCATATCACAAGAGCCTGGCGCTGAGTCCATCTACCATGCACAGACATAGGCACACTTGCTGCTTAGTGCAAGTGTGTCATCATTATGGAAATTGTTTGTTCCTGTGGCTGGAGGCTCACCCTCCTGCCCATGCACAATGTTGTAAATTTGCAGATCAAATGTGCATGGCACAAGGCAGAACACAGTTCTGCAGCAAACAGGAGGGGAAATGATGCATTGCTCCCTGTAGTACCTCTGTCATACCCACTTTTCCCAGCTGTTACTTTTGTCATTGCCTCATAGTGATTCCACACTTGAAATGGTGGTACAGCATCTGAGTATGTGCTAAGTGCAGTGCACTACTCATCCCTGGACACATTGCCCTCTCCTTTCATAGTGAGCACAGTATGAGAGGGTTCCTTGTTTCCAAGGCATTGTTGAGCCAAGGTAAGTGTCTGACTGAGGTCTTGCACTTTAGGCTAAGTCCTAATTGCCAACACAGCTTCACTGAAACAGACATTGTGATTCCAATAGCAGGTGGGCGATATGTGCCATAACGAATCGTCATCTATGTGCATATGGTGTGCTCTATCTTGGAATGTGACATGCAATGACCACCATCACAACAATCTTTGTCCACCCCGTAGACTGGGAGTAGATCTGCAAAGTGAGACTTGTTTTCAATGCTAAATGGAGACACTACTTGTGGCATGCAACAGACTTGGACCTATTTCCACACATGCCTATTGCCATCATGTACGGAGGGCAATGTTGGGATATTGCTAGTAGGTTATATTTGATCAATGAGGGCATGGCTAGACCTCACATGCCCAGTCATCTCACTGCCTATCTGTGACACAGTTGAACATGAACATTTATCATATGTCACTCGGTGTACATTTGGATGGATTCACTGCTCAAACATTATTGAAGACTTCTATACCTGAATGGTCATGATAAACACACATCTGTGTAAATTAAAGGTTTTAATTTGAATGTGCATTGGCTTTGGTGAAGACTGCCACAGTACTTGGTCAAACAGCCCCCACATTCCATAGATGCCCAGTGGAGGGCCTGACAGAGTCCTTTGGGGGGGAACATGTCCAGAGGAACAGGCAGAGTTCAGTCAGCAGGCTGATTGCAGTGTCTTTGGTAACCACACAAATTATGGCAGTCCATATTGAGGTCCAAGATGAGTGTCACAGTGTGTAGCAGAGGACATTGGAAGATGATGTTCCGGGGCATGATGCTAAGCACAGATCCAAGGCAAAACTGACCATTTGGCATCGATGAATTCTACCGCTTTCTTCTTAGCAATATTGCAGAATCAACAGCATCTTCGTCCTCTGATGTGTCATGTGCCTCCGGTGTGCATGGTGGTAGATTGTCAGCAGCACTGTGAGGCCCTGACACATCAGGGGGCTGAGATGTGGATGTTGAAGCAACAGCAGCATTCATCTTTGCCAAACCTTGATGCAGCACTACTGTGATGAGCAGCTGCAGGGCATGAAAGATTCCAGCAACGTGTCTGTGGTGTTCAACCGTAGCTCCCATTAGCGAGGCTTGCATCCGCTCCATGTTCTTAATGATCATTTGCATATGACGCAACTCCTTACTTACATCGCTGGAGCCACTCGGACTGGACAGTTGTTCTTGTCTCTGAGTCAGTACTCCAGCGATGTCAGCCATGGAATGCTGGAGAGCATGGAGCGGACTGTGGGTGTCTGTGATGGTCTGTAGGTGATCCCGAATGGGACTGAGACACCCACGTAACCCATCTAATTTGGCAGCCAGGCTGTCAAACCCCACCCGCACCTGACCAGCCCTCTCCTGCTGGACCTCTGCCGCACGACGTTGAAATGTCTGAAGTGGCTCCTCAAGGTCCTGGGAGACAGCTGTGGTGGTCGGTGCTTGCTGCTTGGTTGTTTGTGCAGGGGGTGGAGCTTCCACGACGCTGCTGGATGGCCCTGCTTCCGGAGATGGGGTACTAATTAAGTCAAGTAGATGTTGGAGTGTGTCCTGGTCGATGGTTGCTAGGTCTTCCTCTTCATCATTGAAGAGTGGGACAGGCTGCTGTACAGGAGGTGATGTTTCTCCCTCTGAAATGTAAAGGGGAGATGCATTTGTATGTGTGTTTATAGTATGATAATGCATTGGATTAGTGTACAAGCAGATAGCATGACAATGTACATTCATGGGGGCATATGTACAAGCCCCTATCGCCACAACAACGTCACCTATATTGACGTTGTGGTGGCGATTAGGGCTGCGCCTTATGTATAAGGCAGCGTTAAGCCACTTAACGTGTCTTAACTTTGCCGTGTACATAAGGCCCCCTTTCACATTATGCTTAGCGTGAAAGGGGTGGGCAGTGGGTGTTGCGGTGGGCATTCCACCGCAACACCAACTAATTTTGACGCTGCCCCCTATGTAGAAGGGTGGTGTACATAGGAGGCTGCGCAAAAATTATGACCAGGTAAAAACTGTTCTTAAGATGGTGAAACAAGGAGAAATGCATCATTTTTCCTCGATTTTGCCTTTTCCATGTGTGCTGCTCAATGCAGTGCACATGTACATACAAATAGCTTTGGCTCTTGTGATTTCTCTTGTGTTCATGGCGTCATGCATGTTTTTCCATGTATGTATTGCTTGCTGCCTCCTGTTGGCTTAACCATTGTGAGACTGGTGCAGCGTGACTTTCTATTGTTGTTGCTGGCTGAACAGACAGTTACAACACCCACTACCCTCAATGTTGACACCATGTGTAGTGTGTAAGTGGGCCTAGATTTCAGGGCTGTGTATTCCAAAAGACTTATAGTGCTGCTCAGGCCCTATCACCCTGCACTCACATCACATTATGTGCAATTGGCAGGGTAATGTGTGTTTGTGAATATTGCATGCAGATGGTAACATGGATTATACGTGCTGTACTATTTCAGAATTGTTGCTGCCAGTGTTTGTGTGCAGATGATAACAGTCATGACTGCATATTTGTTCACTGACACTGTTGACTTTCCCAAAATACTTGTTTACATGCACATCAATGTGTAATGGGCAAGTCACACCAGGACTAATGTATAGTACAGTTTTAGGTATGGCACATGTGTGCACTTGAGAGAATAGGAGTGCTTTTTGAGCTAAGGGGTGATGGTGCCATTTTTCTATTAGACAGTCTTTGTTGCTAAATTGCTATTCTTGCTTGGTGTCATACTTGACTTGTCATACTTCTTTACAGGGACTTTTTACTTCTGTGAGTATGGTACACAGACAAGACACGTAGTAAAACATTATGGTGACACATTCCTGATATGCGTAGTCCATGCACTGTACTGTTTAACCCCTTCGCGGCTAGGCCTTTTCCCCCCCTGTGCAAAGCCTTTTTTGGGCTATTTGGGGTAGTTCGCGCTTAGGCCCCTGTAACTTTTTGACCACATGAGGTATCCACGCCAAATTTGCTTCCTTTTTTTACAACATCATGGGGATTCTAAAGGTACCCAGGGTTTGTGGATTCCCCTCGAGGGGACCCAGAAATTAGCAAAAATACAGCTAAATTTAGTTTCTTTTGCGAAAAATGGGAAAAAAGGGCTACAGATGAAAGTGTCTGATTTTTTCCCTACAAATGGTATCAAAAAAGGGTTGTGGTGCTGAAATAACCATCTCCCCAACTTTCAGGGACAAGCAGACTTTTGTCAGAAAACCAACATTTTTTACACAGTTTTGGCATTTTTCTGGGACATAGCCTATTTTTGCTATTTTTTGTGCTTTCAAACTCCTTCCAGTTAATGGTAGAAATGGGTATGAAAGCAATAATGCATCCTGGAAAGCTATACATTTTAGAAAGTAGACTAAATTCTGAATTCAGCAAGGGGTCATTTGTGTAGATCCTTCAAGGTTTCTTTATAGAAACACAGTTAAATATAGGAAAAATTGAAAATTAGTTGAAAAAAACAGCCGTTTGTGTCAACGTTTTCACCTGTAACTTTTTCTACTTATGACAACTGTTTGAAAGCAATATACCGTTACATCCGCTGGACATTTCTGGTTGTGGGGATATATAGGACTTGTAGGTTCAACAAGAACCCGACGAACCCAGAGCCAATAACTGAGCAGCGACTTGCAATGATTTGTTATTATATACCGGGTATATAGCAATTCTGGGAAAATGTATACATGGAAAAATCGGTATGAAAGACACCTATGTATTTCTGAAATGGGAACAAAATATAGAGTTTAGAAAGAGTAGATATTTGCACATTTCCGAAATTGGGAATACCCATACTAGCATGAGAATTATAGGACATTTTTCAAAATGATTTCTTTTTTACACTTTGTCTTTCATTTGGAAGGCAGAAATGCATCGAAAGTCAATAGGTAATAACAGTTGCTCTACAATCCTGTGTTACCCTAAGTCTCCCGATAAAAATGGTACTTTACCTGTGTGGGTAGGCCTAGTGCCCCCGACAGGAAACGGCCCAAAACGCAAGGTGGACACACCACATTTTCACAGTGAAAAATGACCCTTTTTTTGCAATGTGCCTAGCTGTAGTTTTTTAACCCTAGCTCTGCCGGCACCTAGGGAAACCTAGCAAACCTATACATTTTTGAAAACTAGACACCCAGGGGAATCCAGGATGGGGTGACTTGACTGGCTCTCACCAGGTTCTGTTACCCAGAATCCCTTGCAAACCCAAACAATTGTCAAAAAAAACACATTTTCCTCACATTTCTGTGGTGCAAAGTTCTGGAATCTGCGTGGATGCACAAAATTCCACCTACCCCACGTTCCCCAAAGTCTTCCAAGAAAAATGGTACCTCACTTGTGTGGGTAGGCCTAGTGCCCGCGACAGGAAACGGCCCAAAACGCAAGGTGGACACACCACATTTTCACAGTTAAAAATGACCCTTTTTTTGCAATGTGCCTAGCCGTAGTTTTTTAACCCTAGCTCTGCCGGCACTTAGGGAAACCTAGCAAACCTATACATTTTTGAAAACTAGACACCCAGGGGAATCCAGGATGGGGTGACTTGACTGGCTCTCACCAGGTTCTGTTACCCAGAATCCCTTGCAAACCCAAACAATTGTCAAAAAAAACACATTTTCCTCACATTTCTGTGGTGCAAAGTTCTGGAATCTGCGTGGATCCACAAAATTCCACCCACCCCGCGTTTCCCAAAGTCTTCCAAGAAAAATGGTACCTCACTTGTGTGGGTAGACCTAGTGCCCGCGACAGGAAACGGCCCAAAACGCAAGGTGGACACACCACATTTTCACAGTGAAAAATGACCCTTTTTTTGCAAAGTGCCTAGCTGTAGTTTTTGAACCCTAGCTCCGCCGGCACCTAGGGAAACATAGCAAAGCTATACATTTTTAGACACCCAGGGGAATCCAGGATGGGGTGACTTGACTGGCTCTCACCAGGTTCTGTTACCCAGAATCCCTTGCAAACCTAAAAAATTGTAAAAAAAAACACATTTTCCTCACATTTCTGTGGTGCAAAGTTCTGGAATCTGTGTGGATCCACAAAATTCCACGCACCCCGCATTCCCCAAAGTCTTCCGAGAAAAATGGTACCTCACTTGTGTGGGTAGGCCTAGTGCCCGCGACAGAAACGGCCCAAAACGCAAGGTGGACACACCACATTTTCACAGTGAAAAATGACCCTTTTTTTGCAAAGTGCCTAGCTGTAGTTTTTTAACTCTAGCTCCGCCGGCACCAAGGGAAACCTAGCAAACCTATACATTTTTGAAAACTAGACACCCAGGGAGATCTAGGATGGGGTGACTTGACTGGCTCTCACCAGGTTCTGTTACCCAGAACCCCTTGCAAACCTAAAAAATTGTCAAAAAAAACACATTTCCCTCACATTTCTGTGGTGCAAAGTTCTGGAATCTGCGTGGATCCACAAAATTCCACCCACCCTGCGTTCCGCAAAGTCTTCCAAGACAAATGGTACCTCACTTGTGTGGGTAGGCCTAGTGCCCGCGACAGGAAACGGCCCAAAACGCAAGGTGGACACACCACATTTTCACAGTGAAAAATGACCCTTTTTTTGCAATGTGCCTAGCTGTAGTTTTTTAACCCTAGCTCCGCCTGCACCTAGGGAAACCTAGCAAACCTATACATTTTTGAAAACTAGACACCCAGGGGAATCCAGGATGGGGTGACTTGACTGGCTCTCTCCAGGTTCTTTTACCCAGAATCCCTTGCAAACCTAAAATATTGTAAAAAGAAAACAAATGTTCCTCACATTTCTGTGGTGGAAAGTTTTGGAATCTGCATTGATCCACAAAATTCCACCCACCCCGCGTCCCCCAAAGTCTTCCGAGAAAAATGGTACCTCACTTGTGTGGGTAGGCCTAGTGCCCGCGACAGGCAAGGGCCCAAAGCGTATTGAGGTAACATCAAAATTGCCTATCACAAAACAACCTGGTTTTGCGAGGGGGGTCATCTGGGTTTTTGGCCCCTTGCTTGGCTGCCAGCTAGGGAAACCTACCAAACCCACACATTTCTGAAAACTAGACACCCGGGGGATTCCAGGGAGGTATGTCTTGCATGGATCCCCCAACGTTTTCTTACCCAGAATCCCCTGCAAACCTCAAATTTAGCTGAAAAAATCACTTTTTCCACACATTTTTGTGTGGGAAAGTTGTGGCATCATCGGGCTGACACAAATTTCCTACCACCCAGCATTCCCCCAGGTCTCCCGATAAAAATGGTGCCTCACTTGTGTGGGAGGCCCAAGTACCCGCGACAGGCAAGGGCCCAAAACATTTTGTGATAGGCAATTTTGATGTCGCCTCAGTAGGTTTTGGGCCCTTGCCTGTCACGGGTCCTTGACCCACCCACGCGAGTGAGGTACCATTTCTATTGGGATACTTGGAGAAAGGAGGGGGGTAGGAAATTTGTTGTTTCTTTCTGCAGCGTGAAAATTTTGGCACAATAATGCAAGGAAAATGTGACAGACACATTTTGAGGTTTGCAGGACATTGTGGGTAAGATAACTTGTTGGCATCCACAAGGGAGACATCACCATGTACTCCCATGGGTGTTTAGTTTACAACAATATCTACAGTTGGTAGGTTATTCTTAGATGGAATGTACACCTTGGCAGAGAGACTAAAAAGACAAAGATTACTGCACAGCCATCTATTCCTCAAGCACGCACACATACTGGTTGGATTTGGCACGAGGGCGAGTGAAGGTTCAGTATATAGAATTTTATTAACAAGAGATTTCACAAAAATGAAATGCACTGTCAATAATTGAAAGGACAAAAAACTGAACCAGTGATTCGCAGCTCGTGAGCTGTAAAGCTACGTCAAGGCCCCAACCGCTTTACAGGTCATTCACACACCTTTCATACGTGATACACACAAGACCATTCACACCACCAGGCATGAAACCAACACATTACAACATTCACAAAAAGGGACAAGGTACACCCTGCTTGAGAAAGACAGAAAAGACAAATATTTCTGCACAACCACCTATTCTTCAAGCACACAGACATACTGGTTGGATTTGGCACGAGGGTGAGTGATGGTTCAGTATATACAGTTGTATTAACCAGAGATTTCACAAAAATGAAATGCACTGTTAATAATTGAAAGGACGAGAAACTGAACCATTGACTCACAGCTCGTGAGCTGTAAAGTCACGACAAGGCACCAACCGCTTTACAGGCCATTCATACACCTTTCATACGTGTGACACATACAAACCCATTCACATCGCCAGCCGCGGGCCCAGCACATTACAACACTCACACCAGCAGACAGCGCCATTCAAGGGCCCCTCACTTTCACACGCCCACATTCCTGACACAGCAACCACACCAGCTCACGGATTGCGTGGAGTGGCGTTTAGCTAGCAGTGTGTGTAGTGACCAGCAGCAAGTCACTACTCACACACCGCCAGCCAAGAGCCCGTCCACGCACACCGCCAGCCAAGAGCCCGTCCACGCACACCGCCAGCCAAGCGCCAGTCCACGCACACCACCAGCCAAGCGCCAGTCCACGCACACCGCCAGCCAAGTGCCAGTCCATGCACACCGCCAGCCAAGCGCCAATCCATGCACACCGCCAGCCAAGCGCCAATCCACGCACACTGCCAGCCAAGCTCCAGTCGACTCTCCACCAGCCAAGCGCCAATCCACGCACACCGCCAGCCAAGCGCCAATCCACGCACACCGCCAGCCAAGCGCCAGTCCATGCACACCGCCAGCCAAGCGCCAATCCACGCACACCGCCAGCCAAGCGCCAATCCACGCACACCGCCAGCCAAGCGCCAGTCCACTCACTGCCAGCCAAGCGCCAGTCCACGCACACCGCCAGCCAAGCACCAGTCCACCCACACCGTCATAAAAAATGTTTTAAACAAGAAAGAAAACACAAACCAATTGCAACTAGATACAAAACTATAACTACAAAAACAACATCAGTAACTAAAGACATCATTCTATTGCCAAACGTGAAACTGAACAACTATATAAAACCATACATACCAGGCAGTACACTATTAGACTCACGGTTGCTCCCAAAAACTCTTTTGAGTGTGATACAATCTGAAACATGTGGGCACACACAGCCCAGGATTAGAAGGACAATCGGCACAGTGCATACGACTCTCCTTCCGCACACCTCTTCGCAAGCAGACTCTACATCTCTTACAGGGATTGTTTTTTTGGGGCGTGGGAGGAATTAAATCGGGAAAGTGGCGATCTTTCAATCTAGCCACATCCTCCACCACTCCAACTCTAGGAACACTTGCCTGTTCCACAACAACAAGGCTGCCTATCACAGACTACTGAAACTGAACAAAAGTCATCTTTGATGCAGGAGTACACTCCTTGTACACAACAAAAGCATTGAAAGTTGCTAAATTGAAGAGATGGATGGCCAACTTCTTATACCAAATGTAAGCCTTACGAATAGCAGTGTAAGGTTCCAACCTCTGATCTACTCTATCGACACCACCCATGTGCTTATTGTAGTCTACAATGCACACAGGTTTGCACACTTCAGCAGCCTGACCCAAAACAGTCACAGGTGAAGTACTCTCATCATGAATGGTAGTCAGCATGTACACATCCCTCCTGTCCACAAATTTCACAGCTAGCAGTTCCTCACTACGCAAGGCACTGCACTGTCCCCTCTGAAGCTTTTTGCAAACAAGCTCTTTTGGGTAACCTTTACGGTTAGAGCGGATTGTGCCACAAGCAAAAGTGTCCACTTTGAACAATTCCTTAAACAATTGCACAGCAGTGTGGAAGTTATCAAGGTACAAATGGTGGCCTCTGTTAAACAGTCCTCTAGCAAGATCCCACACAATTTTCTCAGAAAGTCCAAAAGTGGACGGACAACCAGGGGGTCAATAGTGGAATCCCTACCAGTGTACACCCGGAAATTATAGACATATCCTGTCCTACTCTCAGACAACATATACATCTTAATTCCATAACGTGCCCTCTTGCTAGGAATGTACTGCCTAAAAACCAAACGGCCCTTGAACAGGACCAAAGACTCATCAAGAGATATTTCTTTGCCTGGAGTATAGATCTCTGAAAATCGATCTACAAAGTGATCAAGAACAGGCCGAATCTTAAAAAGACGGTCACAGTCAGGGTTATCTCGTGGCAACGCCAAAGCATTATCAACAAAATGCAGCATCCGAAGCAAAAGTAAATATCGATCACGGCTCATAATTGCAGGAAATATGGCCATTGCCATCAAGGGACTGGTAGACCAATATGAAGCCAGGGACGGCTTCCTTATCAAGCCCATCAAAAAAGTCAAACCCATAAACTTCTTCATCTCATCCAGATTTGTGGGAGTCCACCGGGTAGCTCTAGAGCGGGGCCTAAGTCTGGCACTGTTGTCCCTCAAAAACTGTTCAGCATACAAATTAGTCTGCTCAACAATCTCACCCAAAAATACATCATCCATGAACAACTGAAAAAACTGTATAGGCAAAAAAAATTCACAATCAACTCTACACCCTGCATCACCACTAAAGGCAGGCAGCACCGGCTGCACCATGTTTGGATCAACCCAGAGTCCAGCACTTCCAGTAGGAAGCCTAGCAGCCTCAGGCTGCAATCCAGATGCCTCTTGCACCATCGGCACATCAGTGTCCTCCTCTAAACTCTAAAACAGGCACTTCATCCGCACTGAGAGTAGCTTCATCCACACTGAAAGTAGCTTCATCATCCGATGATTCCATGTGGAGAGAAAACTCACTGCCTGAATCTCTCCCTCCCTCCTCTCCCTCAGACGCACTGTCAGTCTCATAATCCTGCTCAGAGGAAGATTCAAGAAGCATACCCACCACCTGCTGAGCAGTAATTCTACGGCTAGCCATAATGCTTACTAATAAAGGTAACTTGTCAAACAAGTCAACAACAACAAACCCTTTGTAAAAAAAGAAATAAACAAAATGTAGCTGTATCACAAAGACCTATATACTCCAACACTATACCACTCACTTGCCAGAAGCAGCTAGACTCACCACCACCTACTCAGCACAGACACAGTAAGGACCAACAGTATCCCACTAAAAAAGAAAAAAAAAAGAAAATGACACATAAGACAACGCAAAACACATCACAAAGAATTTCATGCACAAAACACTAACTAAATATGCTGCTATTATGACACAACTTACAAAAAATTAATCCATGCATGACAATAATACTCATTTGGAGTAAATACAACAAAAATGTTTTTCTTACCAAAAAAATGCAAATACGAAAAACTGCAGAACAACCACTGCCGAAACCGCAAACAGGAATCAAAAGCTTTACACTAGAATAAAAAGGAGAAGAAAAAAAACATTACAATCACATATGCAAATAATGCACCAGTCCACATACAATCCACCAGCCAAGCTAAGGGGTAGGTGGGCCAAAGAGTATAAATAAAATATTCACCCCCATAAAAGGGGAGCAACCCTTGCCCTTGAGGCCACCCCCAACACAAAAATTTAAAAACCCCTGTTGTCTAGTGGCTTCTGCAGATGGGCCTAAAAAAACATACTGCTAATCTGCCACCCAAAGAGGACAGAAATGGCCACAATCATCCTCCCATAAAGGGGAGCTACCCTTGCCCAAGGGGCCGCTCCCCAACATAACAAAAAAAAATCCTGGTGGCATAGTGGCCATATAAAAAAAGAAATCCGCCGATCTGCCTCCCAGGTGGGCAGGAACTGCCAAATTAATGCTCCCCAAAGGGGAGCGACCCTTGCCCAAGGGGCCACTCCCCACAAATTATCCCTGGTGGTCTAGTGGGCCACTAAATAAAAAATGGCAAGATCTGCCCCCCTAGGGACGCAGACAGCCAAAAACATTGCCCCCAAGGGGGAGTGACCCTTGCCCAAGGGGCCACTCCCCACAAAATAATCCCTGGTGGTCTAGTGGGCCACTAAATAAATAAATATGGCGAGATCTGCCCCCCCAGGGGACAGCCAGCCAAAAACAATGCCCCCAAGGGGAGCAACCCTTGCCCAAGGGGCCACTCCCCATAAATGTATCCCTGGTGGTCTAGTGGGCCACTTTAATTTAAAAATAATGGCGCAATACACAGCCAAAACATATTGCCCCCAAATAGGGGAGCGACCCTTGCCTAAGGGGCCGCTCCCCAAAATACAAAAAGGACATTAAAATAAAACCCATCCCTGGTGGCCTAGTGGGCACATATACATATACATTTTTTTTTTTTACGTCGATCTGCGCCCCCCAAGGGGGGCAGAACAAAGTAAAAACATTTTTCCCCCAAGGGGAGCGACCCTTGCCCAAGGTGCCGCTCCCCGAAACAAAATGGCCATTTAAAAAAAAAAAAATCCCTGGTGGCCCAGTGGGCACCTATACATATAAATAATTATTTTTTGGGCCAATCTGCTACCCCCCAAGGGGGGCAGAACAAAGTAGAAACATTTTTCCCCCGAAGGGAGCGACCCTTGCCCAAGGGGCCGCTCCCCGAAACAAAATGGCCATTTAAAAAAAAAAAATCCCTGGTGGCCCCAGGCGCGATCGTGCAGCAGGAATGCTTTTTGAAAAGACATCGGAGGAAAGGAAAACCCTTCCTTTCCTCCGATGCCTTTTAAAAAGTACCCCCCACCCTCCCCGAGGAGAAACTCACCTCTTCTTCCCTGGATGCACTGGAAGCAAATGGCTTCCAGTGCATCCGGTATCCTCTAATGACGCCAGCGCGCCTCGCACGCTGACGTCATTAGATGACGTGGAGGGGGGGGCAGGGGAAGGGCTTCCCCTGCCTTCCCCGGTGGGGGCAGCTTTTAGGGCGACCCACGGGGGGGAGCGCCAGTGCTTCCCCCGTGGGTGGGTGCTAAGACGCCTGGGAGCCGTCCCACGCACACGCCACCCATGACGTCAGACAGCTCCCGGCCGTCCCACGCACGGAAAGGGTTAAGGCATGTCCCCCATGCTTATGGTATGACATAACATTTTGACTCAACTGTGCTGAATGTGTGCATTGTGGGATATGCACCTTTTAGACAGAAGGCTGCATGATCACTATGTTGTGACAATGCATGTGTTCATGGTATGCAGCTTCACTCCATGCTTTCTCACTTGGTGTACACAGGGCTGCATCTAATGAACAAGAAAAGGGGCACATTGTCTGGAGATGCAGCAGGCTGGCAAAATGTCCCCCTTGCCTCAACACCACGCACATACAATTTGTCTGCACAGGGCTGCATCTCTTTGACGACAACATGAGGATGCACTGTGAATGCAACAGATTATGTGCACAAGTGAGCATGCCACCACCAATGTCAGCACACATGCACCATTGTGCAAGGGTGTCTGACTTGATTTGCAGATTGTATATCTGCATGAAGGGGGACCTTACTGCACATACACATTCTTGCACACAACTCAGACAGACATGCACAATGGTGCATGTGTGCTGACATTGGTGGTGGCATGCTCACTTGTGCACATAATCTGTCGCATTCACAGTGCCCGTTTGCTCTTTCATGTTGCCCTTATATTGTGGTCTGACATGAATCTTTGGCTATGTTTAGAATTACTGTTCTGTGCAGATTTCCAAGTCTATGACCCCACCAATATGTGTCTTGCAAAATATTTGTTGACTAGGGTGATATGTGTCTATACCCCAAGGGACAAGAGTATCTGTGACAAGATATGCAGTCATTGTGGATGTGCACTGGTGGATATTTAATTGTGCATGAGTGACATTGGGCCCATCCACTCCCATCCCCCCTGTCCCTGGTTGTTACTCACCGTGTTGCTGATGTTGCTGGTCATGTTCAGTAGTATCCTGTCCCTGGACTCTAACCACCGACTCCTCGCAGATGACTGTGGACACCTGTTTCTCCAATGCATCCAGCTCCTCCTGTGGCGCTGGACTCCCACCTCCGGTCTGCAGTGCTGCATTGCGATTGGCCAACAGTTTCTCCTTAGTCTTGCAGTCGGTCACTGTCCTCCTCACCTCTCCGACAGCATTCACCTTGGCTTCGATGGACTGCCATATTGCATTCTTGCTCCCCAATGACACAGTGGAGCTGACAAACAGCTGGTGTTGTTTTTCTGTCACCTCCGCAATCAAGACCTGGTTTTCCTGCTGGCTGAACCTGGTTTTCCTCTTCCTCTTCCCCTTCTCCTGGCTCTCTGGATGGTCCTCCTGGCTGTTTGGGGGGTTGTTTTCTCCCGCAGTACTGGGTCCAGCTTCATCCACGGTTCTTCACTTTTATTTATTTATTTTCTCATTTTGTGATACTTTGCGGGCGTTTTGTAGTCGCTTTTCCGGTCTAACGTGAAAAAAAGTGGCATCACGCTAATTTGCAGTTTTTGGCCGCTGACTGGCCTTCCGCCACTTTTTTCACGTTAGTGGCAAGAATTTTATCGCTGTGACGCTGTTGTTTTGCATTGAAAATTTCCGCTGACATGAGAAACTATCGCCACGTAGCGTCGGCTTGTACATACGTTGCTAACGTGGCGATAGTTTGCGGCGCTACGCGGCAATAAAGAAATTGCCGCTAACTAACGTTAGCGATATTTTTCGCCAATCCTTGTACATATCCCCCCATATTTCTATTTACTGCCCAAAATTCACAAATCAACGAGACCTCCACCAGGCAGACCAATTGTATCCGGAATAGGGTCACTGTTGGAACCACTATCACAGTTTGTAGACAGGTTCCTAAGCCCCCTTGTGTCCAAGATGCCTTCATATCTACAGGATACTAAACATGGATCACTGATACAATATCGACTCTCATAACATCGCACTACAGAAAATTCGACTCAACAATATCGACACACAATACACAAAATAGAAATAACAGTAATATCGGAAAAAAAATATCATTTAAAGAAATCTCGATGTCAAAAATATCGACGACAAAAATATAGAACACTAAAATATCAATAACATTAAAATAAAATTAAACATATCAAAAATATCGATACAAACAATATCAACAACACAAACATCGATATACATTTTAACTATATCGGAAAAAAATGTAAACATAAAAAAATACTATTTACGATAATAAAATAAAATAACACATACCAATTAATATAAATAAACAACACAATAAATAACGAATTAACCACATTAATTTAAACAAATAAATTAAATATACAAAAACAAATTATTGAACAAATAATATTATATAAAAAATAAATTAAAAGTAACGAACATAAAGAAACATAATTATATATAATAAAGAAAAAATATAAAACATTTATCTACATAAAAAATTAAATAACAACAATAAACAAAATAAAAACAAACAATAAATACACATAATGAACATTAAATAAATTACAAGGTAACAGCTAAAAAATTCAAAAAAGCTAAGTTAACCAATAAATCTAAAACTCACAAACACAAACCAATAGAAAACTCTAACTAATTAAACAAACACTATAAAAACAATCAAATAATTAACATAAAATTTACCATATAACGGACGACCACGGAGCAAAAACAAACGTTTAAGAGAGAGAAGACAAAACGAAAACAACCACACGAAAAACTATTCCAAACATCCCGCAATAAAGGTAAGCACAAAACTTGATAACTAAGGGGGTCATTACGATGGCGGGCGGAAGCACAACCGCCGTGCTGGCGGATGCAAAAACCACCAGTTACCGCCGGCACGCAGCAGTCCACACGCCCGCCCAATTACGATACGAAAAGTAGGCCAAACACCGCCGGCAAGCCAGCAACACCGACCGCCATCAAAGTGCGCCCGTACACGTAGCGGCGCAGCCCAATTGACACACACCGTCCGACGAAACACGTCCCGCCCGGCGTATAAATTACGATGCTGCAAACAAACGGCTCCCACGGCCAAGAGAAACCGTACGACAAACCGAAGCGGTAACACGGACGCCGAGCACGGACAACGAAGAAGCGGCTCCCCCGAGCATGAATCCAGCACTGCAGGCCCTCCCCATGCTCCTGCTGATGCACCACCAAGGACGCAACGTACCGCGGAGACGCAGGTAGGCACACACACAACAAGTGCACGCAAACAGCGCACACAGTGCAAGGGCGGAAAAAGCGGACAACCCCCCACCAGCGCGTGTACACTACACATCCACCATTGCATCCACATATGACACACAGGCCAAATCGTAACATCGCGTAACACATGTGTACACACCACCTGGGACTAGGAACCAACGACCCCGTCACGGCCCCAAAGCGGCGATGACGCCGCCACACATGCGCACAACGCAGAGGCCAACCGCAGCGCCATGCATGCGTCGCACACAGACACAGGGACACAACCAAGCAGCACACACATCAGCCCCACCCCGAACGCACATGACACGTGACAGGCCTGCCACAGACATGTCCCCAACGCCCAATTCACGGACAACACCCAACGCCACACAACCGACGCACACATGTCAGTGAAGTCACGCAACAGCAGGACACACCCCAGTGTAACAAACATGGCGAAGCACACAGCGGCGGCAACACCAACTAGGAGAAGCAGGGCCCCTTCGGGAAGAGGAACGCCAGTACCACACTGAAACACCCATACCACCCTGCATATATGAACAATACATATAAAACGGAACACCAAAGAGCCCGGGGACCGACAACAGGTGGCCCAAGAATAACATTCACACACAAGGCCCAACGCAGAGCGGAAAGGCAGCCTGCCGCCCACACAAGGGAGAGCAGACAGCACTGAATGACCTTCCATTCCAACTCCGAAACCACAGCCCTACGAAAGAAGCCGGTGAATACAGCCATTGTCCAAGAAAAGACCAACACAGGCATGCCGAGGAGACCGACCACAGGGCAGATAGCGCATATCACAGAAGCACACAACGGACGGGGAAGAAAAAGAAAACACTCCCCCATGTCGGCCACATGCAAGTTAATTGGAAGGAGTCACACATCACTGACCTTGAACTGTCTGAGAAGCATGTGGGATGAGGGCCCGTGTCCTCCAAACAAGCCAACAGAACACAAGTCCTGTCTCCCTACGACTACACAGAGCTCACAGCAACCTCGGAGCGTGCACATTGCAGACTGCACACACAGCCGGAGCACGCCACCACAACGCACCGCTGCGAAATGGCAACCGCAACACACCTACCCAACTACGCCGGACAGCTCAAGCTGTACAAAACCAACCTGATACATATATTGGGATGCGATCTCCTGTCCCTGCTGAACGTAAGTTACCGACTGACTTACCGCATCACATTGTTCAGCTGCGTCATGCCCGTCTTCTACTGTCGGAGGTGTCCCTACCAGCATCCCGTGGAGATATGCCTCTCCAACCCGGCATGTCTGAAGGCGGACCTGCTACCACTACTCCTCCCTCTGGACGCACACGACAGGGCCTGCTCTGCCTATGGGGGCATGGCGTATGTGGCCAACATCGCACCCGCACTGAAATGGGACCACTGTGCCTCCACACGACGGATCATCGAGAACAGCTACATCGAATGTCACCCAGCATGCCCCATCATGGTCCTCCAAGGGACAACTTACGAACAACACCTTGACAGCCACCATCCGCTACATTGGCTGGCAAACATGTACACCACCAATGACATGGAAGCCCTGCTGGACGGCATCGCATACCTGACAACCTGTAAATTCGTCGGACCACAACGCAGGTTCCCCGATTGACCTATGATGTCCAACCCCGCACCCATGCTTAGCTTCCGCACGACTGGCCAGTCACCACCACAACAGCCATACCAAATGACCGGCAACTGTAACCACACCATCAACGACATCGCCATGACATCGGATATGACCGGGACATGCACACTGTTCCCCATCACATCCAGGAACACCGCATGCATCGTGGGAGGCAGTGGCATGGGGTCTGTGTATCGCACCCACATGGACGGAACTGCACGAACAACCAGGACACGACATGGATCCAGCGCCCATGGACACACACACTGCTCAGTGGACATGAATAGGTCGCCTGGAGTCTGTGGGTGCTGCACCCCTCCCACCCCCGCCCCGGGAATCCCATACCAGGACCTTTGCATGGACGACAAGTGCATACAACAACAACACGACCCCAGTGACTGTGACATGTCCAGTAACCACCACAGTGCAACAACAAGTGGCACGCCGCTGCATGCACGCAAGCACATGCCCTGATGTCATCTCACATGCACGCGTGCATGAGGAACAACCGCAGCAAACCTGTCACATGGAACTGAGATGGACTGTGCCCATGATGCCAAGCGGTCTGGTAGGCTACATGTATACCGTCTGTGTCAAAGTCCGCAGCTCCGCAGCTATACGTAAATGTACATTAGCACAGCCTTGGCCAAGCAGATGTAACTCTGAAGCCCACATCCCACATGCAACAGCCAATCACATGTAACCCCACACCCTATCCCATTTGCAATCATGCTCAGTATATCCTCAACATGTATTCCGCTGCCAGTAGTGTCCACTATACTGCATCACAGAGGACAGAAGACTCAATATAATGTTTGAAACCAAAACTGTCTCCGCTGACTCATTTCACAAGTACGAATGAGAGAGGATGAGAGTATGTGAAGTACACGGCAGTCGTGACATGACCATGTAGTCCACTGGTATTGGATGTCAACGCAAATGAGTAGCACAACTGTGGAAGACACACATGTGTCGTGTGAAGTCGTATGGACGCAGTGCTCAGGTGGGTGGGTGTGACGGGTAGATGCGCACATGCCAAGTTGGAGCACGCCGTGTTGGGAGGGGTCATGAACAGTACACCACCGCTTCCCTGGGCATTGTGAGAGGACACCTGTCGGGGGAGTGAACACGTGTGTGCACAGCAGCCGGGCACACGTACAAAGCGGTACCAGGCTTACCTCAGCCCACCCTCTGTGGACAAGCTGGATCCTGTTGTGCGCCCGCCATGCCCCTTGACAAGGCACACACAGCCCCAGTCGACCAGGTGTAACCTCAACATAGTCAATCCGCACAGGCGATACAGGGCACGGGATGGCAGTGGAGCATGGTGTGTGAGAGGTCTCCTCGCGCTCCTCCTGGTCATATCACGCAGGCAATAGAACCTCAACGTCTAGCATGGCACAAGTCAAATGGAAGTGTAGGGGGACGCACCACAGCACGAGCAGCACTGACGTCACGGGAGGTGGCTCGCACCATCCCATCCATTGCCCATTATACCAACCACGCCACATGCCATTGCGACTAAGTGCAAGCGCGTGCGCCACCACCCCCGAGCCCTCCCCAGAGAGGCCAAAGAGTGAATGTGTGGGCCACCAGTCACAGACGGACGCGGCCTGGCCGCAAGGGCAGCCACAGCCACTGGGTGTCGCAGGTGGCGGATCCGGAAGGCGAAGACTGTGATGCATAGTCCATGCAGGCCGGGTCTCCATTTGGGGCACCACGCAGGTGGACGGCGTGCCGCAACACATCATACCCTGAGACAGCCCACTCGTGCAACTGGACCCACACATACACTCCTTGCCCTCTCTGGTGCGAGCTTGGGGCTGCCTGTGCAAGCGCTAGCCTCGCAGGTGCACATGCATATTGGGGGAGCGAGGGAGGACATGAGGGCTGGGGCGAAGATGACTGTATCACTGTCAGTGAGTACAAGGGATGACCCAGATGTGGAAAGGAAGAGACGTGTCCCGTGTGTACTGCAACTAGTCGCCAATCCAACTACCCCCCATGTCCGGAATGTAAGCCCGCACCTAGGCCCGCCCATCCGCCACATCGAACATACCACCAGCACGACAAGCTTCCCATTCGAAACACTGACTGGGGGTGGCGACCAGTGAACAATCATGTGTAGCCTACCCACGCGTACATGTGGGCCCTCCATGATCCATGTCACCTGCGGCAAAGTCATGACATGCGCAATGAGGGAAGTGAGGAGAGCTGTCCGCCCCACGCACAGTAGGTGCATCAGCTCCACAGACCCAGCAGCGAGTCCAGCAGGGGTCACATGTGCAGGGGCAGCTGTGCGTGGTGTGAGGGCACATGCATATAGACAGCACATCGACCAATGTGTAGTCTGCCCACATCTACAGTCCATCATCATGCGGACATAGGAATTGAACACAGGGCAACACATCTTAGTGGGTGCACCCACCGTGACCAACAATGCGCAATCATCGACGTACCCGCCCTGTGCATGGCCCCCCACCCAACGGAGGCACATCCAGTGCCACCATCCCACACACACAAGCCTTCCATGGAACATGCTGTGTCCAATGGTCAGTACAGAGTCAGCGCCCATCTGGTGGATCCTGAACAGGAGACACATGCACACACATGCCAGCTCCCACTATGTACGTCTGCCACCTGGCACGTGCAATGTAACCTCTCACCTGTGACGTGTGACTGCAAGCACACAGCCGTCTTGGCATGGGGCTGTCAATGTGGACACCTGTCAATGTTTCGGGAGGTGTGATCCGTACAGTGCTGTACATAGGGTGCAGTGCTGACACCTACTACTGTCTCATGTCCCCTCGTGCCACAGGTCCCACTTGTTTTGGCCGCTCAGCCTGTGCCCACATCGTTGTTGTCGTGTGCCATACTCATCCAGCCTCGGAAGCAGTTCCATGCTCAGCAGACATTCATGTTGCCGTGGCGTTGCCGCTTGACGAATATGCAGTCAGTCCCCATCAGCACGCCCCGCAAGTCATTGGGGCCTAGATCCCCATGTGCATGCACATGGCAGTGGTTTGTATCACTAGCCATTGCCATTGTTGGGAGACCTGTGTAAGTGTATTGTGGCCGTGCCGTCCCAGCTTGACAGCTGGGCTGTGGCTCATGTGCTTGCTCAGTCATGTCAGTGATGTGTATGTGAAATTGCTATGTGTTGTGTTGCTTTGACATGTGTCCACTGCCATTTTCCCTAGGCGGAGACCGAACATTGACCGCCCATACCAATTGCTGGCGGACATGGACGATACAGAGGTCATTAGGAAGTTTCGGCTGGACAGGCCAACCCTGCATCGACTGTGTGCCATGTTGGAACCCCATCTCCGTCACCACGCTGTCACCCCCACGGCTAAGGTGATGGCCGCCATGCATTTCTTCGCCACTGGGTCATTCCAGCACACAGTGGGCAGTGGAGGAGGGATGTCCCAGCCCATGTTCAGCAAGGTGCTGAGGGATGTACTGGCAGCCATGATGCTGTACCGAAACAGGTACATCCGCTTCCCCAGGGCTCGTGAATTGGCGGCAGTGAAGGGTGCATTCTATGCCCTTGGCAGAATCCCACACGTCGTTGGAGCCATTGACTGCACACATGTTGGCCTTGTTCCACCACAGGCCACTGAGCACCTGTACCGCAACAGGAAGCACACGCACTCCCTGAATGTGCAAGTGGTGTGCCTTGCGGACATGGTGATCACCCACGTGTGTGCAAAGTTCCCAGGCTCGGCCCATGACGCACACATAATGCGCAACAGCATCTTGCCACGACTGATGTCCAATCTGCAACAGGATCGTGGCTGTATTGTCGGTGAGTATGTGGAGTGGTGTAGCGTGCTGGTTGTGCGATGCTGTCCCCTGTCCAGTTGGAATAGCAACGGTTCTCTGTGTCCCTCACACCCAGGTGACTCTGCGTACCCGAATGGGGCATGGCTGCTCAGTCCATTGAGGAATCCTCGCACCCCAGCAGACGATCGCTACAATGAGGCACATGGGAGGACCAGACGTGTGGTCGAGCGTACCTTTGGCCTCCTCAAGTCCAGGTTCAGGTGCCTGGACCGCACCGGGGTGCGCTGGCGTACTCCCCACAGAAGGTGTGCCAGATAGTGGTGGCGTGCTGCATGCTGCACAATCTGGCCATTCGGAAGCAGATCCCCCTCATCGTGGATGACGGAGATCAACCAGGGCCCCAGCCCGCAGACCAGGACAGCTCGAGTGAGGAGGGCAGCGGAGAGGAGGAAGCTGGTAATGTGCGGCAGCAGCTCATCGCCCACTACTTCACTTGACGGTGAGTGTCCATGTACGACGGCTGATGTGGCTGTATCTGTGCAGGTGTGTGTGTGCTGTGTCAGGGTGGCCGTTTGTTCACTGCGTGCTGTGTGTCAACGCTCCATGGCCAGGGTAGTATGCCACTGTTGGTGGCTGTGGCATTGTGCCCTATTGCTCTGTGCGATGTGTGTACATTGCTTGTAGTTGTTGACATGTACTGTGTGATGGGTGTGTGATACACACATTGAATGTGCTCCTGTTCTGTCTCCCACCCCTAGGTCCCTACAGGCCCTCCGGATTCCATTGCCATGCCACGCATCAGGTGCCTTTCCGCCCAAGGTGGCCGTTGTATACCGTACAAATTAAACACAGGGCACAAACAGCAGTTTGTGTAAGAGGTGCATTTATTTCAAACTGTGACATGTGATTGTGTGTAAGGTGATGACAAAAGTGGTGCGTGCAGTGACAATGAGCTGTCGGTCATGGCTGCGTGATGCTCAGGGTGTACCCACTGGTTCTATGTCCATAGTCCAACACACACATGCCATCCAGATGGCTGTGTGGAGTGGGATCGTAGTCCAAGTCAATGCAGTGGGTGGTCAAGGAAGGCTGGCTGGCTGCCTCACTTGCGTCTGGAGCGTGCGAAGTCCTCCCGGGAGACCTGTTTCCACTTCGGACGGCCCCTTCCACGTTTGCGAGGGGGTGCCTGCTTGCGACATGCTGGTGGTTGAGGTGTGCTCACTGGCTGTGGACGCAGGGGAACTGGACACTGCTGCTCGACCCTGCGCCCCGGCAGGTGGTGGCGGAGGGGAGCTGCTGTCCCTGGCTGTGACCTCACCGCCACCACCAGCTGGCCCATGAGGTCCACGAGTTGGCCCATACGGGCGTCCATGGACCTCAGCACCCCCAGCACCTCACGCGTGTCTGTAGCTGACCTGGCCCATTGTCCTTGGGCCTCTTCATAGGCCCCAAGGACTCTGGCCATTTGAGGCAGGGCATGGCTCCCAGGGGAGGCTGGCGTTTCCCTGACCCTGCTCCTCCTACCAGTCCTGCTGCCACCGGCCTGCCCACTAGCCACATTGCTCACCACGGTCCTCGCTGTGGCTCCCAGGGTGGATCCAGTCGGCCGGGCCACCACCTGCGCTGGGGCTGGTGCCAGCGAAGACGTGGTGGTGGTGGCGGCGGTGGTGGTCGGTGCGGCGATGGTGGCGGTTGCGGCAGTGGTAGTGGCCGCAATGACCGTGGGTGTGGCCGCAATGACCGTGGGTGTGGCAGCAGGGGGCTGGGAATGTTCAGCAGCCCTGGATGATGGGTTGGTGGGTAGGAGGGGTCCTGGGGAGCGGCTGGGCCCTGCCACACCAGATGGGCCTGCTTGGTGGTCCGTGTCCGAAGAGGAGGACAGATCCTCCACATCCGTGTGTCCTCGTTGGGGGCTTGTAGGCTGGCTGTGCTGGCTGCTGTCTCCATCCCCAGCATCCAGCAGTTCGTCACCTGTGGAGAGAATGAGATTTGTTATTGTGTTGCACCTGGCGAAGTATGTATTTGTCGTCTGACATTAACAGTTCGTGCAATCTCGTACATGGGTTTCCCGGAGGCGTGTGTGTGGCTGTAGCATTTGTAGTTGTGTGTGCTTGGCAATGGGACTGTGTGCTGTGCACATGTGGCATGGGACGGATTGGCCATGCCGATGGGTGTGTTGCTGTGCCCCTACTTATTGTGACTCTGGTGTATGCGGGCTCCTGGCCCATCCTGGGTCTGGTTTGTACTTTGCTTTTGGTGTTCAGATGGGACGCTTAGGAACGCATATGGCAACATGGGGGCCATGCCCCAGATTCGCATTTGGGAGGGAATATGCTTTTGGGGTTCAAATGGAACGCTTAGGAACGCATATGGCAACATGGGGGCCATGCCCCAGATTCGCATTTGGGAGGGAATATGCTTTTGGGGTTCAAATGGAACGCTTAGGAACGCATATGGCAACATGGGGGCCATGCCCCAGATTCGCATTTGGGAGGGAATATGCTTTTGGGGTTCAAATGGAACGCTTTAGGAACGCATATGGCAACATGGGGGCCATGCCCCAGATTCGCATTTGGGAGGGAATATGCTTTTGGGGTTCAAATGTAACGCTTAGTAACGCATATGGCAACATGGGGGCCATGCCCCAGATTCGCATTTGGGAGGGAATATGCTTTTGGGGTTCAAATGGAACGCTTAGGAACGCATATGGCAACATGGGGGCCATGCCCCAGATTCGCATTTGGGAGGGAATATGCTTTTGGGGTTCAAATGGAACGCTTAGGAACGCATATGGCAACATGGGGGCCATGCCCCAGATTCGCATTTGGGAGGGAATATGCTTTTGGGGTACATGCTGTGAGCCATGGGTGCCGAACGTGACATGTGTTGTGGCAGCATGACAGTGCATGGTCTGAGGTGTGTGCATGCCTGACATGGCCTGCATATTTGCTGTCTGTTGTGATTACTGGACATGGCATTGGACGCATCGTTATGAGTGAGTGATGGTTGTGTGCCAGCCAACGTATTGCAGTTGTCCCATCTCCTTGGTGTGCGTGCTGCCCTGTGCCATGTGCATCACTGCAGTGCTCGGGGGGTGTGGCCCATGTTGTGTGTTGTTGCTCACAGTGTGTCGTGCGCTTCATTGACTTCTGGCACATTGTTGGTCATGGGCATGTATCTTAGCGTGACTGCTGTATGTGTGGCAGCTGTGCGGATGACATGCCTTTCATGAGACTGGGGCTGACGGATGGGATGGATGGTATGTTGTATGTGCATGGTGTGTCTGTGTGTTTGATGGGTTCAGTGGTGTTCGTGTGCATTTATGTTGTTCCGCTCTGTTGCATCTAGTGTTGTTTGTCTTACATAGGCGTAGTTGTGGGGTGTGTGGTTGACAGGCAGTAGGGGCTACATGGACAGGACTTCAATGGTGTTTCGGTTGTGTGTGATGAGTTGCACAGTGGCTGCCGTGTGGTACTATATTCAGTGTGGCTTGTGCATGCAGACGTGGCTCCTTGGGTGTTGCTATGTCTGTGATGGGTCATGTGGGGTGTGAGTCTGTGGTTCATGTCCGTGTGCACATTGTTCACTTGTTCGTGACGGTGGGCGGTGCTGCGTGTTCGTCTGCTACGTGACATGTCCCATGTGTTGGTCGTGTTCCGGTCCTCATGCCTCCAGTAATCCAGCCCTGTCCAGTTTCCCACCTGTAGGTTGTTCGGGCGTGCACTGTACTGGATGCCACATGGTTCTAAGCGGGGGTGCTCCATGTTGCAGGTCTGTGGGGGTGGGGGGTGTTGTGGGTCGTGGTGGTGGCTGGACACCCACTGACACCGATTGCTGTGGACCGTGATGTCTAGCTTTCGGCTGTCGTTGTGCACTGCGGTGGCTGACACGTGGCTGTGGGGTGTGGGGGATGCTCCTCCTTGCTGTGCTGTGGGACTAGGGGCCTGGTGTGTGTTGTACTTGGGCTGTCCACCCTCCCACCCACTGCACTTTGTGTTCCTGCCACTTACCTGTTACTTGTCGGTTAGTGCAGCTGTGGCGGACACATGGGTGTGGTGGGTGCTCGTTGTGGCGCTTCTGGCATATTTGGGGACCTGTTGGTGGTTACGTGGCTGGCTGAGTGTACACATGTCCCCACGCATCTTACAGTTGTTCGGTTTGGGCTGTGTGTGGTGGTGTCTGTTGCATGTGTGTGTGATGTGTTGTGTATTGTGTGCTGGACATGGGGGTGTTTGTCCCTGGGAGCTGTGGCATGGTGGTAGTGCATGTGAGTACATAGCGGTGTGCTGGTATACATTAGTTTGTACTTACCAGCCTCCACTCCCCCTGCTAATCCGGCGAGGATCTCGGGATGTATGATGACTCGCACCTTCTCCTCCCACGCTTTGAAGGTCTTGAAGAGCGCGGGATTCCCTCCGCCAGTGACGGCTGCCAGCTCTCTGTTCTTGGTCTCCTTCTTCTTGACCAGGCTCTTGACGTCATTCCACCATTTGTTTATTTCGACTCTGTTCCTGGGCAGGGTCCCGACTGCATTGACCTGGTCTACGATCCGGTTCCACATTCTGTTTCTGGTGGCTAGTGGTGTGTGCTGGACCATGTTCCCATAGATTTGTGGGTGCACCTTGATGATCTCGTCGACCATGACCGTCAGCTCAATGGGCGTGAACTTGGGCATTCTTTGTGGTGCCATGGTGTTTGTGGTGCTGGTGCGGTGTGTGTTGTGTAATGTGCAGGGGGTTTGTGGTGCCGGTGTTTGGTGGTGGTGGTGGTGGTGGTGGTGGTGATGTGTGCGTTTCTGTGGTGTGCTGCTGTCCTTGCTGTGTCACTGTGTCCTCTCCTCTCCTCTCTAGTTTGCAATGTTGCAAGGGGTTGTGGTCTGTGGGAGTGCTGCTTTTGTACTTACCTATGTGGGTGTGTCCTCATGGTCTGTTGTTTTCAGGTGTGTTGTGTCTGGGGTTCTGACCTTTGTAGTTTTTGTTTGTCCAGGGGGGGTGTTTTCGGGATGTGTACTGTGCTTGTGTATTTGTGCGTGCCTTGCTGTGTGGACTTGTTGGCCATGTTGTGTGCGATTGTTTTTGTCAGCGGATGGTTTCTGTGCAGGGACGTGGGCGCCATGGCTTCTGCCGTGTCGATTCTCATCGGCGTTGTTTGCGCTGGCGGGCGGTATATTTGTGGTTTTCCCGCGCTCATGGCGGTGCGATCGTAATCTCACGTGCGGTGTGTCAGCCGTGAGGGCGGGCGGTTTTGTGTTGTCGTGCGTGTTTCCGTCCGTGGCGGGCGGTTTGACTCCGACTCGGACGATGGCGGGCGGTATTTTGTGTGATTTTTCCGCCGATGGCGGTTTTCGGTTTGTGTAATCGTAATGGCGTGGTCGGTGTTCAGGCGGTGTGTGCGGGCGGATTTTTGCCGCTTCCATGCCTGGCGGATTTTTTTACGCCGGGTATCGTAATGGGCCCCTAAATAAATTAAAATAACTTGTAAAATATTATAATATAATTTCCTTTATATATAACAGATTCAACATCACTAAAATTACATCTAGAAATATCAGCACAAAGATTTACGTACACAACAACAATTAAATATAACACAAAGTAAGTATATGACTTCACCAACAACTAACGTAAATTATTTAAAAGAACTAAACTGAATAAAATAACAAAACATAGCTAACAAATGTTCTTTTATTTTTAACAGCCTCTACAAAAATCGACAAAACCAGAACATCTACTAAGGACACTCCATTAACTAAAAAAGTAAGTTTATTTATTTAATTACAAATAAATAAAAATAAACACTTAGGGGTCGATTCCGATCTCGGCCAGTAGGGCTTCGAATCGGATTCGGCTTTACCGGATCCGATTCGGAGCCCTGTTTCCCGACCGATTCGTACACGCGTCCGGCCGAGCGAGTACGATGCGAGCGCCTGCGAAATCGCCGACCGACTCGTACGCGGGTTCTACACGCTCCAACCGACTCGCACGGACACAACTCACACCGCGCAATGGAGACGTTCCCCGGCCGGGCAAGTACGATGCGCGCCGCAAGCAGTCCGACCGACTCGCACTGTCCGGCTCGAAAGAGCTGTCGGAGCCGGACTTTGGGGGTCCGCGTCGGACCCCCCTGTACGCGTGGCCGCGCGAGTCGCACACAGGGGGGACCCATCGGTCCCCGTTACCTGTGCATGTACGGCGCGATGCGCATCAAGGCATACCCGCTGTAGGGGGCGCCCTTGTTCGCCTCGCACCCATTGAGTCAATGGGAGCCCGCGTACGCGTTGTACGACCGGCTCCAATTGACTTCAATGGGAGTCCGACCGACTCGAGTCCGGGTGCATGCGTGCGCATCGTACTCGTTCGGTCGGACTGCCAGAGTCCGATTCAGTCGGAAATCTCTCCGGGTCCGGCTCGGTCAGAGAGTTTTCCGGCCCGAATCGGAATCGGCCCCTTAATAATATAAATAATGAAATAAACTAAAATTACAACCTAGGGGCCGATTCCGATTCAACGCGTACAACGCGTACGCGGGCTCCCATTGACTCAATGGGTGCGAGGCGAACGAGGGCGCCCCCTACAGTGGGTACGCGTCGATGCGGTTCGCGCCGCACACGCACAAGTAGGGGGGACCCATGGATTTCTCCAATAAAATGAATAGACTAAAAAAGCGAAACAAACAAATAAACTAAAACTATAACCTTCTTTTTTTATATTTCACAGATTACACTTCAATAAAAGTCCATCTTAAAGCAACAAAGCAAGAATTTACTTCGAAAACAGAAACAAAAACATTACAGAAAAAGATAAAATTAAGTATATAAATTAACCAACAAATACAACAAACTAATTAACAAAATTAAAATAAATTAAAAAGCAAATATAACTAACAAATATTTTTCTCTTGCCAGCTTCTACAAGTTACAACCTACAACAAAATCATCAAAAAAAACATCAACAAAAAATAGTAAGTATTTATTTTTACCAACTAAATAAAAATTGAAGCTAAATAAATAAAATAACACCATAAAATGTAACATTTTGCTCTTATACCAACAGAAAAAAACCAAGTGGATAAACATCAACAACAGAAAGAAAATCCATCAAGAAAATAAAATCAAAATACATGTAAGTTTCTTGCAAACATATTAATTATACACAATGTTTATTGTATTTATAGTATAATTAATAAATATATATACATATATTCACAGTTTAACCAAGAAATGGCAGAGGGAGCAAAATTCATTACTTCACAACAATACACTACAATAGAAAACAATGTAGTAAATGTCAAAGAACATAACCATCCCCCAAATGTAACTGAAATTGAAGTTAGAGATGCTCTCAAGACAATAAGAGAAGCAAATACCAGCTCACAACAAACAAGTACCCAAATACTTAAAAATGTGTTAACTAGGGTACCTGAGCATGTTACAGGACAACTACAGTCTATCCCCACTCTGAAGAGATTACTTTCCCGAACTAAAAGAGCTACAGCTCAAAAACCACCTACCCCTCAAACCTTTGCTGAAATACAAATATTACCTGAATATACCATCACTCACAAAGACGAAAAATTCCTTCCCCATCATACCAAAAATCATGAAAAACTAATTCTCATCTTTGCAACAAATACCAACTTACAAAAACTTAAAAACTGCGACACGTGGATGATGGATGGCACATTCAATGTTTGCCCCAAGCCTTTCTATCAATTATACACAATCCACGGTGAATATGAAAATACTAACATACCCTTCCTATACACACTACTCCCTAATAAACAGAACACCACATACATAGAGCTCCTAACAATAGTAAAACAATACACTGACAACTACTTTCTGAAAAACAAATTCATTGATTTTGAACAATCAATGATTCAATCAATTTTAAAATTATATCCACACACTGCAATACAAGGTTGCTACTACCACTTTAACCAAAGTATCTGGAGGCACCTACAAAAATCTACTTTAAGTATAGATTACGCCACAATAGCAATTTCGCCTATCAAATAAAAAAATGAATAGCCCTGGCCTATGTATCAACAACTGAAGTAGCAAACCATTACAACCTGCTTCTTGAAAGCCCCTTCTATCAGGCAAATTAAACAAACTTAACTCCCTTCCTAGACTACTTCGAAGATACTTAGGTGGGAAGGTTACATAGATCAGGGCACAGTAGGCAACCCAAATTCCAAATACCTTGGTGGAACGTATATGATTGTAATCTAGCTCAAAAAGCAAAAACAAACAATGCAGTGGAAGGATGGCACAAATGCAAAAATACAACTGTAGAAAATTGATCCAATGACGCAATCCTCTCAATAACGAAACCCTAAAAAAACCGAAAAATAGTTTTTAAAAAAAACGCTCCAACAAACCCGAAAAATAAAAGGAAATGTAAAATTTCTTGTTTTCAATAAACATAATAACGTTTCCTTTTTTGTAAAAATAAAAAAAAAAAAAAGGATCGAGACCACCATCCGGTCACGATTGGAAAAACCTGAAGAAAAAAAAAAATGACACAATTAAACAACACATAACTAACACTACATAACACTCTACTCTAATCCAACACTACGCAAACACATAAAACACTAAACTACCCTAACAACACCCAATTACACTAAAAACAAACAAATACGCTTCTCACAAACCTAACTACAATCCTACTACCTCGCCCCTACCCTAAAACTACCTTAAAAGTTAATTAAAACAAACTTACCTTAAGCGATGAAAGGCAGCTCCCAACCACGAGGTTCTGTCTTCCAAAATGACCTAAAAACTAAACGGATAGATAGAAAAGTGAGGAAACTAGAAAAAAATGGCTGCGTAATAAAAAAGAAAAAAAGACTTACTCCCCATAGAAAAGAATGGAGAAATAATATTAAAATGCAAAAAAAATGTATATTTTTATATATTTTTTTAAAATTACAAATGTTCCAAAAATATGCAATTTTAAAAATATATATATTCAATATTATATTATCAAAAACAAAAAATATAATATTTAATATATATTAAAATGTATGTTTATTTCATGTAGTGTAAATTTTCCAAAAATATTAAAATGTATGCTGAAAAAACATATGTGGAAATATATATTTGTAAATTATTTAATATATTAAATATTATTTGAATAAAAATAATATTCAATATGCCACATAAAAAAATATACAAAAAATGTCAAATACATTTTATATAATTGTATTAAAAAATAAAAATATATCAAAAATTGTTTACAAAAAGAAATACAAATGTTTCCTTTTTATCCTAAAAAATAATAAACAATGAAAATTAAATTGTTTAAAATATTCCATGACTAAACTACAAAAAAGTACAAATTTGCAATTATGTTTTAAAAATATATGTAAGTTAAAAATATTGTTATTTTACAATTCTACATGAAGAATGTGTGTTTAAAAATATTGTTCATTTTATGCAATTCTACTGAACAATGTACATTAATAAATATTGTTAATTTTCCAACTCTGCAAAAAAATGTATATTGAAAATATGTTAAACTTTGTAATAAATTTTGAACAACATCAAAATACTTGGATAATGTTTTTAATATTGTGAAAAGATGTATAACAAGTGCAAATGAGAACAAATAATCTATAAAATAAAATAAATGCGGAACCAATAAAAATGTTTACAAGAATAACTAACATACATCTCCTTTCTTATTTAAATGTACATTCAAAATGAAATAACTAATAAACAATAAAAAAATTCTATGCCTAATTCCAAAACCGACAAAACTCAGGGAAAATGCTGGATAATAAGGCAAATTAAATTACTGTTCAAACTCCAAACTCCACAAAAATCTGGGAAAGTGCTGGATAATAAATCTAATTAAATTACTATTCCAACTCCAAAACAAAATAAACTCAAGGAAAGTGCTGGATAATAAAACATAATAAATTACTATTCCAACTCCAAAACCAAAAAACTCAGGGAAAGTGCTGGATAATAAACCTAATTAAGGGGCTGATTACGATGGCGGGCGGAAAAGCATTCCGACCGCCGTGCTAGCGGGAAATTTCTGCCCGCAGGTACCGCGGCATAACCGTCGGCCAGATTAGGATGCACCGCCAGAAACACCCTACAGCGGCGGTCGGATTCCAGGATTCAGCAGCGGAAAGGCTGAAAATCCGTCCGCGGCGGTCGGATTTGCTGCGGAAAGGCCAAAGACCGCCGTTTCCCCAGCGGACTGGAACACATGGAGCTATCCGCAGTATTGCCACCGCCATCCTCGAATGGCCGGATTCTCCGCAGCGGTGTGGTGGGCTGTTTGAGACATCGTGATTTGACCGGCGGTCGTGACCGCATTCCGTACAGCAGTACCTCTCTTTTGGCTCCGCCCGCTACCGGTGCGGATGGAAATTTTCGGCGGAACCCGGAACACCGCAGCGGACGGGAAATGGGCTTTCTATGCCCATCATAATACGGCGGACGCAAAGACCGCAGATGGAGTGCGGAAAAGGGTATTTTCCACCACCGCCAGCACGGCGGATGTGCCTCCGCCCGCCATCGTAATCAGCCCCTAAATTACTATTCCAACTCCAAAACAAAATAAACTCAAGGAACATGCTGGATAATAAAACATAATAAATTATTATTCCAACACCAAAACAAACTAAACTCAGGGAAAGTGCTGGATAATAAACCTCATTAAATTACTATTCCAACTACAAAACAAAATAAACTCAAGGAACGTGCTGGATAATAAAACATATTAAATTATTATTCCAACACCAAAACAAACTAAACTCAGGGAAAGTGCTGGATAATAAATCTAATTAAGGGGCCCATTACGATGCCGGGCGGAAGCACTACCGCCGTGCTGTCGGATGCAAAAACCACCAGTTACCGTCCGCCCGCCGCTGCCCACACGCCCGCCCAATTAGGATGTGAAAAGTCAGCCAAACGCCATCCGTAAGCCAGCGACGCCGCCCGCCATCAAAGTGCGCCCGTCCACGTAGCGGCGCGAGCCAATGGACACACACCGTCCGACGAAATCACGTACCGCCCGGTGCACAAATTACGATGCCGCAAACAAACAGCTCCCACGGCTAAGAGACACCGCACGAGATACCAAGGTGGAAACTCGACCGCTGAGTACGGACACCAAAGAGGCGGCCCCCCCGAGCATGAATCCAGCACTGCAGGCCATCCCCATGCTCTACCTGATGCAGCACCTAGGAGTCAACGCACCGCGGCGACGCAGGTAGGCAGACACACAACAA
Source organism: Calotriton arnoldi (assembly GCA_963921515.1). NCBI lineage: Eukaryota > Metazoa > Chordata > Amphibia > Caudata > Salamandridae > Calotriton > Calotriton arnoldi. Next base: position 170,679 of record CAWUFW010014286.1, on the reverse strand, counting down.
GGGCACGCAAACACCGCACACAGTGCAAGGGCGGAAAAACTGTACATGGCCCCCCAGACACCCCTGTGTGGACACGACACATCCACCACTGCACCCACAAATGTCACACCGGGCAAATTGAAACAACTCGCAACAACCGGGCACACACTACCTGGGACCAGGAACTAACGTCCCCGTCACGGCACGCAGCGCAGCGGCGATGACGCAGCCACACATGCGCACAACGCAGAGGCCAACGGCAGCGCCATGTATGCGCCGCACACAAACAACACAGGGTCACAACCAAACACCACACACACCAGCCCCACTCAGAACGCACATGTCACATGGCATTCCTGCCTCAGTCATGTCCCCAACCGGCAACTCACAGTTGCCAACCTGACGTCACACAACTGACCCGAACATGTCAGTGATGTCACGCCAAATTAGGACACACCCCTGTGTGCAAAACATGGCGAAGCACACAGCGGCGGCAACATCACCCAGCAGAATATGGACCCCATCGGCAAAAGGTACGCCAGTACCATACAAAAATACCAATACCACCCTGCACCCAATACCAATACATGCAATACGTAACATCAAAAATCCCGGGGACTGACAACAGGTGGTTCCAATTATAACACCCACACACAAGGCCCAACGTATAGCGGAAACGCAGCGTGCAACCCACACGGGAGAGCAGATAGCACTGAATGGCCTTCCATACCCACACCGAAACCACATTTCAACTATTCAAGCAGGACAATACAGTCATTATCCCAAAAAAAAGCCTAACAGAGGCATGCTGAGGAAACCGTCCACTGGGCAGATAGCGCACAACATGAAAGAAAAATCCGAACACAAAAAAGAAATAATACCACTCCTCCATGTGGTTCACATGCAAGTTATCTGGAAGGAGTCAGACACCACTGACCTTGACCATTCATAGAAGCATGTGGGATGAGGGCCTGTGTCCTCCGCACAATCTACTATAACCCAAGTCCTGCCTCCGAACGACCATTACAGAATTCTCAGCAACGTCGGAGGTTGCACTCTGCAGACTGCACAGACAGCCGGAGCACGCCATCACATCGCCCTGTAGCAAAATGGCAGTTGCACCACAGCTACCCAACTACAGCGGACAGAGGAAGCTGTACATCCAGAGCCTGCTACAGATATTGGGCTGTGAAAATCTGGCCTTGCTGAACGTAAGTTACCGAGTAACTTACCGCATCGCAATGTTCAGCTGCGTCATCCCCGTCTTCTACTGTCGGAGGTGTCCCTTCCACTGTCCTGTGGATTTATGTCTCTCCAACCCGGCATGTCCAAAGGCGGACCTGGTACAACTGTTCGCCCCCTGGACGTCCACGACAGGATCTGTTCAGTCTATGGGGGCATGGCGTATGTGGCTGCAATCGGACCCACACTGCAATGGGACCACTGTGCCGCCACACGACGTATTCTGGATCACAGTTTCATCTAATGTCATCCAACATGTCCCATCAGGCTCCTACAAGGGACAACTTACGACGAACACCTTGACAGCCACCATCCGCTTCATTGGATGGCATCCATGTTTACCACCAATGCCATGGAAGCCCTGCTGGAAGGTATCGCATACCTGACAACCTGTCAATTTGTCGGGCCCCGACGCAATACCCCCAATTGAACAATGATGTCCTACACTGTACCTATGATTGGCTTTCGCACGGACTGGGCAGTTAGCTGTACAACAACTATACCATACAACCTGCAACAAACACCACACCATCAACTCCACTGCCATGATATCGGACATTTTCGGGACATGCACTCTGTTTCTCACCACATCCAGTAACTCTGCATGAACAGGGGGAGGCAGAGGTATGGGATTTGTGTATGGCAACCACATGGACAAAACTGCACGTACAACTATGCCATAATATGTATCCTGCGCCCATGAACATATGCACCGGTCAGTGGACAGTAATCGGTCTGCTGTAGTATGTGAGAGCTGTCACCTCACCTTCCTCTGTACTTCCGTGCCAGGACTTTTGCATGGACAACAAATGCATCCCCCAACAACATGACCCCAGTGACTGTGTCATGTCCAGTAGCCACCACATTGCAACAACAAGTGAGACGCTGTTGCATGCACGTAGGCTCATGCCCTGATGTCACCTCTCACGCAGGTGTGTCGGAGTAACTATTGCAGCAAACCTGTAACATGGAACTGAGATGTACTGTGCCCATGATGTCAAGCGGTCTGGTAGGCAAAATGAATACTGTCTGTGTCAAAGTCAACAGCTCCTCAGTAATTAGCAAATGTACATTAGCACAGCAACGGCTAAGCAGTTGTAACTCTGAAGCCCACATCCCACAGTCAACAACTAATCACATGTACCCCTACACCCTATGCTATGTGTAATCATGCTGAGTATATCCTCCACATGCATTTCGCTGCCAGTAGTGTCCACTATACTGCATCACAGAGGACATAAGTCCTAATACATGGCTTGAAGTAAATATGTGTCTCTGCTGAATCATTTCACAAACACAAGTACGAATAAGAGCGGATGAGAGTGTGTGAAGTACACGGCAGTCGTGAGATGACCATGTAGTCCACTGTCATTGGATGTCAACGCAAATGAGTAGCCGCAACAGTGGCCACAGGGAAATACCACAGCTCGTGGAGCAGGACTTGTCAGACTCTGAAGTGTGCCCGAAAGATCATCACATCAACACTGACGGCCTGCTCACTACAAAGCACAGTCCTACACATGTCTACAATGTCCCACACAGTCTGACCACACACTCAGCAACCAAAAGTAGGAGCCACGCTAAAGCATGCCACAGCAATGCCTGACAAAACACACACATGACATCAGTGTGGGTGGGCAGCACTGCACAGTGAGCAAGAACTGCAGAAATGCTGACATGCACAATTGAACTAGACACAATCTTGACAGTCACACACCCTGCACACACACAACGTCTGAACCATAACAAGTAGGAGTCAGCCTGAACTGCAAGGACACACCCACACACTGCATACTGTGCAACATACAACACACACATCTCATCATATTCACAGACCTCAACACGGTTACAAACATCCACCATGGGCCTGGGTAACATATGTGTGTAGTCGACATGGCCACAACACACACACACACACCAACGCTACCACAAACTCACACCACGCACACCACACACCACCACCTCCCAAATGCACACATTGAAAGTAAGCCATGTGCCCAGCCACAATGCACATCACATGACTAACATACACCTACACTGCTGGCCACACAGCAAGTAAGCTCACACATGCCCGCATACTCAGCGCATGCTGCCAGTCCACCTGTGGCTAGACTCACACCCTGTGCATTGCATGCACGCAAACATGACACGGATACATTAACACAGAAATAACACCAAATACATGCAGTCAATCCGTTGCACAGAAAAGCAGATTCATCACACACACAAGTAGCAGAGTCTGAAAGAAGTGAAGTCCCTGCCACGTGTACAACACATTAGAATGTGAGACCAGACATTGCAATTGCTGAGGTCACATACACGGCATCTGCCCCACTTAACCAAGCACACACTGCAACAACTGCAATCATCAACAACACAGATACAACCGACTACAGGAACAACAGCATCCAGTCACAGATCACATCGACAGGCGCCATTACTCATCAACCCCAGGGACAGTGCCCAGTTCGATGTGCCGAGTAGTGACACGAAGTGCTGCGGATGCAATGTGTGTGAGTGTGCCCTGCCATGGCCAGCCAACACTGCCATGGCAGTCACAATATCCATCACAGCCACCACTGTCTCAGAAGGAAATGTGTTAGTGTGCCTACCAATCGAACAGGATGCTAGTACGACTCGGTGCTGTGTGTGTGCTACGGGACAGTTGCAGGTCCGGCCCTGAGAGAGTAGCACAACTGTGGATGACACACATGTGTCATGTGAAGCGGGAGTTACGCTTGGCTCAGGTGGGTGGGTGTGACGGGTAGGTGCGCACATGCAATGTTGAAACACACTGTGTTGGGAGGATTCCGGAGCACTAGATTACCGCTGTATTGGGCATTTTTAAAGACCACCTGTCTGGGGATGAATGTAAACACGTGTGTGCACAACAGGCGGACACACGGAAAATGCTGCATCAGGTGTAGACGTCAGCCCACCCTCTGTGGACATGCTGGATACTGCTGTGCGTCCGCCAGGCCCTTGCCAAGGCACTCACATCCCCTGTCGACCAGGTGTATCCCCAACATTGTCCACCTGCACAGGCTATCCAGGGCACGGGATGGCAGTGGAGCATGGTGGGTGAGAGGTCATGGCGCGCTCCTCCTGGTCACATCACGCAGGCAACACATCCTCAATGTGCAGCATGGCACAAGTCAAATATAAGTAGTGGGGGGACGCACACATCACGAGCAGGAGTGACGTCACGGAAGGTGGCTCGCACCATCTCACTCATTGCCGATTTTCCCACACACGTTACATGCCATTGCAACAGAGAAGCCAGAGCGTGCACAAGCAGCTCCAAGCTCGCCCCAGAGAGGCCAAAGAGTGAATGTGTGGGTCCATTAGCTCCAGTTGGACGCGGCCTGGGCCGCTAGGGCAGCTACAGCCTCTGTGTGTTGCAGGTGGTGTATCCGGACTGCGGAGCCTGTCATGCATTGTCAATGTTGTCCGGGTCTCGAGTCGGGGCACCACGCAGGTGGACGGCGTCCCGCCACTGATTATACCGCGAGACAGACTACTTGTTCAAATGGACCCACACATACACTCCTTGGCCTCTCTGGTGCGAGCTCGGAGCTGCCTGTGCACGCGCTGGCTTCTCAGATGCAAACGCATATTGGGGTGAGCGAGGGAGGCCATGAGGAAAGGTTAAAATATTACTGTTTGACTTTCATTTAGTATAAGGAATGACCCTGATTTGTTTAGAAAAAGACGTGTCTCGTGTGTATTGCAACTAGTATATAAGCCGATAAACTTCACATGTCTTGCATTTAGCCCCGCACCTAGCCCCGCCCACTCGACACATTTAAATGAGTACCTGCACTATATTCATCCCATTTGAAGCACTGACTGGGGGTGGCAACCATTGGACAGTCTGGTGTAGTCCACCCACGCGTACATGTGGGCCCTCCATGATCCATGTCACCTGCGGCAAAGTGATGTCATGGGCAATGACGTAAGTGAGGAGAGCTGTCTGCCCCACGCACAGATGGCGCATCAGCTCAACAGACCCAGCACTGAGGGCAGCAGGGGTCACATGTGCAGGGGCAGCTGTGCCTGGTGTGAAGGCACATGCATTTTAACAGCACATCGAGCAATGTGTAGTCTGCCCACATCTACTGTCCATTGTCAGGTGGACCTACAAAAAGATCACAAGGCAACACATCTGTGTGGGTGTACCCACTGTGACCAACACTGCGCAACCATCAACGTACTCGCCCTGTGCATGGCCCACCCCGCAACGGAGGTCACATTCAGTGCCACTATCTCTCACACACATCCCTATCACGAGGCATGGTGTGTCCAATCGACAGTGCTGAGTTAGCGCTTATCCGGAGGGTCCTGAACAGGAGACACATGTAACCCACTTGGCAGTCTGTGTTGTCACCTACTGGCATTGTGCAGTCAATGTGCAGGCCAGGCCTGCTGGGACTGAGAAGGGCAGCATGGCCCCAGCCTGCCATTCACACGAGCAACAAGTGCTCTGAGACCTGCATTGCCAATTGGCTGTGTCACTGGATGTCTGACATGAAGTTGCCATGTACCACCACTCGGGAGGGACAGACATGGCAAAGCGCCCGAGAGCTCACATACCCCTGCCACCTGCAGTAAGCATGGTGAGCAGTGCATGTTGGAACCCCACAGGCTCTGACTCATAGTGCTGCGGATCAACGACATGTGTGTCCCCCACATGCACTCCCACACACACTGTAGTTGTCTTTCACACACAACTTTCGCAAGGAATAGCCATGTGCAGTGTGCGTGGAGCTCGGAATCCAGGATCTCCAGCTCCTTGCTGGTGAGTGGACCTGGACATATCCTCAGCGTCATCGACGTTAAGGTGGACAGGTGGCAGCAGCAGGTGTTGTTGAGGGATGCCAGGCTGCAGTCCCAGGTAGCTGTGGTAATGCCGGTCTCACTCCCACACTCATATAGCCCCCTGGGGCAGTTTCAGTGGGTCCAAGCTGCTGCAATTTGTGTACCATGTCTGCCAGCTTCAATTGCAGACGATGGCCTGCTCCCAGCTGGCCCGGGACGCTTACTTCCATAGTGGAACACTCAGGGTGCAACCGCGAGGGCCATTGGAGTTGGCCGTAAGTGCATGGCCCATGGCGGGTACAGTCCGCTGATGCCATGTGCACTACACAGTATAATGTGCGTAATGCATCTGCAGGTGTGGCCATGAATTGTGTGTGGGAGCAGGTCCACACTGGACAGGGCCACAACATGCTGTGTGCATAGGCAGGGACGGCCAGTGCTCAGCCTCCACATGTCTGTTGGCACATCATCATGTACACATTGGCATTGGAGCATGGGATATGCATATGCACACACATGCCATCTTTCACTATGTACATCTCCCACTTGGCACGTGCAACGTTACGTGTCACTTGTGATGTGTATTTGCAATCACACAGCTGTGTTGTCATGGAGCTGTCAATGTGTACACCTGTCAATGTGTTTTGGAGGTGTGATCCGTACAGTGCTGTACATAGGGTGAAGTAGGGACATCAATGACTGTCTCATATCCCCTCGTGCAACAGGTCCCACTTGTTTTTGACGCTCAGCCTGTGTCCATAGCGTTGTTGGTGTGTGTCATACTCACCCAGCCTCGGAAGCTGTGTCAGGCACAGCAGCTAGTTATGTTGCCGTGGTGTTGCCGCTTCCCAAATATGCAGTCTGATATCATCAGCATGCCTTACAAGTTTTTGAGGCCTCAATCCCCATGTGCATGCTCATAGCAATGGTGTGTGTCACTGCTCATTGCTATTGGTAAGGGGACCTGTGTAAGTGTATTGTGGCAGTGCTGTCCCTACTTGTCAGCTGTTCTGTGATTCAATTGCTTGGTCAGTCATTTTTGTTTTGTGTATGTGAAAAAGCCCTGTGGCGTGTTGCTTTGACATGTGTCCACTTCCATCTTTCCTAGGAGGAGACCAAACATACATCACCCCTACCAATTGCTGTCAGACATGGAGGATGTGGAGGTAATCAGGAAATTCCGTCTGGACCAACCCACCCTGCATCGCCTATGTGCCTTGTTGGAACCCCACCTCCGTCCTCGCAGGGTGTATCCAACTGCATTTACCCCCACGGCTAAGGTGATGGCTGCACTGCATTTCTTCGCCACTGGGTCTTTCCAACACACAGTGGGCAGTGGAGGTGGGATGTCCCAGCCCATGTTCAGCATGGTGCTACGGGATGTACTGTCAGCTATGATGCTGTACAGGAACCGGTACATCCGATTCCCCAGGGCTCGTGATTTGGCGGCAGTGAAGGGTGCTTTCTATGCCCTTGGACGGATCCCCCACGTTGTTGGTGCAATTGATTGCACCCATGTTGGCCTTGTTGCACCACAGGCCATGGAACATATATATAGGAATAGGAAGCACACCCACTCCCTGAATGTGCAAGTGGTGTGCCTTGCGGACATGGTCATTACACACGTGTGTGCGAAGTTTCCAGGATCGGCCCATGACTCGCACATCATGCGCAACAGCATCCTACCACGTCTGATGACCAATCTGCAACCGGACCGTGCTTGGATTGTTGGTGAGTATGTGGACTCGTGTAGCATGCTGGGTGTGCGATGCTGTCTTGTGTCCAGTTGGAATTGCAACGATTCTCTGGGTCCCTCACACCCAGGTGACTCTGCTTATCCGAATGGGCCTTGGCTGCTCAGCCCATTATGTCATCCTCGGACACCAGCTGATGACCGCTACAATGAGGCACATGGGAGGGCCAGACGTGTGGTGGAGCGGACTTTTGGCCTCCTCAAGTCCAGATTCAGATGCCTGGACCGCACCGGGGGTGCACTGGCGTACTCCCCACAGAAGGTGTGCCAGATAGTTGTGGCTTGCTGCATGCTGCACAATCTGGCTATTCACAAGCAGATCCCCCTAATAGTGGATGACGGTGATCAGCCAGGGCCCCCGCCTGCAGACCAGGACGGGTCCAGTGACGAGGACAGTGGAGAGGAGGAAGCTGTGAATGTGCGTCAGCAGCTCATCGCCGGCTACTTCACTTGACGGTGAGTGACCATGTACGACGGCTGATGTAGCTGGAGTTGTGCAGGTGTATGTGTGCTCTGTCACGGAGGCCTTTTGTTCACTGAGTGCTGTGTGGCAATGGTCCATGTCCAGGGTAGTATGCCACTGACAGTGGCTGTAGCATTGTGCCCTGTTGCTCTGTGAGATGTGTGTACATTGCTTGTAGTTGGTGACAAGTACTGTGTGATGAGTGTGTGACACACTCATTCAATGGACTCTTGTTCTGGTTTTCACCCCTAGGTCCCTACAGCCTCTCCTGGCCTATCGACATACCACACAGCAGATGCATTTCTGATCATGGTGGTGGTTGCACATCGTTGAATAAACACAGGGCACAGACAGCAGAATGTGATAAAGGTGTATTTATTTTCAGCGGTGACATGTTATTGTGTGCAAGGTGATGACAAAAGTGGTGCATGCTGTGACAATGAGTTGACGGTCATGGCTGCGTGATGGTCAAGGTGTACCCATGAAGTTCTATGTCCACAGTCCAACAGACACATGCCATTCACATGGCAGTGTGGGGTAGGATCGTATTACAAGTCAATGCAGTAGGTGGTCAAGGTGGCTGGCTGACTCACTGGCGTTTGGTGCGTGCGAAGTCCTCTCTGGACACCTGTTTCCTCTTCGGACGGCCCCTTCCACGTTTGGAAGGGGGGGTTGTGTTGGTGGGCTGCTGGTGGTGGCTGAGGAGTGCTCACTGTCTGTGGACGCAGGGGAACTCGATGCTGCACGACCCTGCACCACAGCAGGTGGTGGCGGAGGTGGTGTTGCTGGCCTTGCTTGTGCCCTCACCACCACCACCAGCTGGCCCATGAGGTCCACAAGTTGGTCCATACGGTTCACGAATTGGCCCATATGGGCGTCCATGGACCTCAACACCCCAAGGACCTCCCGCGTGTCGGAAGCCGACCTGGCCCATTGTCCTTGGGCCTCTTCATAGGCCCCAAGGACTCTGGCGATTTGCGGCAGGGCTTGGCTCCCAGGCTCAGATGGCGTTGGCCTGACCCTGCTCCTATCACCAGTACTGCTGCCACCGACCGGCCCACTGGCCACATTGCTCACCACGGTCCTCGGTCTGGCTCCCAGGGTGGAGCCCGATGGCCGTGCCACCCCTTGCGCAGGTGCTGTGGCCAGGGATGGCGTGGTGGTAGTGGTTGCGGCGGTGGCCGCAACGACCGTGGCAGCAGGGGTCTGGGACTGGTCAGCAGCCCTGGGTGATGTGTTGGTGGGTAGGAGGGGCCCTGGGGAGCGGTTGGGCCCTGCCACTGCAGATGGGCCTGCTCGGTGGTCCTCGTCCGAAGAGGTGTCCAGCTCCTCTACATCCGTGAGTCCGGCTCGGGGGCTTGCGGACTGGCTGTGCTGGCTGCTGTCTCCCTCTCCAGCATCCTGCAGTTCGGCACCTGTGGGGAGGATGAGATAGGTTATTGTGTTGCACCTTGCAAAGTTTGTATTGGTTGTCTGACATTCACAGTTCGTGCACTGTCGTGCACAGGTTTCCCAGAGGCATGTGTGTGGATGTACGATGTGTGTATGCCTGGGCAAGGCAATGGAACTGTGTGATGTGATCATGTGGCATGGGACGGATTGGCAATGACAATCGGTGTGTGTTGCTGTACTCCTACATTTTGTGGCTTGGGTGTATGCGGGCTCCAGACCCATCGACGATTTTGAGATGTAATATGGTTTTGGGGTTCAAATGGAACGCTTCGACACGCAGATTGAAAGTGGGGTACAGCCCCCTCAACGCTTTTGAGGTGATATATGGTTTTGGGGTTCAAATGGAACGCTTAGAAATGCAGATGGCTAAAGGGGGTACAGCCCCCTCAACGCTTTTGGGTTGAAATATGGTTTTGGGGTTCAAATGGAATGCTTAGAAACGCAGATGGCTAAGAGGGTACAGCCCCCTCAACGCTTTTGGGTTGAAATATGGTTTTGGGGTTCAAATGGAACTCTTAGAAACGCAGATGGCAAAAGGGGTACAGCCCCTCAACGCTTTTGAGGTGAAATATGGTTTTGGGGTACATACTGTGAGTTATGGGTGAGGAACGTGATATGTGTTCTGGCAACATGACAGTGCATAGACAAAGGTGTGTGTCTGTCTAACATACCCGGCATATCTGCTGACTGTTATCATTTATGGACATTACATTGGACGCATTGTTGTGAGTGCGTGACTGTTGTGTGCCACACGACGTATTGCAGATGGGCCAAATCCTTGGTGTGCGTGCTGCCCTCGGACATGTGCATCAATGCAGTGCTCTTGGGGTGTTGACTGTATTATGTATGTTGTTACTCACAGTGTGACGTGCGCTTCAGTCACTGCAGGCACATTATTTGTCATGGGCAGGAATCTTTGCATAACTACTGTATGAGGGCCAGCTGTTCGGATGACATACCTTTCATGACACTGGGGCTGACAGATGAGATGGATGATATGTTGAATGTGCATTGTGTGCCTGTGTGTTTCATGGGTCCAGTGGTGTTTATGTGCATTATTGTGGTTCCACGCTGTTACTTCTAGACAGGTTGGACTTACATGGGCGTTGTTGTACGATGTGTGGGTAACAGGCAGTAAGAACTACATGGACAAGACTTCGATGGTGTTGCTGATGTGTGTGATGAGTGGCACAGTGCCCGCCGTGTGGGTCTGTACTCCATTGGGACTTGTGCATGCAGACGTGGCTCCTTAGGTGTTGCTGTATTTGTGATGGGTCATGTGAGGTATGACTCTGTAATACATGTCCGTGTGCACATTGGTCACATGATTGTGACAGGGAGCAGTGATGCGTGTTCCTCTGCTACGTGACATGTCCCATGTGTTAGTCGTAATACAGTCCTCATGCCTACAGACACCCCGCCCTGTACAGTTTTCCACCTACAGGTTGTTTTTGAGTGCGCAATGCAATGGATGCCACATGGTTATGGGAGGGAGGGGTGCTCCATGTTGCTGGTCTGTGGGAGTGGGGGCGGTGCTGTGAGTTGTGGTGATGGCTTACCACCCACAGAAACCCCTCCATGTTCGGTCAGATATCTACCTGTCGGCTGAAGGTGTGCACTGCAGTGGCTGACACATGGGTGTGGGGTGTGCTCCACCTTGCTGCGCTGTGGGACTATGAGCCTGGTATGTGTTGTACTTTAGCTGTCCCCCTCCCACCCACTGACTTTGTGTTCCGGCTACTTACCTGTTACTTGTTGGTTGGTGCAGCTATGGCTGACACATGGGTGTGGGTGTGGGGAGTGCTCCACCTTGCTGCGCTGTGGGACTGGGGGCCTGGTGGGTGTTGTACTTCAGCTGTCCCCCCTCCGACCCACTGACTCTGTGTTCCGGCTACTTACCTGTTACTTGTCGGTTAGTGCAGCTATGGCTGACACATGGGTGTGCTCCTCCTTGCTGTGCTGTGGGACTGGGGGCCTGGTGGGTGTTGTACTTCAGCTGTCCCCCCTCCGACCCACTGACTCTGTGTTCCGGCTACTTACCTGTTACTTGTCGGTTAGTGCAGCTATGGCTGACACATGGGTGTGCTCCTCCTTGCTGTGCTGTGGGACTAGGGGCCTGGTGGGTGTTGTACTTCAGCTGTCCCCCCTCCCACCCACTGACTTTGTGTTCCGGCTACTTACCTGTTACTTGTTGGTTGGTGCAGCTATGGCTGACACATGGGTGTGGGTGTGGGGAGTGCTCCACCTTGCTGCGCTGTGGGACTGGGGGCCTGGTGGGTGTTGTACTTCAGCTGTCCCCCCTCCCACCCACTGACTTTGTGTTCCGGCTACTTACCTGTTACTTGTTGGTTAGTGCAGCTCTGGCTGACACATGGGTGTGGGTGTGGGGAGTGCTCCTTCTGGCGCTTCTGGAGTACAAGGGGAACTGGTGGGAGTTGCGGTGCTGGCTGACTGTACACATGCCTCCATGGTTCTGTTAGTTGGTAGGTTTGGGCTGAGTGTGTGGTAGTGTCTGTTGCATGTGTGAGTGATGTCTTGTGTATTGTGTACTGGACATGGGGTGTTTGTCCCTCGGAGCTATGGCATAGTGGTAGTGCATGTGAGTACATAGCGGTGTGCTGGTATACATTTGTTTGTACTTACCAGCCTCCACTCCCCCTGGTATTCCGGTGAGACTCTCCGGATGTAGGATGCCTCGCACCTTCTCCTCCCACGCCTTGAAGGTCTTGAATAGCGCGGGATTACCTCCGCCAGTCCTGTCAGCCAGCTGCCGATTCTTGGCCTCCTTCTTTTTGACCACGCTTTTCATGTCGTGCCACCTCTTGGTGATTTCGGCTCTGTTGCGTGGCACGTTCCCGACTGCATTGACCTGGTCTACGATCCTGCTCCACAACCGGTTTCTGGTGGCTACTGGTGTCTGTTGGACCTGGTTCCCATAGATTTGTGGGTGCACCTTGATGATCTCGTCGACCATGACCGTCAGCTCAGTGGAAGTGAACTTGGGCATTCTGTGTGCTGCCATGGTGTGTGGTTTGGTGTTTGTGGTGCTGGTGCGGTGTGTGTGTGTGGTGTGTGATGTGCAGGGGGTTTGTGGGGCCGGTGTTTGGTGTTGGTGGTGGTGGTGGTGGTGATGGGTGTGATGGGTGCGTGTCTGTGGTGTGCTGCTGTCCTTTCTGTCTCGCTGTGTTCTGTGCTCTCGTCCTCAGTTTGTAGTGTTGCAAGGGATTGTGGTCTGTGAAGGGGCTGCTTTTGTACTTACCTATGTATGGTATGTCATGATGGGCTGTTGTTTTCAGGTGTGTTATGGCTGGTGTTCTGGGATTTGTAGTTTATTTGTTTGTCCAGGGGGGATGTGTTTTCGGGATGTGTACTGTGTTTGGGTATTTGTGCGTGGTTGCTGTGTGGACTTGTTGGCCATGTTGTGTGTGTTTCTTTGGGTCCGCGGATGGTTTCTGTGCAGGGACGTGGCCGCCAGGGCTTCCGCCGTGTCCATTTTCATCACTGTTGTTTACGATGGCGGGCGGTGTATTTGTGGATTTACCGCGCTCATGTCGGGGCGATCCTAATTTCACGGCCGGTGTCTCGGTCGTCAGGGCGGGCGGTTTTGGGTTGTCGTGCGTATTTGCGTCCGTGGCGGACGGATGGACTTAGTTTCGGACATGAACGGGCGGTATTTTTTGTTTTTTTTCCGCCGCGGGCGGTTTTCGCTTCGCGGCATCGTGATTGCTCGGTCGGTTTTCACACGGTGTAGGCGGGCGGATTTTTACCGCTATGTGAGTTGGCAGATTTTATTCCGCCCGGTATCGTAATGGACACCTAAATTACTATTCCAACTCCAAAACAAAAAAAAAAATCAAAGAAAGTGCTGTAGAATGAAATATAAAAAATAACTATTACAACCCCAAATTTATAATAAAAAACAAATATTTTTACAAAATGTATCTTTATAATACGTTTATAAGTTATAAAAATAATAATATTTTATTACAGATTAATTTTGGGAAAATAAATTACAAAAAATATAGAAAAATGTACTCAAATATAAATATAACCTCAATATTTTAAATTTATTTTTTTGAAATTGAAATTTTCATTTTTTTTTATAAAGTCCTCATCTATTAAATATGCTCTGAACTCAGAAAAACCAAACCTGGCCACACCAGAAGGAGGTAAAAAGGCACCCGGTCTCTCCACTGGGAAGAAGGATGGAAATATCCCGGGTCTGGACAAATACCTCCCAGCTGGTAAGTACCTCTGGCTCCTCCGAAACAGGTGCTGAAAAGAAGGGTGACCCCAGCACCACAGCAGCCTGTGTGGCATATAGGTAATCTTTGGACCATAAGGTTTCAAAATAAATGTGAACATACTTTGTGCAAAGGCCAAAGAAAGGAAATAGACAGAATTTGGGGAAAAAAGGAAGATGAGAAAGAACCAAAAGAGAGGGAAAGATGCATAAAGATAAAAAGGGGTAAAAGACCCGTGCTCAATGTAATAGACTGGAGACATAAAGCTTAAACCAATCGTCCCAGAGTTCCCAAAATGTTGTTCTCTTGACGAGTTTATTAACCCGATCAAGATATGAGATTTTTTTAATCGAATGAATCCATTTGGCCTTAGTGGGGGGAAAAGGGGGGATCCACTTAACACACAACTCCCTACGTGCAAGGAGAATCAGAACAAAAAAAAGGGCTTTATGGGTTTTAAAAAGGCCCTGATTGACCACCCCTCCCGGGACCACTCCAAAAATCACAAGACTTAAGTTCACCTTAATCTCTTGGCCCATAATGTCTGAGATGATCTTACCCACTTGCTGCCAGAAAAGCTGGATTGAGGGACACTACCAAAACATATGAGCCTCATTTGCGTTGTTTTCTCCGCATTTTGGGCATTTCTTCACTGCATGACTCCCCAGCTTTGAATTTCTGTGGCGTCCAGTAGGTCTTGTGGACGGTAAAATTATGATTTTTCCTAAATGGAGCAGGTTTCACATATAGCCACAATAGAGACATTGATACTTGCCCTAGGGATTCGATGTCTTGGTCCAGCAGTTCCCTCCTCCAGATCTCTGTGAATGGGTTTTGCATTTCTTCTCCATTTTGGATTAGCATCCAATACCACTCTGCAACTTCTTTTCGCAGAAAGGGGCGTGAGCAGATGCTAGACACCAAGTCCATGTTCCCCTTGCCCTCCTTCCCCAACGTTTTAACCCAGCTTAAGAGTTGATAGTACTTAAATTTAGAGACCGAGTTTTCAGAGATCTCTGAAAGGCTTTGCCATGAAATTAGTTTAGTATCCACTATGAGTTGCTCACACCTGAAAAGGCCACAACCTCATAACGAGATTGCAAGAGCATCAAGTAAACAGACCGGAGTGCCTGGAGAGTCCCAAATAGGCGCGATGTCAGTATAATAAGGAATTTGTAGAGCCATTCTCACTTGATACCAGATCTTTGAGGCCGCTAAAAGAACCTTTAGCCTCACCTTCTTAAAGAATTTGGGATGGCCAAACTTCAGAAGGAAAAAATCTGCTTGATATGGAGAACTTATTGTGAGGGCCCTCAAAAGCAGGGACAGGCAGGAGCTTCCCATCAACAGCTGACAAAAGTTTTTCAGATGGAAAGCGCAGTAGTATTGGTAAAGGTCTGGACTGGCAATACCTCCCTGTTCCTTCCTTCTTTGAAATTTCTTCCAGGAAATTCTGGGTCTTTTATTTCCCCAGATGAAACTAGAGAACTCCCCCTGCACTTTCTTAAACCGGGCCTTCTTAAATTCTAAAGGGATAGTATTGAACAGAAAGGTGAAGTTTGGGAGGATTCCCATTTTTAGGCGATTTTATCTGCCCAAGAAGGAGAGCGGGAGAGCTCCCCATGCTCGTAACTGTGATATAACTCCTGCAGCTACTTTGTCAAAATTCACCTGGGATAGCTTCTCTAAATTGTATACAATTTGAACTCCCAGATATCTAATCTCCTGTTTCGTTAGCTTGCTCCTGTAGGTGGCGTTCCTTAGCATTAACTAGGCTTTTTGCTGGTTAATGGAGTACCCAGATACCCTCCCAAACCCTTCCAGCTGTTCCCATATCGCAGGAAGAGAGTGCTGCAGATCCCCTGTCAAGATCATAAGATCATCTGCATAGAGCCCAATTTTTTTCACCCAACCATTACAAACAAAAGGATGAATATTCTGACAAGCCCTTAATTTGCATGCCAGCGGTTCGATGTAAAAATTAAAAAGGAGGGGGGAGAGAGGACATCCCTGTCTAGTCCCCCTACCAATTTTTATTGACCTTGTGAGGTTCCCATTAACCAAAATCCTAGCCGAAGGGTTTTTATGTAGGGTCCTGATTGCTGCTAAGAAAACCTCCCCTAAATTAAAACGTTGAATCATTTTATAAAGAAAGGGCCACCCGACCCTATCAAAAGCCTTCGCGGTGTTGAAGGTCATTACTGCCAAGAGGATCCCAAATACTCCTGCCATATCTATCGCCCCAATCAGATTGTGTGTTAACTCATGGAGTTGCCTCCCCTTCATAAAACCTTTTTGGTCGGTGTGAATTAGTGATCCTGCCACCTTATCCAGACGTTTAGTTAGGATCTGAGTATATATTTCATGATCACTATTAAGAAGAGAAATGGGCCTGTAAGACTCACAGGACCTTGGGTTCTTATTCGGTTTCAAAAGTATGGTTATAGTGGCAGCATCCCAAGACAGTGGAGGGTCCCGGCCAGATATAAAAGCAGAGTTAAACAGTTGGAGCAATATGGGAGCGAGTTCTTCTTTTAAGATGACATAAATTTCATTAGGAATGGAGTCAGGTCCTGCGGCCTTCCCTTTTTAGGGTATTAATAGTGTGGAAAATTTCCTCAAGGCCAATGGGACTGTTTAGGTTATCTTTTTCAGGGCTCTGAAGCATAGGCAGGTCTAGATCTAAAAGGAATTCCTCCATAGATTCTTCGCTTACTATTCGGTCCTCTGTATAAAGGTCCTGAAAAAACTACGCAAAAGCGTTTTCAATTTCAATATCCTCAAAGATAATATTGTCTGAGTTTGGGCCTGAGATCCTTTATCAGATTCCTTGACTGGTTGGCTTAAGTCTTCCATGCGAGCAATTTTCTGCACCCTCCCCATATTCATGATGGGATAGCTTGCTGGCTTCCCATTTCCTCCTGACAATAGCTTCAAGATAATCGGCGAGCTCAGTTTTTGCTAAGCGTAATTTATGTTCAAGTTGTGGTGCATTTAAACTATTGGGTGTTTGTTCTAACACTAACTGATTTATATGAACTGTAGCTTCAAGAGTTCTGATTTCTTCTCTGACTTTCCTGTTTTGTGCAATAGACAAGGCAGTTAAGGTACCTCTCAAAAAGGCTTTGTACATGTCCCAAACTATATGTAGGGGGGCTGAGTCTATATTAAGTTAAAAAAAAACTCTTTGGTGTCGATTTTCAGCTTATCAATTACAGGTGGTTCAAGAAGTAAAGAACAATTTAGGGTCCACCTTCGGGAGAGGGGTCTGTTCACAAGGGTGATCTCCAAGGTAACAGCAGAGTGGTCGGACAGATTTTCCGGGACATGATTAACCCTTGTCGTGTTCTTACTAATGAAGGAATCCCCCAAAAAGAAATCGATCCTGGATCGATGGCCGCATTTTTTATTATGAAAGGTGAAATTTCCCCCTGATGACCCTGCTTGACTTCTCATCACTCTCCAGATGTCTATGAGGCCCATATCTGCCATCAATTGGTTCAGGGCACTTCCCATATTATGGGTTGCGGCCATTGCTCTCCTAGAGGTTGAGTCTTGTGTTGGATCTAAAACTACATTAAAATCCCCCCCTAGTATAATGGGATCTTTAATATTAACCAACTGAAGGAGTAAGGTACGTAGTGGGGTCGGATCGTCCAAGTTAGGGCCATAATAACCCACAAAAGTCAGCCAGTTACCATTGATTTTGGCCCTGGCTAATGCCCACATGCCAAGAGGGTCGACAACATATTCTCAGAGAGAAGCATGGGTGGATTTTTTAAAAAGAAGGGCAACTCCTTTCACTGAACACAACTGTGTGGTACATACGCAGTGATCCACCCATTTTTGTTTTTTGAGTAACTCAGCCCACTCCTCTTTAAGCAAATGCGATTCCTGTAGCAGAAAGACCTCACTGTCGGAGAGTCTTAAATACTCTAGGATGTTTCTCCTTCTAGAGGGAAGCCTAAGACCATTCACGTTCCATGAA
The DNA here is from genome assembly GCA_963921515.1 of Calotriton arnoldi. NCBI lineage: Eukaryota > Metazoa > Chordata > Amphibia > Caudata > Salamandridae > Calotriton > Calotriton arnoldi. The sequence continues at coordinate 152,740 of CAWUFW010014286.1, read as the reverse complement.
AAGATTTTCAGCTTCTTAGGCCTATCTAAGTCTGCCATGGAAAGTGTGAATAAATGCGTAATAACCTGGCAAGCCTAAGATCGCTACCAATATTTAGAAACCTAGACGATTGATATAACCCACTTAAGTGCATTTGAGTCTTGTTAATAAATGAGGACAATTTTTTAATTTTTTCCCACATGCTCCCTCACCCAGTGCAGATAAAAAAATATGCTTATTTTTGGTATTTTCTTTCTGCTTGTGAGCCTCCCCGACCCCTCTTCCCACCCCACCCACCCCAGGGAACCCTCCCAAAGAACTAGAGGTATACCAAAGGTTACCTCCCCTTTGGGCTCTCTCACTACATCACGGCAAAGTTAGGTCTAATCTTTTGATGTGCTTTAATCTGTTCAATCAGGGAGCTGACTTCACAGGGATCCCTAAAATGTTACATTTTGTTATTCCACATCACCTTTAGTGAGGCAGGGAACCGGAGGTTAGCCGTGGCACCTAGCTCCCTCAGTTCTTGTACAAACTTCCCTAGCTCCCATTGCTTATCTTGCGTAGCACGTGATATATCCAATCTGATGCGGAAGGACCAGTCTCCTTTCTTATATGGTCCAACTTTCAGTGCCCCAGCGAGGATTTTCTCTTTGATTGAATATGTCTTGAAATTTACTAAAATCCTTCTCGGGCTTTTCTTCCCTGGTCTCCTAGAGAATGGGTCTCGATCTCGATGTACTCTCTGGATGTCATCTTCCAAAGACTGTTTCTCTATGTCCATATTAAATTCCTGAGAAGGTTTATGGTGAAACTCCTTATCTCCCATCCCTCAAGATCTTCCGGGACATTCAATATCCTGATGTTATTTCTCCTGGCGCTATTTTCTAGGCTTTCAAGTTTATCTAGGAATTCTCTGTCGGTATTCCTCAGCTTCGTGATCTCGCTCTTATTGGTGTCAACCTGGTTTGAGAGGTCTTCAAACGCTACCTCCATTGCCCCGACTCTTTCCATAAGGTTGTTGATTTTACCTTCTAGTGCCTCACATGCTCCCTGGACCTTCTGTTGGTTAAGCTCGGAGACTGCGAACTTTTCTCTAATCTCTGTTAGCAGGGTAGCTAAAAGTCTTTCTGTGGGAGACAGCTCCCCCGGGCCGGTCACTGTGGGCATTACAGTGGGCCTTTCTCTTAGTTCAAAAGGCTGGCTTAATGGGCTTTCGGGCCTGGGGTTTCCTTGAGCTGGAGCTTCATCTTCTTCTGCTGCTGCCAGAGGGGTAAATCTATTTTTAAGACACAAGGTATTGTTCCCAGCCTCACAGGGTGCTGAGCTATCCATAGCTCTTTCAGGCCCAGGCAGCTCGGGGCTGTGCATGGAGGTGGGGCCAGCAGTCTTAGAAGTGGAGATAGACTGTGCAGACTGGTCTTCAACCTTAAAATACGAACGGAGTGAAGGTGTAATTCGTATGGAGTCAGGTTTATTTCTAGGCTGCCTTCTGCCTGTAGTTGGAGGTAGTTTGATAGTAGGTGCTTTTTTGAGTAGCGAGGAAAGGCAGGTGCCAGGCAACCGGGCGTCTAGACTTTCCTTTTGTGCTATTGAGGGAGCTCCAGAAGGAGATTGATTTTTGCCCCAAATATCCCTACTTCATAGGGTATACCTGTTAACCCCCCTAGCAGGGGCCTCGTCTGCACCCTTTCTTCTAGAAAACTGTAGTTCCTCTAAGTTTGAAGCCCCCCCTCAGTTGCCTGATCCCAGACCCCCCAATCCTCCTTCCTTCTCCTTCTTACCGGGGTCATTGGGGGGCTCTGCGCAACATCCTCTTTTCTTGCCCCACACGTAGTTTCAGTGTTGCTGCAGGGACGAAGCTTGGGCAGATACTCGTGGGCCAAAGTACAGGTGGCTGACCCGCGGCTCCCGCTGCCCCGGAAGCCGATTCTTGCCGTGACGCGCCGGCCTCTGTTGAGCTTCGCCGCTGCCTCTGCCCACAGACTGCCTTGTGTTGGCCCCGCCGTTACCGTTGCCGTGCCACGCGAGAGTCTGCCACTCACGAAGCAGAGAAAGCCAGGGCTTTACCTCAATGGGACGCTGCACTGACCGACGGCGTCCCCCACATCCATGTAGGTAAGAAAGCGCTCAGCTTCCGGGAGTAGAGGAGAGATCCCGCAGCCGGCTCTAGCTAGCGGCCGCCATGTTCCCCCTCCGAAATCGAAATTTTCATATTTAAAAAATAAATTTTCAATTTTCAATTTCTACTTTTAATAAAACTAAATTTTACCGTACACATATTTTTTATAAATATTTCTATTTTAATGAAATAATGTTAAATATAACACAAACATATGCCCTATAAATACAATATCTCACAAATAAATATTTCAAATATTTTAAAAAAAATTTAATTATTTAAAATATATTTTTTTAAATACTCCCCACCCTTATCCCCTATAAACCCAACATCCCACTCCTAAAATTTTACAAATATTTTACAAATATAGAAATTTTTATCAAAATTTTTTAAATTACTCCCCACCCTTATCCCCTATAACCCCAACATCCCGCTCCTAAAATTTAACAACATTTTTTTAAATATTTAAATTTTAATCCAAATTTTTTACATTACTCACCATCCTTATCCCCTATAAACCCAACATCCCGCTCCTAAAACTTAATCAAAAAAAGAAAAAAAAGTTTTTAACATATATTTTTTTAATCTATTAAACATATATTAACTAATGCTAATTTAATAATAATAAAATACTAATTTAATTTACAACAATATTTTTGACATCGATATTTACAAAATCGATATTTTTGCATTACATTAAATTCGATATTTTTAACGACGAGAAAACTTACCTCAATATTATCCACCATCGATATTCTTGAGTCGATATTACTGCAATTCGAAATTTCCACGTCAATATTTTGTCTCTGCACCACTAAACATGTATTGAATACTCTATCAGACATTCCATTTCACCCAGGATGACACTTTTTAGTCTCTTTTGATGTGGAATAGTTATACACGAATATCCCACAGGATGATACCCTACAAACTATCAAAGGACTCCTTGAACAGAGAACACAAGAGGATATGACACCCACCACCTTTGTGATGGAATGCATGACGATTGCCATGAAGAATAATTTGTTTCAATACTGAGATCATCTATATTGGCAGACAACAGGAACTTCCATGGGGAGCACCTTTGCTCCCAGCATGGCGAATCTATACATGCACGATATTGAATCAACACACATCTATCCCCCAGATAACCTATATGCTGGAATCTAAAAACATGGAGAAGGTATATAGACGACATCCTGGTTACCTGGGAGGGTGTCCTGGAATCCTTGCATACACTCTCGTGATGGCTCAATACAAGGAATCCCAACCTTAAGTTCACCTGCGAATACAGCAAAGTCTCACTACCATTCCTGGATCTTTTACTCTATCCAAAGAATGGAGGGATCTGTTCTGAATTATATAAAAAACCTATGGCACGGAGATCTCTTCTCAGCTATAATAGCTTTCTTTCAAGGGCTCTGAGGGATAACTTGCCAATTGGTCAATTTTTAAGGATCAGAAGGAACTGCACTGAACTAGACAAATTCAAAGAACATACGGCAATACTCAGCAGTCACTTATCTCAGAGATCCTCTACACAAGATCTCATCAAAAGAGCCAAAAAACGAGCTGCGAATAAAAACAGGGATGCCCTGCTGGAGACACATTCCAAACAGCGCTCAGAAAGACTTGTCTGCGTGACTACATACAGCCACCTCACCAACACTGTGAAGAAGGTGGTTAATAAGAAGTGGCCCATCCTGAATACAGGAATGAAGACTTTACCAAAGTCTGTTTTTGCCTTAAAACGGAGCAAGAACATTGGAGACATGATTGTCCACATAAGACCACGACTCGATCAGAAGATGACAATTCAGAATACCTTGTGGTCCCTCCCTCCTGTTAGGGGACATTTTCCATGTGGCTCCTGCTCAGTCTGTCCATACACCAGGGTGATACACAAGATGGATCTGGGACTGAAGACGCCTTGGAAATTTCACAAACATAGTAATTGTAACACAGAAGGAGTAATCTACCTACTCAGATGCCCGTGCAATCTGAACTATATAGGTATGACTACCCGAAAGGTGAAGACTAGAATTATTGAACATCGGAGCGCTGTGAGGTGCAAAAAAGTGAACATGAAATTCACTAGACATTTCTCAGTCCTAGGTCACACAGAAAATGACCTAATGTGGGTGGTGGTAGATAAACCTAACTTCACACCAACAATGGGCACACATGAATCCATCCTATTCCGGAGAGAACAACGCTGGGTTTTTAGACTAAGGAGTGTCAGATATGGGCTGAACGACGAGATTCCTTGGACCAGTCTGGGCAAATAGAATAATATATGACCCCAAACAATTCTTTACATCTACTTTTGATCATATGCTCAAATGGTCACATTGATAAGAAACACATTTTGTCTGGAGGTCATATTAATTTATTTGGTACCCATATCACCCCCCACTCGACATCTGAACTATTATGCACATGTATCCTGATCCTATATTCTATTTCCACAGCCTTGGCTGGAATTTTAGATCGAGACATGTTACTAAACAACACAAATGCGCTGGAGAGTCAGTATTATCTTTACGGGCGACACACGTTTTTCAACATGTTTATTAGTACTAATACAAACAGACACTAGATATAAAATGTGCTGCCATTAACAGATTCATGAATCGACACAGAAATAAACTACATAAATACTTGAGACTACTATTGGGACTACGTATCCCAAGATTCCCACTAAGGGAATTACGTGCATGCGACACATGTAATATGCGTAGCGCACGTATTTCAAGCAACAGAAGTCACTATCTCAATAAGACGCAGACGGCGGTCGAGTCGGACTCTCGCCGGGACGTCCGTTTGGAGGTGGCACCGACAACTAAGGTAAGCGGGATATTGTGGCATTGTGACGTACCGCACTGAGCTGCCCACTTTTGGCTTTGGTTGTGGTTTTGATCTGTTCCCCTTTTGAGTGAGGCTGGCCACAGGTCCCCTAGAACCGCTCGCGCTCTCGATCATAAATCTGAGCACTTCTAAGGGTGGCGGTTTGCTTGATAATGTGAAGCGTAATCCTTCTCCGAGAACAACTTGCAATAATACTTTTGATTATACATTTGAGCGCCTTTTTAGGTGTTGTGGTTATACGTAAACTTATGTGAAGCGGAATCCTTAACTTTTTAACATTGAAGAAACATCTTAGGTACTTGGTTCTCCTTATAATATGTGGAGATAATGATATTCTGTTATACAAAATGTACACATATTGATAAACCGACATAATACTGACATTCAGATGACAGTGCCCGCCTACTTTCTTATAGACAAGAACTAACGAGTATCCAATCCAATTCTGCCATAGTCTGTGAATTGATATTATTGTATGTTCTGTCTGCAATTGCTGTGCCCTTTATCTTTTAGTTGGGCACCACAAGACGAATCCAGTGGTTGGAGAGTGGACTATATGCCCCCCATCACTAGGTAAAACCGATCATGGGTAACTAAGGGCCCGATTCCAATCTCGCTAGGAAAGCCCTCCTTACGACTCGGATCCGGTGGGCTTTCCGAGCGAAACCTGCTCTGGGACATCGAACGAGTGAGTACGATGCAGCTGTATGCTTACGGACTCGGTTCGCTTGGACTCCCATTGAACTCTATGGGAGCCTGTGTACAGATGCGTACACAGGCTCCCATAGCAAAAAGGGGTGAGTGGGGAAAAGCGTACACCCTGTGGCGGGCACCCCATGGTACCCGCCACACTGTGCATGCCTGGATCAGGGGGACCCATGGGCACACCCCCGTGACAGATTCGGAGGGCCCAGGTTGAAGGGGGGCCTGCTTCGGCCTCCCGAATTATGATTCCGACAGCCGTTTTGTCTCGCTGAGACCGAGGCGAAGCGGCTGTCCGAATCGTGCATCGTACTCGCTTGGTCGGAATTCGGCTCCATTGCGCAGCACGATTTGGCTACGAACGAGTCGTATGGACAGGTTCGGGTCCCGGAAACGATTCGGTCGACTCGTACGCGATCTTCACATCATACTTTGTCGTTTGGACCTGTGTACGATTCGGTCGGAAACAAGGGCTACGAATCGGGATCTGGGAAAGCCAAATCCGATTCGGAGGCCTTCCGAACGACATCGGAATCGGGCCCCAAGTTGGAATTATGCTAATCTCTAATAGTCATGAGATAGTTGAAGTATTATACTGCCAGGGTCATATCTGTATATACTCTGATGGGAAATGAATTATGACCCTGTCTTTTATCACTTTCAGAAAGATGTCCCACCCCACAGAATAATATGAGTCGTCACTAACCTGGCCGCATTGATCTCACGGTGGCCGGTATAATTTCCTTGTTTTCTAAAAAAAAATTACACCAGCAGGAATATTTGCAGAGTGACTATTTAACCTTGAGATCCTGATGAATGCCCCTGGATCCCTGTATGGGACCGACTACGGGCAGAAACATGTCGACCCCTGTGAGGGATATAGTTGATTAATCCCCAGTCCTCTTTTCAAACTCTATCCATGAGGCCACCAAATAAAGTTCATGTGGACCCCTGGATATAGTTTTACCTATCACTACTATCACACTTTCTTTGCACTCTGCCCCTCATCTACCCTTTTCAATCACTCATCTTTGAGAAAACACCTCAGCCCCTCCCCTTTGGGGAGTTGTAGCCCACACCATGGACCTTGCAGTCCAGGTGTGAGGAGGGAACCCAATGATGAAGCATGTCACCCTAGGGTGAGTGAGGGTTCTTGTCCTTGAAGGATTTCTTTCCCTTTCCTTTTCTTCTCTGGTGGTCTTACTACAATTGCAAGCGTACAGGGCCTTGTCCTGTCTGTTTCACTAATTAGCCAGACGTACATTGAGTGATTTTCTTTCTTCAGAGGAATTATAAAGTCAGATGACAGAACTCTGTGTGTGTGCGCACAACAAGAGGGAGGAGGGTATGAAATAAAGGCGGGGTGAGTGGGATAAATAGAACATCGAGGAGGAGGGTGGTTGCTGAAAAAGAACTAGAACTCACAAACTTTACAACAGGGTCCATATATAATGCAACAGGGATCAGTGACACAAAGATTTGTGCTAAGTCTGAGCAAATATTGTATATAGACATTTCGTAACAAAAAACATTTTCTGACCCACTGTAAACAATTTTTTTAGCTTTTTCTGACCTTTTCCAGACCTAGCATGAACATCCTTATGTGTACAAACATGGCCTGGATAAGCGTGGCATAGGTTGCTTAAAAATAAAAACTTATAAGTCACTGTGTGTGGAAAATATAGACACAACGAAGATATTGGCTGCATCCATGAGTGATAATGGCGCTGTTCTCGCAAAGTAATTGGGTGCCCCATAAGAGGGGAATTACAAGGAAAGCTTTTACATATATACGTGTGCGTAAATTAATTTGTACTTTGACGGAGAGAAGAGGAATCTTGCGCGGTGGGTTTCTGAAGTCGGTCACGTGCTGGGCATGTAAGGATTATTTGTGTGTGTTCGACAGGTTACATGGACGCTGGCTGAGAAGGGGGCGGACTACAAGCCCCAGAAGGCTCCACCGAGAAGGAGGTAGAGAAGCTGATACTGCACTAGTGTTCTAGCTACGAGAGGCCCAAAACTTCTCCATAAAAGTAGCGTTTGAGAATGCACCTGTTGTACATAGAAAAGTCCATTCGCCAAGTGTATAAAACAAGTTAGCTTTATTCACGCTTAGTTCCAAGTTGAGTAGAAGATAAGAAAAGACAAGCCCCACCAGGAGCAGCCTCCCTGCCGCTCAGCCTGCCTGCCATCAACTGCAACTCCACACACCAGCCAGGCACTCCAACATTCCATGAGGTCATCAGGCATTCTGACACTCACACTAGCTGAGCAGCAGAGAAGTCACGGCCAGGGAAAAGAGAGACACAAGTCAAATATAACATATCCCCCTTCCTTAGGGAAACAAAACTGAAGTGAAGGAAAGGAAAACGTTTACATTGCATTTTTAAAGACATTGAGATTGACCCCAAATAAAGACATAGAGATTAACCCCATCCCCCTCCCTTGGGGAAAATATAGAAAAACGAGCATTGCAAGGGCAAGGCTCAAAACTAAGAGCATTGGGCACTAACCACCCAACAACATACCGTAATAGGGTACTGACCAGCCCACAACCTCAACACAACAGGGTACTCACCACCCTTGAAATCCAGAACTGGGACACCCACCGCCCCACAAGCACAACCCAACAGGGTACTCACCACCCTTGACCATAGGACTGGGGCACTCACCACCCCCAAAACCTCACATAGCAGGGTACACACCACCCTGTGAAACATAACTGGTGTACATACCGCCCCTCAACCTACACATAACAGGGTACACACAACCCTGTGGAACATAACTGGTGTACTCACCACCCTACGACCTGTCTTACGGGGTACACACCATCTTGTGGAACATAACTGGGGTACTCACCACCCCCAGTACTCACCACCCCACGACCTCTCATATCAGGGTACACGCCACCCTGTGAAACATAACTAGAGCACATACCGCCCCTCAACCTACACATAACAGGGTACACACCACCCTGTGGAACATAACTGGGGTTCTCACCACCCCACGACCTCTCATAACAGGGTACACACCACCATGTGAAACCTAACTGGGGCACTAAACTTCATCACTCTGCAACCACCTCCACCAAACAATAACACAGTGATGAAATGAAAAAACAAAAAAAAACACATTTTTAGCATTAAGAGCCCTGACCGCATAGCAGAGTAAAGATCTCGCTATAAAATCTTGAGCTCCGGTGAGCTGTCTCTCACCCAAGATCCTCACACAAAGTGAAGCACTTGTCCATAAGCTCCATGTAGCTATCGCTGTGGCGCTGTTCAAAAATAATGTGCTATGTTGTTAAGCAGACCCCCAACTGCAGGCAAGGTTCCATGTCCTCCTGCCTCTCAAACAGAAGAATGCCACATTCCATTGCTCTTATTCTAAAAACATATACACAGGCCACTGAGGTGCTCCTCGCAACCACGAAGCAGGTAAGCAATACATGCATTACCCGGCTCGCGCACTTTTAAAAACAACTTGCAGCGCTGCGAAAAAATAAAGTGGTAACATAAAAATTATTTTCACACTAAATTCTCCTCACAGTACCTCAGTAGACGGAGAAAGTATGCTCCAAGTCACCCAACACCTCAATCGTGGTACATCTCCAACCTCACACAGGCTGCGGCTTAAGGGACATCCCCAGCCTCTACTCTATAAATCAGCACGATGTGTAGGCTCTCCTCACACTGCCAAAACATCTCACCAGGGGTGTCCATCAGCTATCCCAGAACAGCTAGCTGCTGGCAACTCTCGCGCACCACTCAGCACCGCCAAACCAAACCAGCAGGGCCTGTGGCAGGGACAACTGGGCAAAACAACTCCTCCCATGTTCTTGTGGGCTCCTTAGGATTGTGCTCATAAAATCCTCTCTCTCAGACCTTCAGTGCTCCCAAATTCCTCGTAGTCTCCACACATACACCAGAGACAGCTCTAAGAAACGCTGTCGACTCTGCTCCACTCTACTCCACTCTGAAGTGAAGGAAAGGAAAACGTTTACATGTGCTCCCAAATTTCTCGTAGTCTCCACACATGCACCAGGGACAGCTCTAAGAAACGCTTTCGACTCGGTTCCACTCTGAAGTGAAGGAAGGAAAAACATTTAGAGCATTGGGCACTAACCACCCACCTAAATTCCGTAATAGGGTACTAACCACCCAAGACAATGGCAAACAATAGAACTGGGGCACTAACCACCCCACAACCTCAACACCACAGGGTACTCACCACCCTTGAAAGCCAGAACTGGGACACTCACCACCACACAACCTCAACGTAATAGGGTACTAACCACCCACCCCACAACCTACCCATAACAGGGCACACACAGCTGGGCAAAACAACTCCTCCCATGTTCTTGTGGGCTCCTTCGGATTGTGCTCATAAAATCCTCTCTCTCAGACCTTCAGTGTTCCCAAATTCCTCGTAGTCTCCACACATACACCAGAGACAGCTCTAAGAAACGCTGTCGACTCTGCTCCACTCTGCTCCACTCTGAAGTGAAGGAAAGGAAAACGTTTACATGTGCTCCCAAATTTCTCGTAGTCTCCACACATGCACCAGGGACAGCTCTAAGAAACGCTTTCGACTCGGTTCCACTCTGAAGTGAAGGAAGGAAAAAACATTTAGAGCATTGGGCACTAACCACCCACCTAAATTCCGTAATAGGGTACTAACCACCCAAGACAATGGCAAACAATAGAACTGGGGCACTAACCACCCCACAACCTCAACACCACAGGGTACTCACCACCCTTGAAAGCCAGAACTGGGACACTCCCCACCACACAACCTCAACGTAATAGGGTACTAACCACCCACGCCACAACCTACCCATAACAGGGCACACACACCACCCTGTAGCACATAACTGGGGCACCATCCGCCCCAAGAAACTGGACTGGGGCACTCAACGCCCACAACTTCACACACCACCCCAAAACATTCTGGGGCACTCAACTTCACCACCTCACAACCTCCACGCAACAGGGAACACACATCCCTATGAAGCACAGTGGCATCAAACACCTACAACACCATAAAAGAGTACTAGCCATACTAGAAGACTGAACTGGGGCACAGATCACCCAACCTCATTGTAATAGACTCTGCAACCATTTTGCAACAAACCCACACACCAATACACAAGAAATCAAGCATTACAATAAGTAGCAATGGAAACAAACACAAGGAAAGTGTTATACTCCGGTGGACGATCTTCCACCCGAAGTCCGCATCAAAGGTGTTCTCTTATCGTGATAGTTCCATGTTGATGTTGCCACCCGATCCACGGTGGCGCAGTGACATCCTCTTGGTTATCGTCCCCCATGGAGTGTGAATAGTAAACGACAATGTAGTGTGTCCCGCGATTCAGTTCAAAATGTTTGCCATACCATTTTTCTCAAATGGAACATGCGACATGTTCTGTCACCTTGAATGACCTTTCTAAAAACATATTTCAACCAATGACAGGGCAACACACAGCTACGATTGATCTTCGTTTTTTTTTTTTTTTAGAGCCCTCCCAGACATCCACTGTGGAGTACAAGCCTGCTCTCCCACACGAAGATCGGAGATGTTGGTACGCTCCTCACACGGTAAAGTGCTTGACTATTCTGCCTTTAACAGCGCATGCCTTGCCTGTTAGATCCTCTTACAGCTCTCGACGCTTAGCTTGAGTTAAGAGCTCCCAGTTCCCCATGGCATCTCCTACCCCCGCAGTGCTCTCCTCACAGCGCTACTTTCAACAACAGCTCACTGCCCGCTGCGCCGTCCTTAACACCTCTACTTTCCACCGCTTGCTCCCCGCAGTACTCTCCTTACCACTACGGCTTCCCTCTGTGTTGAAAGCACGTCTCATTTTCCCTTCAGCTCCGACACCCGCTCCATGTCAATCATGCGTTGCCTCACTGAACGACTCCTCCAGCACCTTTTCTCTTCCTCCCACAACCTACAGGGTGTTCTGTGTGTCTCCTCTTTCAGCCAAGACACAGCGTTTCGACCTTTCCCTGCACATCGCTCATGCAAAGATGCGTGGTTGGCAAAACAGGACGTGGTTGGCGAATCAGACAGGAGTAACCAGGGTGAACAAAAGACGCAGATAGAATCAAAGTAGCCGCCAACCACAAAATGGCGGCACGCTCAGTGACGCTGCGCCGGATGGCTCGCAGCACGTCCATTCTGCAGAACGTCCCTTTCCAGTCCTGATATGCGTAGAGTCAAAAGCGTGACCGGTTCAAGAATGGAGGCGTCACAGGAGAGGTAAGGCTGCGTGCGCTATGCACAGCTCGAGAGATGTTTGAATGACTGCCAGCGGCTCAACTGCCATTGCGCAGCAGCAACAACACTAGGATTCCAAAAACGTGAAAATCCATAAAAACTGCCACACTCACTGAATAACACCCGGTCCTGCAGTCTCCACCCTTCCAAAGAAGTGCATATGCTCTCCAACAGTGCCGTTTCACTCTCAACAAGCCGTTCCTTGCAGTGCCTCTGGGGTGGCAAAAAAAATCATTCTCTCCTTACCAGTACGGCTTTTCTCTTCGATTTTTTATATGCGCAGCACTCCTTCTCATGCCTTACGCGCTCCTCAGTCTCACGGCGTCTCTTCCACGCCCGCAGCACTCTCCTCTCTGCGCTACTCACTCTGCGCTGTCTCTTACGCCTCCTCTCTGCACTGCTTGCTGCCCCGCCGTACTCTCCTTACCGCTGCGCCTTTCGTCTCTTTACGATGCAGTGTACTCCATGCTCCTAGTCACTCACGCGTTTCCTCTCTGCACGACTCCTCCGTCAGCTTTTCCCTTCTCACAGCTTGCAGGGTGTTCCGCGTGTCTCCTTCTCCTTTCAGTGGCAGCACCCCAAAAGCTCTTACCCTCAAAGACAGAGGGAGACTCCTTCTTCATCAATGCTGTCTGTTCTCCAGACGGAGTGAGGGAACCTTGCTCTGCTTGACTCCGACACAGGGGACACTCTTGCTCAGAGTCAATCATGCGCCGACACACAGGCACCCCGAGCAGAAAACTCCAAACAAAGCTTGCTCACGCAAAGGCAATACTGTAGCTTCCATTAAGTCACCTTCGCCCCCTTTCAGCTCATTTCAAGGTGTCATTCTTCACTGGCAAAACACAGGCTCCGATCTTTGATAGGGTTCATTCTTCACTCACAAGCATGTAGGTATTAACCCAGAAGTCTTCCAGGTGACAGCTGATTGCCCAAGCAGCAGTTTCTACTGCCAAAACAAAACCTGCTGTCTGACCATGACACTTCTCATGCAGGTTCAAAGTCCAAACGCCCAGGCTGCAGGCTGTCTAGCTGTTATAGGACACTGGTGGGGCTTACCAGGGCGTTTCTTTAGTTTCAGTTGACAAGTTTCACAGTCCTTAATTAAGTCCTTAGTTCCTTTGCTCCCGTCTTCCTACCTCAAAGCGTAGGTTCGTTTTAAATCGTCGCCAAAAATGTTGTACATAGAAAAGTCCATTCGCCAAGTGTATAAAACAAGTTAGCTTTATTCACGCTTAGTTCCAAGTTGAGTAGAAGTTAAGAAAAGACAAGCCCCACCAGGAGCAGCCTCCCTGCCGCTCAGCCTGCCTGCCATCAACTGCCACTCCACACACCAGCCAGGCACTCCAACATTCCATGAGGTCATCAGGCATTCTGACACTCACACTAGCTGAGCAGCAGAGAAGTCACGGCCAGGGAAAAGAGAGACACAAGTCAAATATAACAGCACCCTTGTCTGTCAGAGGTTTTAGATGCCTCACCTTGGAGTTTGCAGGCAGAGGTCCATGGTACTCAGTGACTGAGCACGGCCCATGATATTCAGCGAAGCTCCTGTTTATGACAGTATGTCGGCATTCGCTTCAACGGAGCCATCGCTTGGCCACAGCGGCGCATGGATTCTCATAAGAAAAATAAAATAAACAAGATGGCGGGCACTGCTTTGGAACGCATAATAGGAATGCATTTTAATTGTGAGTTTCACAGGAGTGCCAGCCATCTTATATGCTGATCTTCTCCAATTTTAATAAAGAGCAGAGAAAGTAACATCAGGGCTAAAGTAGCTGACCATGAAGCTGGAGAACAGGATTCGAGTCTCGGTGAGGCTCGCCATTCTGGCAGTCAGTCTGCTGATAAAATCCTTATTTCAAAGAGGCAGCAGAAATATTTTTCAGGAATCAGAAATATATCTCTCAAGATGTTTCCTTAAGCACGTGCCTCTTATCTGTTTTCTTTTTTAAGTAAAATGTTTTAAAAATGGAAGGATTTTAGCTTGGCTTACTTGGTTTAGACTGCAGATTGAGAGCATGTGCTTAGAACATGTAAACCCGAACACAAACTCCGAAATATATTGACACAAAGAAAAACGCGTGGGCAGTTGTATTCGGTTGACTTTTTTGATCTAATCTGTAATGGTTTATTGGTGTTAAACAGCTTAGCAGCTGCATATTATTCACGACGACTGGACAAAAAACTTTTTGAAATGTATGGAATCAGGGAAGTGTTGAGTGTGGTGGCACTTGCTTGCAAAGCTGTAATAAGGATATTAGAAAAGGAAAAGTCGGGGGAAGCACTTTTGAGGCTTCACACGACCTGTGGGCTAGATCGCTTTATGGTATCCATTTCCATCAAGGTGTCTGGAAAAGTCAAGACCCGGATGCAGGCCGAAGTATCTATCTCTCCCTGTGCCTTCGAACGTTCAACGCGATGTTTTCAAAGAAAAGCTTGGCCCAATCAGACCAGACCCTTCACCTTCTCGGCCGCCGGCAAAGCCAAAAGGCCCCTCACTGGGCTGTGAGGATGAAAAGCACATTTCTTCTTCAACACTGGCGTAGCAAGGGGGGGGCGGAGGGGGCGGTACGCCCCGGGCGGCACGAGATTTCGGGGCGGCAGGTAAATTTATCGCCAGCACCCCCCCCCCCCGGCTCGGCGGCAAAAGGCAGGGACCGCCACGGGCGGCAGAGTGCCTAGCTACGCCACTAAGGATCCGTATCCCTAACCTTATATACTAAAAAAAAAAGTATGCAACCTTCCTCCTCGCTGTCATGTCAAATTTGAATCAATATCCCCCTGCCCAACTTGGCTGTACCAATTACAGAGTGTGACAATAAGCCTGTGTGACTATGGGAAAACAGCTCATGGTGATGTCAGTCTGTTTGTCCTCCCCGATGTCAGAGGGAAGCTTAGAAATACTGCTTGTGCCTGTATGTTTGTGCCTGCCCGAAAGCACAGCAGCTGCCTGCCTATGCCTCGCTGAAATCTATAATGGAATGCTTCAAGAGGCACAGAAATACAGTTTTAAGCAATATGTTTAAATGTATTTTTGTAATATAACATATGCAGATGTGTAAGGAAAATGTTTGTTTTCACAAATTCTTTGCGTTTAAAGTATTATTTAAATTTGGACACAAGCTTTTTTTGTTGAATGATAACATACAATTATATATATATATATATATTCACAGACATATATTTATATATATACATATACATGTATACACATATATATTTGTTATATAATATATAATAAATATATTATAATAATTTTAACTGTGACGAAGATGAATGGCAAATTCAGATCCTGCAAGGCACAATCAGCATTCCATTTTCCAAAGGTAATAAACTGAGTACCATTAATTTGAGCTATAGAAACATCTTTTGAAAAGAACTTTATAATTGTAGTATGAAGCACTATGTAAAGACCGGAGCAGTTGAATTGTAAGGGCCAGAGTCGTTAACTTTGTAATCTGGGAAAAAAGTTTGAAATGACTTAGGGGTCGATTCCGATCTCGGCCGGTAGGGCTCCGAATTGGATTCGGCTTTACCGGATCCGATTCGGACGCCCTGTTTCCGACCGAGTCGGACGTGCGTCCGGGCGAGCGAGTACGATGCGAACGTACGCGAAATCGCCGACCGACTCGTTCGTGGGACCCAACCGCTCCGACCGACTCGCACGGATACGACTCGCACCGCGCAATGGAGACGTTCCCCGGCCGGGTAAGTACGATGCGCGCCGCGGGCAGTCCGACCGACTCGCGCCGTCCGGCTCGAAACAGCAGTCGGAGCCGCACTTTGGGGGTCCGTGCCGGACCCCCTGTACGCCTAGCCGCGCGAGTCGCACACAGGGGGACCCATGGGTCCCCCTACCTGTGCGTGTAAGGCGTGACCCGCTTCGACGCGTACCCGCTATGGGGGCGCCCTTGTTCGCCTCGCACCCATTGAGTCAATGGGAGCCCGCGTACGCGTTGTACGACCGGCTCCCATTGACTTCAATGGGAGTCCGACCGAATCGAGTCCGATAGCATGCGAACGCATCGTACTCGTTCGGTCGGACTGCTAGGGTCCGATTCGGTCGGAAATCTCTCCAGGTCCGGCTCGGTCGGAGAGATTTCCTGCCCGAATCGGAATCGGCCCCTTAATCTCCATGACCCCAAAAACTCGAATAAAAATGAAACTGACTTTTTTATTTTAATCTGATACTCGTGTAAAGCATTCTAGTGTCCTAGTGTCGATTTAGTACAATGTAAAACTACAAAAATAATACGAAAATGTAGAAGTCATAAGTACAAAGCAGCATTCTGTTCAACATTCACACATGACACCACTGAGCAGTAGGAATATTGAGGATCTCTGCAAATCCCATAACTTCCTCTCACACATATATGCGAAAAATGTGTAATTTACCCCTGCTTGCCATGTGGATGCTGTATGCCCCAGTGGCCCCAAAAGAATCTATGAGCTTTAGGAGTGTACGTGCCTCCTGATGTCTTAATGAGCCACCCCCGCCACTTTTAGGTCTCCCGTGCCAACAGCAATTTTGCTGTCCCTGCAATATATATTGTTTACCATACAGGGGGACGTAGCCTGTCTATCGCTTACTGTTGCCCCGGATGCAAAAACAACAAGGTGATGGATGGAATGCTTGAATTAATCTCAGCCACTGGAAATCATTCGGGTCACATTCCAATCTATTGTTTTTTTGCCCACCATGCTACAATGCCACCCCAGATTGGACCCAGCCATATGCAAAGCAGTCTTGACGGTGTTCCTCATGGGAACATTCCAGCCCGAAACTCCAGACCAGGTCCTCCATGGCTAGCTTAAATCCTCTGGCAGAGTGAGCCCAGAACCCACGTCTGGGAATACCTGCCGCACTTAGGGCGGCAAATGCAAAAACAACCATCTGATGGATGGAATGCTTGAATTAATATCAGCCACTGGCAATCGCTTGTGGCCACTTCCCAATCCATAGTTTTTTTCCCACCATGCTACCTCAGTTTGGACCCAGCCATATACAAATCAGTCTTGACCCTGCTCCCCATGGGAACAGTTCATCCCGAACTACCAGGCCAGGTCCTCTCTGGACCGGAAGCAAGCATTCTGGGACTGGTATCGGGGTATCACCCCTCATCAGCCAAGCTAACTTAAATTCAGCGGCACAGTGTGTACGACATCCAAGTCTGCCCATACTCTTCCCATTTAATGCGACACTATGCCACTCCACTTTATCCTACTCCTCTCTACACCACTCTACACCACTTCACTGTACAACATTCTGCTTCACTCTATGTCCTTCCACTCTATGCCATCCCACTCCAAACACGCCAGTGTAAGACCTTCTATGGCACGGCTCATCACTGCACGCCACTCCACACCCCTCCACTCCATTCTACCCCACCCCACTCCATTCTATTCCACTCCAATATCCCCCGACCTAATTTACCCCACTCCACTTCACTGCTATTTACTCCACTCCAATCTTCCATTCTAATCTACCATACTGTAATCCGCCCAATCTACTCCACTCCAATACACCCCACTCCACCTTAATTTACCCCACTCTACTCCAGTCCAATCTCCTCAACTCTACTTCACTGTAGCCCACTCCACTCTACCCCATCTACTATTCTGCACTCTACCCCAAACTACCCCACTCCACTTCACTCCAATCAATCCCACTAAAAGTCTACCATGCTCCACTCCAATCTAACCCACTCCAGTCTAGCCCAATCTACTCCACTACAATCAACTTCACTCCACTATACCCCACTCCATTCCCCTCTACTCCAACCTACCCTATTCCACTTAAATCTACCCCACTTCAAAGTACCCCACTCCAATCTACCCCAGTATACCTGACTCTACTGTACCCCAATCTACCCCACTTCTTTCCAATTAACCCAACTCTAATCCATCCGGTCTACCACACTCCATTCTGCCCCACTTCACCCCATCCCACTCTAATATACCCCAATCCACTCCACTCTACCCCAATCTACCATGATCTACGCACGCCTATCTACTGCAATCCACCCAAATTTACTCCTTTGAGACCTGCAACAGCTGGGAGTTTTTTCACTTTCAGCTATCATTACTCATATAGCTGAGCTGTTGTCTCTACTTATCAATGCTCTCACTGTATGACAGTTCATTCCCACTGCATGTTTATATATTTCTTTATTGTGCAGCTCACTCTTTCGGGATGTATTTCTTGCAGTTCCCCTGTTGGGTTTTTCGTATTTAGCAAGTCTTGCTCTGTATTTAGGTTTTGTTTATGTAACAGCGTTCACACAGGAAGGGAGCCTTTTTTGTCCTTGGTTGTGTGACCTTGGCTGTTCTTGCTGGTCGAGTTGAAGTCTTCTTAATTGTTGTTTAGTAGGGCTCTTTCTTTTCCCCACTGTCTCCTAGCACTGCTTTTTGGCAGCAGTTGCCCTTTCATTGCTCAACTCTGCCCCCTGGCATAGTCACTAGGCGCTTGTTGTCAGTTATATCTTGGGTGTGTGTGTGTGTCTTTCACACTCTTCAGCTTCTCCTTGTGTTACCACTATCAGCGCAAAATAAGAGCAGTAGATCAACCGTCAGGGTTGCGTTCAAACCCGCCATAGTGTCCCTAAAACCTTTCTAGGTCAGAATATACTGCAACAGGGGATCAGGCGCTATATTGCAGGGGGGCACCCAAAGCGTGCTGAAGGCTGTGTGTGAGCTGTTGATACTGCCAGTGTTGCAATTTGACGTAAACCATGATCGCGTTTGAGATCGGCAAAGGGGACCAATACACCGTCCTGAACCAGGTCATTCACATGACGAATCCCCTTGTTCCTCCACTGCGACCAGTCATCCTTCTCAACCCCACCTTAAGATGGAGTGTGCATGGCAAGCAAAGCAGATGATGGGCACGATGCCATGCATAGTGTGTGGCATGTATAATTGGGTTGCACAGGCGGCAGGAAAAACCATGGCCCGTGGAAAGAGCTGTAAGTTCCCCCATTGAATGTTCTAGATGGCACTCTATAAAAACCCATGCTGGTGTCTCGTTAGCCAGCTTCAGCATCTGCACCACATGTGACAATTGCGAAACCAACCAATAAGACTCCGTATGGGGAAGTTTCCGCCCCCTGCGGTACTTTTATCTTGTAGTTTAGCGGCCTTGTGATGAAGCCTGCGCCCCCCCCACACAAATTCCCTATCATCCGGTTGATGTCTCTAAGCATGCTGCTGGGTATTTTCAGGAGAAGCATCCCAAATATGTAATTAAATCTCAGCATCACATTGTCTGGAGAGTAACGTTCGCCAAGTGGGGCATTTTGCCTGCTAGGTCCTGCAGGACCTTCTCCTTTGACCGCCTCCTTACAGGGACTGCTTCGGTATGGATTCAAAAGGTGACAAGTCTGCGGCTAGATGTCTCTATCAGAAAAACAAGTTACTTACTTTCGGTAAGGCTCTTTTTGGTTGAGCCTATCTAGCTGCAGATTCCTCACCGACCCTACCACTCTCCCTGTTCTGGAATTGGACTCTATTCATTAATAAGATCCCAAGTATAGGAATCTGCACGCTGCTCACACTGATTTCCTTTTGGGTTCTGCATCTGGAGAAGTGGTCAGTCTCAAAAGCAATTGACGACAGTGTGCAGATTGACATCTATATAGGGTCGCAGATCATTTCAAAAGCAAAATGGCGTTGGTGTGGTGCCACATGGCGCCACCTACTAACACATAGAGGTACTGCTGAAAGGTTTCTGGATCCAGTCTGACGCCATAGGAATATCCAACAAGCATTTGCAATGCATCGGTCTCTCCTTTGGGACCTTATATGTATTTAGCAATGCAGCATATTAGCCTGGGTGCTGAAACATCTACTGTTATTTAATATGGAGAGAAAGTGAGCACCAAACTGCGTGACACTCCAGGTATGGGAACACATGGAGAGAAATATTGCCTTTCAGCAGGAAATGGTATAGTCCAAAGCTCTGTTTTTAATATAAAATCAGGGCCTTCGGTGGTCATATCACTCAAAATCCAAGATTTGAAAAAAATATTTCTTGTCTACGGGTGCTCGTGGAAGACAATTTCTATGGACTGGAATCTAGAGAATGCTAAAGTGATTCTGGTATTTTACTAACCCCAGCCAGCGGCCCAAATCTCCTCAAAAGAGCTCTACTCTCACTTCGGTCCACAAAATAAACTCCAAGATGTTCGTGGTCCTCCTGCGAACCCCGGGATGTAGCGCTGGAAGCTAAAGCCCCCTCAAGCGCCTCTCAAACCCGGTTACCACTAGCCTCAATCCGCAGAAGACATGGCAATGACGTCATACAGGCACTCCCCCCGCCGAGGACCATAGACTGAGTGAATGGCCTTCCGTGCGTCTCGAGGGGCGGAATTCAAGAAATGGAGGCATGGGGTTCCTCCAGTAAGTTTTCTTGGTTGGGGGTCCCAGCCATGTGCCGGCACAGCTGGCTGAAGCAGCTGCGGCACAGACCAAGGGGGTGCCCCCACGTCCACAAAGTGTTTGGTAGAGGTTAGGGGCCACCGGGCGGGGTGCGCATAGGCTGGTCTACCTGTCTAGAGTGGGCATGGACTTGTCTGGTGTTGCCTGGCCCGGGCAATGAGCAGACTCTGGGGGAAGAGGCACCTGTTGCGAGAGAGGGAGTCCTCCAATTGTAGGACCCAACCTTTGGGGGCTTGGGAGTTATGGTGATCAGATAGCACCCCCGTTTAGTGTGTCGAGGCGCCCGGTCAGGGGAGGCTGGGGAAACCTCGCGCAGGAGAGTTGACCGTGCCAGGCGTAAATTCACCAACTGGGTTTGGCTTTATAGGTATGGTTTGCATGCCAAATCCACAGGGAAGTTTGGTACAAGATGGGGTTTCACCTGGCTAGAGTGGGCATGGACTTGCTTTGCTGGACTGGGGAGAAGCCCGGGAATCAGCAGGGTGTAGGGAAAGATGTTATTATTGTGCAAAGAGGTGCAACCAGCCACAACCAAAGCGCTCTGGGCGGGTTTGGCAGCAGAGCGCATCAAGCAGGTGGGACAATAGGAATTCCAAGGTTTCAAAGGTACAGCCGTCCGCAGCCACCCAGGGGAGTGGCCGGAAGACAGGTTAAGTGTATCATGTACAGGCGAACTTTAAGTTGTCCAAAGGCACCCTCTGCGGCACCCGAGGTTTGATGGGGTGCAGTGTTATTGTGCAACTAGGTTCAAGATGGATTAGTTGTATAATATGGGGTGCAGTGCTCATTAAAGGATGTTAGTATCGGAGCATGTCGTTATTTGGCAGGATCAAAGGTCTGGGTCAAGGGCCGTCCGGGGAGTGGCACGATGGGAGGAATCCAACATATGGAGGCATGGGTTTTCCATCACTGACTTACCTTGGTTGGGGGCCGGCCCAGGCATGCGCTAGCTACAGTTTGAGGTAGAAGCGCGACTCACTACTGAGAATTTGGTTGGGGGCCCCAGGTATGCGCTGGAACAGCTTGTGTAGAAGCTGCGGCACAAGTCTAGGGGGGGGGGGGTGTCTCCCCTCAATTCAGGCAGACACAGGGGAGGCAATGTTTTGACCCTCTGGGGTAGGAGGGCATTGCAGCAAGATATCAAATACTCCTGGTATAAGTTAAACAACCAGTTGTGGGCTGGAGTGTTATGGGCAGAGATAACCCCACTGTGAGTGTGGCGAGGGGCTCGGTCAGAGGATGCCGGGGATTCCTCATGCAGGAGAGTTTACAGTGCCAGGCGCAGATCCACTGAACAGGGGGGTTTGGTTCATCAGGCATGGCCTGCTGCATGCTAAGTCCACTTGGATTTGGAAAGAGGATGGGGCGCACCTGCCCGGTGAGCAGGGACTTGTCTTGCTGGGCCTGGGAGAGGCCCTGGAATTAGAAAGATGGAGGTGAAGAGGCCTACCTTGGTGGGGGCCCTGGCTGTGACGGTGGCCACACCCAGAGCTGTGGCGGAGTTACAGGGCGATCCAGAGGCTGTAGGTACATACGGGTACCACGTACAGAAGCACAACAAGGGTGCAAAGGCCAAATATCCACAGGGAGGTCCTCGCGTTGGACCCTGGAGGAGCGACGGCGCCCGTTAGTCCTACGGGCGGTTGTGGACCTGAGCAACCGGGGGTTGCCTGGCAGGCTCCGCCCCCGTATGGGGCGTGAGCAGGGGCGTGGGCTGTTGGTCCACTGGTGGGAGGGGTCTTCCCTCCCCCAAAATATGGCAAACACCGTTGGGGAGGCCACAGTGTAATTTGGCTCATCAGGTGGCAGGCGGCGAGGGGCTGCCTGCCTTGGGATCGCCCGTAAGATAACCCACCATGTTGGCATATTTGTAATGCTAATAAACCTGCAGCAGTTTTCTCCACAAAGAAGGTGTCTTGTTTGGTTATTTCTATAGGAGATTGCTGTATGGTGGGGTGGCGAGTGTTGCCGATATTGGCACTAACAGGTGTAGCACAGAAGAGCGCTGAGACGGCCATTTCGAAGCTGTGCCGCATACGGTTTTTAGGAGGAATGATACATGACGGACAGACGAAATAGGTGTAAACCTTGCAGCGAAGTAACTGGAGTGGACTGCTTTAGCAAATTAGTGAAAACAAGAACTCATTCATTAGATTAAAAATTAGCTTCTCAAATGTAGTCATTCTTTTTGATTTTTTAAAGAATAAAGTGAATTGATTAGCGTGGTTATTTTACCGATACATTGTTTTTGTTACCTTTTGTTCATTGTAATATGACGCATCACCACTGATGATGGTTACTACATGTACTCGTAAATAAAGGAACTCGGCACCGTGAAGAGGCGAGCTCTGTGCCCCTGCGAAGCCAGAAGCCCATTTTGAAACCTGGACCTGTTTACTTTTCGCTTTTGTTTATAACAGTGTGCCGCCGCAAGTCACTTGTGTACTGTGATTTCAAATTACATAATTACAACACACATAATTACAACACAGTGCAGACTGCAAAGGTGGAAACATTGACAGAGGTACAGCTGCTGTGCCATGCTTCGTCTTTAGCCAACTCTCTCCCAGGCCTCCTTGCTCCGCCCGTTTAACCCACTCTGTTAATGTGTTCACATGATCGCTCCCACTACTTCAACCGTTGTCACTGTGTGCACTTTCTAATCTCCTGTCTCACTGTGTGCACTTTTTAAGCCATTGTCTCACCCCAGAAACCTCTTCACCTTTTTTGGCTCCTTTTATCGTTCTTCAGAACACTTTTACCGTGTTGCTTGCCTGCTGTCTCTCGCACACCACCTCACACTGTTTCTGTTCTCCTGCCACTCTGTTTTAGAATACCTGCGGCTGTCCGAGGCCCCCGCAGGGGGCCACTAAGGAGGGCAGCCCTCTAGCAACATCTGGGCACTCCCCCCCCCCCCCCCTCTCGGGGGGCAGGGACTCGGGGGAGGAGTCCCTCAGCCCGGGGGTGACGCGAGAGGCAGCGTCACTTCCGGGGAGCGCGAGGACAGGGGAGGGTATATAGCCTCCCCCACCACTGGTCTTCCTCTTTTCGCCCTGGACACGCCGTCTCCCTGGACCGCTGCCCGCCTTGCTGCCCGTCTTGCTGCCCGTCGCCCTCGGAGCACTCCCGGTGAGTCTAATCCTCCCCCCCAGTCCCCCTATGCAAGGCGCCAGGCCATCCCGGCTTCGGCACCCGCTCTAGGGGGGGGAGGACAGCTCCTCGAGGGCTCAGGCAACGATGGGGCGCTTGGGGCCGCAGGGTCTGGCTGTCCCTGGGCACGACACAGCGTGCTCGGTCCGCGGTCCCCGCCCAGTTACCACTGGCGGGGTCGCACGGCCTTCCCACGGGCCGGAAAAATTTCGTGCATCTTCCCCTCCCCTTTGGGCTCCCCGCTGGAAGGGGGCGGGAGGGGCCTCCGACTGCTGGCCACGCGGAGCACGGGGTCCGGGCCTCACCGGGCCCGCGGGCTGCCGACCACCGGCACTTGTCTCCCGGGCGCCTGGCCTGGCGGGCCACGCCGAGATGCACAGCCTCCCCTCCCAGCTCACGGGGCCGTCGAGGGCCAGTTGGCGAGGCAGGTGGTGCGCGGCATGCTGGGGGCCGTCCCCGGGGCACGGGGGGTCGCCATCAACAGCACTGGTAGAAGCGCTCGCCTCCGAGGCGCCCGGCTGTCCCCAGCGCTGCAGGGATATCAATCCCATCGAGCCCACGCACCCCGCCGACAGCCCATGCTTCGCCGCTGTCGGCGGAGCACCCCGCCACTGTCTTCGAGGCTGCTGCCTCTAATTCGGGGACATCCATTTAGGGCGGTACCACGCCACTCTCCCACTAGGGGGGCAGTCCCGGCCTGCTCCGGCGGGCCGCTGAGGGAGGCGGCGGGGGGTAGCAGTGCCATCGGCGCCGGGGGGAGTCTTCATCAGTGCCAGGAGGGCCTCCGGCCATGGCGCTCCACGAGGCGGCTCGGGGGTGCTTTCACCGCGAGGGCCTGTGGGGCAGGGCCACTGACAAGCGCTTGCGCCTGGCCTCGCCTGCCTCACACTCAATTGCCCCCCCACCGCCACCACCCGGGAGCATCGATCAGGGTCAACCCCTGCGCCTCACCTGCCATGGGTTCCTGCAGGACAAGGCTCCGATCCTGCCAGTGCTGCCCAGTCTCCGTTGCGCAGGGCCCTGAACGCTGCTTGTTCTCCTCCAGGGGCACGATTTCCAGGGCGGTGAGCGCTGCCCTGTCCCACATGACCCAGGGCAGGGGGCGCTGCACCAGCTCACCAGGGCAGTGGGTCCTGCACCAGTCTCCCTCTGGTTCTCAGGGCAGTAGGTCTGCCTGGACACCCTGCGCGGTTCTACTGCTGCCCCACGGGAGGCAAGGCAAGCCCTCAGCCGGCGGGCGGGGAGGTGGCGTGGCCCAGCGAGTCCCCGTGTGGCTCCGCCGCTCCGCCCGGTGTGCCCGGCAGGCGCGTGCTGGGGGGGTGCACCCCCCCCCGGGCCCTTCCAGTAGAGGCGGGGGGGCCACAGCACGGACAGCTCTAGATGGCTCATCCGGGGAGATGTGAAAGGAGTGAGCTCCAGTGGCGCAATTGGTTAGCGCGCGGCTGATGGCGTCCCCTGCGCCTGCACATGGGGGCCCCGCGGGGGACGCGACAACGCGACGGGGGGAGCTTCCCTAGGGCACCAAACTGTGCGGGGGCCTGCGGCTGTAACACCGATGGGCCACCCCTCCCGCTTAGTATTGTGTAGTGCTTGCCTGCTATGCCTCACTCCGCGCCCTTTGTTTTTCAGCGGCACGCTTCGCCCCCCCAGGCACTGCCCACACACTAGGGACAAGCGGCCCGCGCAGTCGGACGACGTGGGATAAAGGTAACAAAGATCTGGACCACCAGGGGCACGAGGGGGCGTTTTGGGAGGGAGTCCTCAACAGGAGGGCCTGAGGGGTTGGGTGCCTCTAGGGAGTTGGCACTGGCACTGACAACAGGGAAGGTCAGCAAGGCGACCGAACACTCCTCACCCAATTTTGTTTCCACAAGCAGGACAGAAGTTTGACGTTCGGCGCAGCCAGGAAGCGATTGCCCAGGGGAAACGATCACGTAGCAGGTATGGGTGCATGGGGGGACCCAGGAGGAGCAAGCAGCAGCGTAAGTTAGGTACAACTAGTAGGACGGCGGACCATTGATCATGGCTAAGCGGCTGCGGAAGTGGGTGCTTCCCGCTCCACGGGGCTGGGGAGGGTGCCGGGGCCCAGAGGACAGGGGCACGGGGGGCCCAGGGGAGAGTTACTCACCTCTACCTTCATCTCCACTCACAGAGTCCAGTGCGTCACCCATCCGAGCGTCGCCACCAAAAGATTGATAGCCTACCGGGTTGAAGTAAGTACGATACCGAGGGGGACGCAGTGGCTGCGCATCTGCATGGAGGCAGGTCAGGCCTGGCAACCAGAGTTGGGCAGAGTGTCTTAAAATGTTAAATTTTCTTCCAGATTGAGCCGTCAGTCGCAGGAGGCAGGATGGATAGCCAGGGTTCCCCCGTCTATTCTCGCAGATGTCCCAAGTCGACGAAACCCAGCCAGGCACCTCACAAGAAGCGCAGATCGCAGCTTTCCTCGCCATGGCCAAGACCAAGGGATTGGCTTGGGCCACAGAACTTCTGAAGGCCAATAACCCGGAGGACTCTGGATTCGCCAGTGCGTCCTTGACCGCAGAGCAGGAGCACATCGAAGAGGCAGGCCCCACTAGGTCCAAGAGGACACGCAGGCCCACAGTAAAGGACTTTCCGGCAGACCCGCTGCCAACCAGGAGTCGGGCCATGACCACCCCCGGATCCCTGCCACCCCGCTGCCCCTCCCTCCGCCCCCGGCACCTGGGCCAGCCATTCCCCCAGCCAGCATCCCGCTCCCTGCGAGCTACGCAACAACCGAGGACTTGGGTAAGCTCACAGACTCTTTGAGGAGCTTTATGGCCGAGGTCAGAGCAGGCATTGCGGGGGCCAGCTCGAACAGTGGGGGTGGAGGGGCGGTGCCGGCTCCTCCGGGGGTGGGCTTGGGGTCCCGTCCATCACGCAGGTTTGGGGAGGGGCGCCAGCACGGCAAGCGAAGCTCTTACCCAGGGCGACAAAGCGTCAACCAGCAGCCCAGCAGAACCAGTGGGGCAGCACCCGGCGGTGGGTGCCACTCCGTCTACAGCAAGTCCCCCGCCAGCACGGTACCACTCCCGGTGGTGATCCCGCCCGCCGCACCTCAGGCAGTCAGCGCTCCCACACGTTCCCCAGAGCTGCCCAACGCAGCCGGGGTGTCCAAGCCACTAGTCACTATGGCGCCTATGGTCTCGGGGCGGTGCTCATTGGGGTGGGAGGTTCCCACAGCGGCCAAAGAGGGGATCTGGAGGCGAGAGTTCATAGATATATTCACCCTGCTCATGCACGGGGCGGAGGGCGTTGACACAAGAAAGATGGGGGTAAGGAGGAGGATAAAAGGTACGATTCCAAGCTTGGCCGGAGAAGAACATTGTAACATGGGGACAAGCTTTCGCCATCCTGGCTGCAGTGATAATGGAAAAATTCCCAGAACAGGGGCCGGGGTTGTTTCAGTATGCCAGCATCATCACCAACGAGGCTGGGACAAGCGGGGGATGGGATGGTACCACTATGACTGCGAATTTCGAAAAAAGATGGCCATGTGTCCAGAACTGGAGTGGGACCAAATGGAGGTGAGGCTCTGGGTTAAGCACATGGGAAAGGGCACAGTTGAAGGGAAGGACAAGACCAACACAAACAACAGTGGGGGTGACAAGCCCAAGGGTCAGAAGCAGGAGTCGAAGGGGCAGTCCAACAAGTCTTTTCGGGGTGGCCGAGGAGGTGGCCGAAAGAACGGAGGTAAAACAGTGTACAATGGAACCTGCAGGTTATATAACGCAGGGTCCTGCTCCTGGGGCAAAGCATGCAGGTTCTCCCACACCTGTAGCAAATGCGGGGCCACACATCCCGCCTCCTCCTGTAACAAGCGGGAGGGCCCCGCACCCCCGCCGGGAAGGCAAGATAAATAGACAATTTCCGCCGTCCTGCCCTCCCCTTCCGCCCCCCTCCCCCTCCCAGCAGTGTTGTCCCCAGGTCGCCTGCCAGGGGCAGATCTTCCAACCCACACTTGGCCAAGGGTCCGTCCCCCATCATCATTGCAAACCTCCTCCCCCTCATCCGCGAGTATCCGAACACCAAGGACAGACTGCTCCTAGCGGAGGGGTTCATGGAAGGATTCAGAATACCTTACCGGGGCCCATTAGCAAGCAGAAACGCGGGCAACCTCAAATCGGCCAGGGAGCAACCGGAAGTTGTGCAGGGGAAGATTAATAAGGAATCGGCCCTGGGTAGGGTGGCGGGCCCCTTCAATCAGCCACCACTCACGAACTTTGTGGTATCCCCTCTGGGGGTAGTACCCAAGAAAGAGCCAGGGGCCTTCAGGTTGATCCAGCACCTGTCTTACCCAGAAGGTGACTCAGTGAACTTCTGGTTAGAAGAGGGAACGTGCTCGGTGTCTTACTGCTCCCTGGACATGGCGGTGGACATGGTCAGGAGGGCGGGCAAGGGGGCTTGGTTGGCAAAATCAGACATAGAGGCTGCTTTCCGCCTGCTGCCGGTCCACCCGGATAGCCAGCATCTCCTGGGGTTCAAGTGGCAGGGAGAATTCTTCTTCGATAAATGCATGCCCATGGGATGCTCCGTGTCCTGTGCCTACTTTGAGGCTTTTAGCTCTTTCCTGCAGTGGGTGCTCGGGCACAGGTTCAAGGTGGAAGGGGTGACGCACTACCTGGATGACTTCTTGTTCATCGGGGGCGGGCACGCGTGAGTGCAGCAGAGGCTTGCAGTGCTTCCAGGACATGGCCAGGCACCTAGGGGTTCCGTTAGCACCTGGCAAGACTGAGGGTCCGGCGCAAGTCTTGACTTTTTAGGCATCGAACTGGACACTGTTAAGGGCGAGTCCAGGCTCCCTGCAGACAAGGTACAGGCGCTGCGTCAGGACATTCAAGCATTGCTGGGGAAAGACAAAGCCCCCTGGGTGCCATACAATGCCTCCTGGGAAAGCTCAATTTCGCAGTCAGAGTTATCCCCGCGGGGAGAGTCTTCGCCAGGAGGTTAGCTAGGGCAACAGCTAACGTCAAAAAGAAACACCACCTGGTTAGGCTGGCAAAGGGCTTGAAGGAAGACCTTGCCATGTGGTGCGAGTTCCTCACGCAGTTCAATGGGACGGTGATTTGGAGGGCACCGTGGGCAGACAGTCCTGAGCTCTGCCTCTTCACGGACGCATCAGGCAGGGAGGGCTTTGGGGCAATCCTGGGGGCAGAATGGTGCGCCCAGGAGTGGCCCAACGCCTGGCGCAGGCGCAACATCACAGCCAACATCTCGGTCCTGGAGCTATTCCCAATCGTCATTGCACTACACCTGTGGCCGGGGTCGCTTTCAGACAGAAAGGTGCTATTCTGGTCTGACAACATGGGAGTGGTGCAGGCCATCAATGGGCAAACAGCCAAGTGCCCGTTGGTCCTCTGTCTTCTCAGAGAGTTAGTCAGGGCATGTCTGCGCTGCAATGTTGAATTCAGGGCGAGGCATATCGAGGGGTCAAGAACGTGGCAGCTGACGCTCTTTCTCGTTTTCAGTGGCTCCGTTTCCGGGAGGCCTGGCCGCAAGCGAGAGCGGAGATGACCCCCTTCCCGGCGCACCTCTGGAGAATCCTACAGTGGAGCAACGATTGAGAGCACTGGGTGAACGCTCATTGGCCCCAGGTACCAGGACACGATACAGGGCCCACCTGGCCACCTTCAAGAAAGTGTCTCAATCCCTGGGACTTTCCCCGCTCCCGAGGGAGGGCACAGTGCAGGCATTCGTAGTGTGGGCTAAGGAACAGGGGAAGAGCCATTCCTGGGTTTGCGGCCACCTGGCGGCAGTGAGCCACGACGCCAAACTCACGGGGGGAGCGAGCCCACCAAGTCCTTCATTATCAGGGCGGCCCTCAAGGGTTGGGCTAGAGAGGAACCCAGAGTACCAGACAACAGGGCCCCCATCGAATTTGACACCCTCAAGGGCATGCTGGACGTACTAGAAGGGGTCACCTACTCGCAGTACGAGGCGTCGCTCTTTGCGGCCGCCTTCTGCCTCGCGTTTTTTGGCGCATTTCGGATAAGTGAACTGGTGGCCAGGTCCAAGTCGGACCGGTCGGGCAATGCCTTAAGCATCAAGGATGTCAGCCTGGTGGGCACCCTGTCCATCCACCTCAGGAGGTCCAAAACGGACCAGGCAGGGCGGGGGGTAGATGTGGAGTTAAGGCCGCTGGGGGACCACAGGTACTGCCCGGTCGCCAAGGTCAGGGAGTACTTGGCGCTACGCCCCAACGCCCCGGGTATCTGCTGATCCATGCTGATCAGGGTCCCCTGACGAAGTACCAGATGGAACGATTGATGAGGACTAGCTTAACCCGGGCGGGCCTCGCCCAGCAAGGGAAAAAATACACCAGCCATTCCTTCAGAATAGGGGCGGCCACGGCGGCGTTCAAAGCAGGAATGGAGCCAGAGGGGGTAAAAAGGTGGGGCGTTGGGAGTCTGAATGCTACAAACGGTACGTCCGCCCTTGAAGCAATTTGTTTGTATTCACAGTGTGCAGTGATTTTGAGTGTACCACATGTCATAATTCTTGTGTGAAATTGAACATTAAAAGTACAGAGTATGTAAATGGTGTCCTTTACTCTACTAGGTTTCCAGGTATGGGTGATCGGGCATTCTTTCATCACCAGGGTGGCCCAGTGGGCGGCGCGCCGGAATTGGACGCGGGGATTTTCAAAGACACAGTTTGAGTGGATGGGTTTCCCTGGAATGAGATGGAGCACCCTCAGGAACAGATTGGAACAGAGACTAGCCGCCCAGGGGGCCATGCCAAGAATATTGGTGATACACCTGGGGGAAATGACCTCATTGCCATGGGGAGAAGGCTACTCTTGCAGGCCATGAAAAGTGACTTGGGTGAAATCGTCAAACGCATGGGGCAATGTGAGGTATGTTGGTCAGAGATGATTCCACGCAGAGTATGGCAAGGGGCGAAGTCTGGGGAGGCAGTGGAGCACTCCCGTAAGCGAGTGAACGGGGCAATGCGCAAGTTCACTGAGCAGAGGGGCCTGGGATTCATCAGACATGAGCTGATTCAAGAAAAGGTGAAAGGTTACTTTGCGGCGGATGGGATTCACCTATCGCCAGTGGGGATGGACCTCTTCCTGTTAGACCTGCGGGAGGCCTTGGAAATGAGAGGTTGCAGGTAGGACCATAGGGGCTGGGTGGGGGCCCTGGCGGTGACGGGGGCCACCTCCAGAGCTGTGGCGGAGTTACAGGGCGATCTGGAAGCAAAGGGGGACAGAAGGGTACCCCTCCCTGCGCAGCACCAAAGGGGGTGCTAGAGCCAAATCCTAAGAGCCTCATGGGAGGTGACTGGAAAACCGTGTCGGCGCCCCGTTAGTCCTTCGGGCGGTTGTGGGCCTGAACAACTGGGGGTTTGCTATGCTACGCTCCGCCCTGAAAGGGGGCGTGAGTAGGAAGGGACCATGTGTCAGGTGATCAGGGAGAAGGATCACCAGAAGTGGCAGCACAGATGGGGTTCGTCCAGTGCTGCTTGGCTCATCAGGCGGGCAGGCGGCCCAGATGGTTGCCTGCCCTTGGATCGCCCGTAAGATAACCCACCTTGTTACATAACGGTGTATGTAATAAACCTGCAGCAATTTTACCCAAACAAGTAACGTGTTGTGTGTTTATTGTCAGCATGCATAATTTGTTGGAGGGGGAGGGGAGCGTTGCCAATGGTGTTGCTATGCGGCTGTCCGAGGCCCCCGCAGGGGGCCACTAAGGAGGGCAGCCCTCTAGCAACATCTGGGCACTCCCCCCCCCCTCTCGGGGGGCAGGGACTCGGGGGAGGAGTCCCTCAGCCCGGGGGTGACGCGAGAGGCAGCGTCACTTCCGGGGAGCGCGAGGACAGGGGAGGGTATATAGCCTCCCCCCACCACTGGTCTTCCTCTTTTCGCCCTGGACACGCCGTCTCCCACCCTACCGCTTACCCGGCGTGGTTATGGGCTGTTGGGAGGCAGAGAATGTTGTAATGTTGTCTTTTCGTTGCAGGCGGAGTTACAGGGCGATCTGGAAGCAAAGGGGGACAGAAGGGTACCCCTCCCTGCGCAGCACCAAAGGGGGTGCTAGAGCCAAATCCTAAGAGCCTCATGGGAGGTGACTGGAAAACCGTGTCGGCGCCCCGTTAGTCCTTCGGGCGGTTGTGGGCCTGAACAACTGGGGGTTTGCTATGCTACGCTCCGCCCTGAAAGGGGGCGTGAGTAGGAAGGGACCATGTGTCAGGTGATCAGGGAGAAGGATCACCAGAAGTGGCAGCACAGATGGGGTTCGTCCAGTGCTGCTTGGCTCATCAGGCGGGCAGGCGGCCCAGATGGTTGCCTGCCCTTGGATCGCCCGTAAGATAACCCACCTTGTTACATAACGGTGTATGTAATAAACCTGCAGCAATTTTACCCAAACAAGTAACGTGTTGTGTGTTTACTGTCAGCATGCATAATTTGTTGGAGGGGGAGGGGAGCGTTGCCAATGGTGTTGCTATGCCATGTCATTTTTCCCCGACGTCCATCTCTGCTTTGCATGCTCGGTGTCCCTATCTGCACTCTATTCTCTCTCCTCTCCCTATCCACCCGCCCCTCTCTATTTCTACTTATTTCCTTCTCTCACAACCGGACTCCCCTCCCACAGCCACCTTGGCTCTGGAATGCCCTTGAAACACACGGTTTATTGCGTTTTGTAAATGTTTTACGAGGCTCCAAACAACTTTTTGTTCCACCCTCAGTGCAAACAGTGTTTAGAGAGAAACTGTTCACGAAACTATATGCTAGAAGTCCAGGTCGAAGAGACGAATTGTGCTTCCTCTCACCAACCCCTTCCAGACAAAAATAAAGTCAATAGAAGCAGTCGAAAGATTAAGTAAAACCATCCTAGAAATGTCTAAATAATTTGAAAAAATCGATAAGGAAGGGTTTTAGCAGCGCCCATTCAACGCGCCTCCCAGAGTCTGCACCTGTGACACCACCGGACGGCGAAACGCGGTTGTTTCCGCCTCTCGGTAACGAATTCCCAGACGCGGAACTGGATCCGCAAGGCTCTTGAGGCCACACAGGAGGAGCCTGGCAGCCCGCGCAGCTCTCAAGGGCACCACACAAAGGTTCACCAAGAGCCCTTCAACAGACACAGCCTCCGCGTGCGTGTGTGTGTATAAGCGTTCAGGCCCACAAACAATCCTTCTGCGGTCACAACCACCTAATACGGTCTTTGCGCTTCCTTTTCGGGCCCCGCCTACAACCAGGCACGGGCGCCTGACTTCCGGGTCGCGCTGCTTTTTCCGACTCCAAAGTGCGGGGTAGGCTCCTGCCTTTAACTGAGCACAACTGCGGGGCGGGCTCCCGCCTCAAGGAACAGAGAATGAGGGGTGGGCTCCCGCTCAACCACAATGCGGGGTGGGCTCCCGCTCACAGAGTGGCGTGCTTGTGACTGCGCACTACTTTAAAACAAGCATTTGCACTACTCGCATTTACGCGAGACGTATTGCATTACAAATGGGAGTGCGGGCGTTTAAGAAGGCACAAAGGGGAGTGGAGGAGGTGAAGGGGGGCGAGAAGTGACGAACTGCGGGAGGGGGCGGGGGGGGGACACAGGGGAGAAAATAGTGTTGGAGTAAAGGGGCCAATAGCCAGGGAAGGATACAAATGACAAGGTGGCCGTCAGGAGGGGGACTAAGAAGCCTAAAACCAATCAGAAGGCAGCATTTATGATGTAAGCAAATCAAAAAGATGGGCGGAGAGTGGGCGGAGCTTCCAGAAAGCTTCCACGCTATAGTATATACTGCATGTCTCAACGAGACAGCGCAAGCACTGCCTAGGCAAGACCTAAAAAGGGAGAAATCTGTGGTTAGATAGAGTCTCTAACAGAAGGAGTGTTAACGAACATAAGTAGCTTGTTCAACAGTAGTAATTGGCACATAGTAAGCTATAATCTACTTATCATTAAACAACATACTTAGCGAGATCCAGTTCATGGAGAAAGGCTGTTCTTCCACTACGTATGTTGGCAAGGTTTCTCAATCCACTGGCTGACAAAGTTAAACCTAGAAAAAAACGAGCCGCCCGCCAGACATACAGATAAAAATAAAACACATATTGTGGCTGAAACTTCTGTTCATAAATGGTCATTGCAGCAGAAAGCAATGGAGAGACCGTTAATACTTGGCAAACTATGTTGACGATGCCGGTCCAAAATATCTCACCTTTCAACTAAATAGCATACATATTAATCCATTTAGCGGCTTCTTTGTTATATCTTGGACATCAGACAGAGTCCATTGTTTGTCAATTAACACTTTTTAACAGTGACTGGCTGGCCTTCAAGCTGCCCCTGCCCACAAAAGAGACTTAGCTAGTCCCCATTCTGTGATTTGTGCTCAATGTGGAGGAGGACATTTCAGAATTAAAACAATATCCTGAAGAGTTGCACAGAAAACCCTAATTGACTTATCAAAACAAATGCTCACCCACTAATTCATCCCAAGTGGTGCATGATTAAATGCATACGTATCTTGTAAGAGGTTAAAATAGGAAATATCGTTTCCCCAAATTTACCTTTTTTTATCATAAACCCTATGAGAGAAGAGACTATTGTCCTGCATAGAAAACAATTTACAAAATGCAGGAATTCTAAATTATCATAAATATGTAATCTACCTACGTATTTATCACGTGTAAGTCTTGAGTTTGACCATGTTAAAAATGTGGTGAACTAAAAAAATGAAAGTTTGATTACAATGTAGGTCACAATTTGAAAATAAATTTGTTCGTGAAACTATACTGCCCAGTGGTGCCAAAAGTAAACCAGGAGCACCAACCCAACTTCACTCAGGAGAAGTTCATTCTGAAAAAATAAAAAAGTATCTATAACAAGGGTGGGCCAAAACAAGTACAGAACACCAGTAGAGTAAGTAGGCAGTTCGAATCGGAGAGAGAGAGAGACAGAGGGACAGAGAGAGAGAGAGACAGACAGAGAGAGAGAGAGAGAGAGAGAGAGAGAGAGAGTTGTAGCTCCGCAGAGTTTCTGACAGAGAATTGAAGTATTCCAGGTAGAAAATGCTTTCATCTATCAATAAAGAATAAAGATTTTCTATACTGGACAGTCTGGGGCACTCCTGGTGCCCTTCAATCTCTCAGGCCTCCATCCAGGGTGTGGCCTAAAATAGGCATTGCTTCTATTGGCACCAGCATTCTGGAGATGATTTAAATACGAACCATTATTATTAAAATATTGTGTTGTTGCAGCATATGTGAGTGAGTCAGTGTGTGGGATATTTAATGTGGCCTGCACTTTATGACTACGCAGAACACCACGGATACTAATGCAGCTGCTCCGTGAATTCCTTGTCCTTCCAGTTATGGATGTACCAGTAGGTCTTCAAGCTTTCCTTATAGGTTATAAGCAGGGCCACTGGAATTATGCAGCAGGAAAGGGCCAAATTATGCGGTAGGGTTGAGTAAATTATGCAGGAAGAAATGGCAAACTATGCAGCATAATGAGGCACATTTTGCAACAGTATTACTCCATTATTTTGTCATTTTTAAACTTGGTAACACTGGGCGTTGGCTGTACCTCCTTAGTGCCATTTTTGACACCCAGATATAGCTTTCACAACAAAAAGGTGACAAGTCCTGCTTTGCATAGGGCCTTTCACTACGCGGCAACAAGTGTTGCTGCAGTTTTAGTAACTTTTGAACCGTTTGAGCAAGACAATTTTTTTTGTTAAAATCTGCATATTATGCGGCAGATAATGGATTATGTGTCAAACGCGGTAAATATATAATTATGTGAAAACCGCAGCTGCCGCACAATCGTATAATTCCAGTGGCCCTGGTTATAAGAGACCAACTAACCAAACAGGTGTTTGTTCTTGCCATTGTTAGAGTCAAAAGATTAAATGATACACCCAGGGTGAGCAACAATAGGATAAGTGGATTTAAAATGGGCTAGACTAAAAGTGATAAACTACCCGTGTGAGCAAACAGGGTGATCAACAACCCTGAAATAAGACTATATAAAACACACTTTAGAACGGAAATACACAAATGCGAGAAAGTTCCCTGCTCAGCCTTATCCAAATTATTTTACCGTTTTCAGTAGCTATGCAATGAACTTGCGTAACCTTTTAAAACCAAAATGCAACATTCGCACCAACAAAAAGCTAACACTTCTCATCTCAGAGTAAAGTTGTGTCCACTTACACAGAAACCACACACACAGCTTTGTCTAAACAAACCTGCTTACAACACTTTTTAACATCTATGTCGCCCCTCTGGCTAAGGATGTGAGATCCTTTGGGCTAGAGGTGCTGTCCTATGCGGAAGACACCCAAATAATGGTATCTATTGCTCATAGCATTAGGGATTCTGCCCTTAATTTCAGGAATTGTATGCAGGCAGTCTCCTCCTGGATGGTGGAAAATTTTATGAAACTGAACGGTGAGAAGACTGAGGTCCTGATTTTTGGCAGTAAATTGGAGATCTGGTCCGGTGACTGGTGGACGGACTCTCTTGGCGTCTGCCCCTGTCCGGTAGCACATGGGAAAAATCTAGGGGTCATTGTTGACAACTCACTTTCCCTGAATCTCCAGGTTAGCAGGACAGTGTCCACTTGTTTCGGGATCATGAGGATCCTTAGAAAAATTGCCCATTTCCTTTCCTTTGAAGCACGCAAACAGGCTGTTATTGCCTTGGTAACGTCTAGGTTGGACTACTGTAATGCCCTTTATCTGGGCATTGACAAGGGTCTGGTGCGACGTTTGCAGCTGGTACAGAACGCGGCGGCCAGGCTGGTGATGAATCTACCTAAATTCCATTCAGTCACAGCCTCCATCAGGTCATTGCATTGGCTGCCTGTGAACCGTAGGATCCTGTTCAAAACTCTGTGCCTGACTCATGATGCTTATTTTGGCTCAGGCCCAGATGGGATCAAGGCGATGTTCCAGCGGTATGTTCCCAGCAGACTGCTCTGGTCTTCAGATAAAAACTTGTTAACTTTACCGAGGTTTAAAAAGGCAAGGTGGGGAGGTAGAGCTTTTTCCACGGCTGCGGCTAAGCTGTGGAACTCCCTTCCGGAAGAGCTCTCTAGTCAGTTGTCCCATTCCCTCTTCCATAAAACCTTAAAGACCTGGCTCTTCTCACAGACGTCAGGATGAGCTTGTTTTTGGTTTGGTCTGTTCCTCGCAGTCTGCTAATAGCGCCCTGATGCCCTTGGGCTAAGTCTGCGCTCTACAAGTCCAATACTTACTTACTTACTTACTTACATGGCTGAACACCTTATACAGGGACCGTTGTTTAAGGTAAAATGGTATGGCAGGATCCCCTTGCATTCATGCCCCGGCAAAACCTTCAAAAGTTTACTGTCCTCTCTATCCCATGCTACTTCGCCCCTATGCACGTTACTCCACACCTACTTGGTACCCCAACACGTCAAAACCGCGCTTGCAAGATTTCCTCTCAAGGAATCTGTGGTTTCAGGCCTAATAACCATACAGTAAAAGGTAAACGAATACTTCCTGGACACTGTACTGTATGGAATAAACAGAAAATGCCCCATTCCTCTTTACAATTACAAATAAACATTCAAGTAACTTGCAAAGTATGCACGAGGTATCAAGCCTTAGAGTGAGGAAATATAGAACATGGTCCATCTGAAAACTGCTATTAACTGGAATGCATAATGTACTGTCCTGCAGAGTTTACTAGGCACCCCACGGAGTGCGCGTGGCTAGCTGAGTGTTATATCTGATCTGATGTGGGAAGCACTATTGGTGCATTGCACGAGTGACTCGAGTGAGCACAGCCCCTATGTGTGATGGAAGAGATATAAGAGATATCACTGCAATAAGCTGTTGGCTAGGATTACTAAGCATGTCACTTATTACTCTGTGCCATAATAAGTCATAAAAACAGAACTCTCTGCTGAGCAAGAAGCAAACACTGGAGATCGGAAAAGTGTTTAAAATATCTGGCATTTATCAAAAATGCTTATTGTGTCTTAGCCAAGATAAGTACACATTCAGAGTGCTGATAAAGCACTCTCCTTGTTCTTGTTTAAACATGGTACTCTGAGGCCCGGAAGAAACCACTACAAATAACACAGAGACCCTTTCGGTCCCAGCCCCTCCTGTCCTCTAGCTGGCTCTCTCAGGGGTTAGACGCCTGGGACCTATAGGATGGAGGGGTCAGCGCTGGTCCCTAACCGCTCAGAATTTAATTATGCTTCGGTGCCAGCCTCTTCCATCCTCTGGCTGTGCCTCTCGGGGTTAAACGCCCAGGGCCTATGGCAGTGGTTCCCAAACTGTGCGCCGCGGCACCCCGGTGCGCCGCGATGAAAAGCCAGGGGCGCCGCCGCGCACGATGTGGGAAATTGTAGCCACATTGCAAGATGCGGGGGGTTGAAATGCCGAGGGTTTTAAAGCAAATGAAAGAAAGGCTGGTTATCAGACTCAGAAGACGACATCAAAAATGCAAAGAACATCATTAATAAATGTGAAATTAGCAGCAGAGATAGAAGTATGAAATCTGACTAACATAAAACAGCAGCAACAATGGCCCAGACTGTTGGTGTAATGAACATATACTTGGTTATTGGTTGCGCGGCTCTTTAGCGCCACTGAACTTCACAATGACATCTGACTCCATTGTTGGGTTGCAGTTTCTTGGGGCAAGGGATGGCAGGAAGAGCACAGGGGGAACTCAATTATTCATTATGGGGCAGTATACTGCACACGAGAAGGAACACAGATGAGATGCTGTCTCCAATGGGCAATTAGGACAAAGTGATCTGCTTCAGTATTTTGTTGCTGTGTGCTTGATTTTGACCACAGTGGTGCATCTGTTGGGGATGGCAGGAGCCAAATGTAACCACACCATCCAGGCGACCCTTGGTTTGACCTGCCACTGCCCTTGAGCAGAAAAACAAACATAACCATCCTTATTTTCATGGTACCTGCCAATCTTCTACCTATTGACTAATCAGGCATTGCATTTTACAACAAGTGGGCCACCCTCGCTATCATTAATAGAACTTCTTTATGTACAAATCCTATGTATACTGTGATATACCTGTAAAGAGGATGGGGCAGTACTGGGATGGTGTATAAGGACTGGCTGGGCGACGAGGGAAGAAGCAGAAGGAAATATGAAAATACAAAGGTCATTTCGCGTTCAGAAGTTCCAATTTCTGCAGTGTCTATCGGGTGTGAAACTACTATATTGGGTTTCCCGGTGAATTCAGAACGATTACGGTTAGTGCTATTTTGCGGTAACAACAATCGATGTCTATATTGTAATTGCATTTATTTAGCACTTACTACACTTGTCGAAGCACTATTTCAGCGAGTAGCACGCATCCAAAGAGGATTAGTGGTGAATTAGTATTGGGAGATATGAAATTAAATTGCGGGGTGGACATGTGAGATTTTAATTTGGATTGAAAAAGGATAGTGGAAGGATTGAAGAGAACAGATATAATAATATGCACAAAATACACACAGAAGCAAGTTTTGGCTTCCGGTAAAAAAATGGTGGGGAGCCGCGGCCAACTGCCAATTAGGTCAAGGGAGCACGGCAAGGCAACCTGGGTCCTATTCCCCAGGCTGACTCATTGACATTCCTGCACAGGAAATAGCACATAATAAAGCATTCGAGGTATTAATAATCCTTCTGAGCTTTACTATCGCGGGCTCCAATGTAGTGCGCTGCGGGAGCTTAAAAGGGCAGGTTTGGATAACAAAATGCAGAGTGCGCATGCGTGTAATAAGGCGCATGCGCACTCAAGAGAAGGGCGCTCAAACGCACGGGGAGATTCGACCGACGGAACAGGGGAACTAAGATTCCGCGCACACAAGCGGTGGGCGCTCAAACGGACGGAGAACTCCGATAACACGCATGCGCACACAAGAGGAGGGCGCTCAAACGGACGGAGAACTCCGATAACACGCATGCGCACACAAGAGGCGGGCGCTCAAACGGACGGAGAACTCCGATAACACGCATGCGCACACAAGAGGAGGGCGCGCAATCACAATCGGACGGGGAGCTCCGACCGACGGAACGACTGTTTCTGTCAGAGCGTCAGGGCGCGGGCGAGGCAGCAGGCCCGCACTCCGAGCCGCACTCACTCGAGCCGCCGCAAGCTTCTCACCATGGGGTTCACGTGCGGAGCTCGCGGCTCCCGCCCCCTGTGGGCTCACATCCCGAAGGCGCTGATCCTGACAGGTGAGGGTGCTCCAGAGTGAGATCTTTCATGTCCGAGGGCTCACAGTATCAGAAGCGAGCCGATGCCTCCTAAATATTCAAAACAAAGAGTCATCATTTGGTCTCCAAGACACGAGCGCCTCCCTGTCCGAGCAGACAATATATGTGTGTCCACACCTGAGGCGTTTACCTGAGGCGGTGTCAGTGGTCTCACCTGACGCGTTTACCTGAGACACCATCAGTGGTCTCACCTGAGGCGTTTACCTGAGGCACCGTCAGTGGTCTCACCTGAGGGCGTCGGTGGTCTCACCTGAGGCGGCATCAGTGGTCTCACCTGATGCGTTTACCTGAGGCGGTATCAGTGGTCTCATCTTTGGCATTTACCTGAGGCGGTGTCAGTGGTCTCACCTGAGGTGGTGTCAGTGGTCTCACCTGAGGCGGCGTCAGTGGTCTCACCTGAGGTGTTTACCTAAGGTGGCGTCAGTGGTCTCACCTGAGGTGTTTACCTGAGGCGGTGTCATTGGTCTCACCTGAGGCATTTACGTGAGGCGGCGTCAGTGGTCTCACCTGAGGCGGCGTCAGTGGTCTCACCTGAGGCGGTGTCAGTGGTCTCACCTGACGCGTTTACCTGAGGCACCATCAGTGGTCTCACCTGAGGCGTTTACCTGAGGCACCGTCAGTGGTCTCACCTGAGGGCATCAGTGGTCTCACCCGAGGCGTTTACCTGAGGCGGTGTTAGTGGTCTCACCTGACGCGTTTACCTGAGGCAGTGTCAGTGGTCACACCTGAGGCGGTGTCAGTGGTCTCACCTGACGCGGTGTCAGTGGTCTCACCTGAGGCGGCATGAGTGGTCTCACCTGAGGCGGTGTCAGTGGTCTCACCTGAGGCGGTGAAAGTGGTCTCACCAGACGCATTTACCTGAGGTGGTGTCAGGGTTCTCACCTGAGGCGGTGTCAGTGGTCTCACCTGAGGCGTTTACCTGAGGCTGCATCAGTGGTCTCACATCAGGTGACCTGAGGCGGTGTCAGTGGTCTCACCTTTGGCGTTTACCTGAGGCTGTGTCAGTGGTCTCACCTGAGGCGGCATCAGTGGTCTCACCTGAGGTGTTTACCTAAGGCAGCGTCAGTGGTCTCACCTGAGGTGTTTACCTGAGGCGGTGTCAGTGGTCTCACCTGAGGCATTTACCCGAGGCGGCGTCAGTGGTCTCACCTGAGGTGTTTACCTGAATCGGTGTCAGTGGTCTCACCTGAGGCGTTTAACTGAGGCGGTGTCAGTGGTCGCACCTGAGGCGGCATCAGTGGTCTCACCTGAGGCGTTTACCTGAGGCGGTGTCAGTGGTCTCACCTGAGGCGGCGTCAGTGGTCTCACCTGAGGCGTTTACCTGAGGCGGTGTCAGTGGTCTCACCTGAGGGAGTCAGTGGTCTCACCTGAGGCGTTTACCTGAGGCGGCGTCAGTGGTCTCACCTGAGGCGGCGTCAGTGGTCTCACGTGAGGCGGTGTCAATGGTCTCACCTGAAGCGTTTACCTGAGGTGGTGTCAGGGTTCTCACCTGAGGCGGTGTCAGTGGTCTCACCTGAGGCATTTACCTGAGGCTGCATCAGTGGTCTCACCTTAGGCGTTTACCTAAGGCGGCGTCAGTTGTCTCCCCTGAAGCGGTGTCAGTGGTCTCACCTGAGGCGTTTACCTGAGGCGGCATCAGTGGTCTCACCTTAGGCGTTTACCTGAGGCGGTGTCAGTGGTGTCACCTGAGGCGGCATCAGTGGTCTCACCATAGGCGTTTACGTGAGGCGGCGTCAGTGGTCTCACCTGAGGCATTTCCCTGAGGCGGTGTCAGTGGTCTCACCTGAGGCGTTTACCCGAGGCGGTGTCAGTGGTCTCACCTGAGGCGTTTACCTGAGGCGGTGTCAAGTCTGAGGCTGTTCCCTCAGCACAGAGCGCGCGCGGCGGCCTCTGAGGGGAAAGGCGCTTTATAACGTTTACTGTTTTTAAAAGTCGAAACTAGTGACCTGGATGTAGAGCTTCTTAACAGTGCGTGCCAGGACATTCATTCACACTGAGGGCAGCACTGAGGGATGTACTGAGGGCTGCACTGATGAATGTACTGAGGTCTGCACATGAGGGCTCCACATGAGGGCTGCATATGAAGGCTGCATAGGAGGGCTCCACATGAGGGCTCCACATGAGGGCTGCATATGAGGGCTCCACATGAGGGCTCCACATGAGGGCTCCACATGAGGGCTGCACATGAGGGCTGCAATGTGGGCTGCATATGAGGGCTGCATATGAGGGCTGCACTGAGGGTTGCATATGAGGGCTGCAATGAGGGGTGCATATGAGGGCTGCACATGAGGGCTGCACTGAGGGGTGCATATGAGGGCAGTATATGATGTCTGCACTGAGGGCTGCATATGAGGGCTGTACTGAGGGCTGCACTGAGGGGTGCATATGAGGGCAGTATATGATGTCTGCACTGAGGGCTGCATATGAGGGCTGCAATGAGTGCTGCATATGATGTCTGCAATGAGGGCTGCACATGACGGCTGCACATGAGGGCTGCACATGAGGGCTCCACTGAGGGCTGCACTGAGGGCTGCAGGTGAGGGCTGCCATGAAGGGTGCATACGAGGGCTGCATATGAGGGCCAGTGTTATAGAGATAACAGACAAAGTAAAGGTCATAGGGCACAAGAGCAGACGTTCACACACCTGGTGAAGCTGTCAATATAAATGTGCAAAACACGCAAGAGACTTCGAACATGTGTTGACAACAATGATTTAAAATAAAAACAAGAATGTAGTTATTCCTGGTTTTTCTATAGTGATTCACAGCACATTAACTAGAATCACATATAAAAAGCAGAAGTTCCTGAAGTTTGTAACTCTATGAAAAGTCACATAGTTATACACGTGTTTGTCTCCGTATACTATTCATTATCCAACTTTTGTAATCCTAGGTGACTTAAACTTACATTTTGACAACAAGAGTAGTCAGGAAACCTTTGAGCTCACAACGGGACTACAGGCTTTAGGACTGGTGCAGCTAGTTCATGCCCCTACGCATATTAGGGGTCACACCCTAAACAATATCTTTTCTAATAATGCTCAGGTGGAAGCTCTGCCTGCGGTGCCTGTGGTATGGTCTGACCACTCCATCCTCCCATTTAAGATCAGAAACCCTCGGAAAGTTCCTGGCTCAGCCGAAACAGCATACGGTGCCAAAATTCACCCGGAAATGGTCCCAACTAATTCCAGACACTTTTACGGCCAAATTGACACTGAGCACTCTGACATTGGAGGCTTCCCCTCAGATAGCTAGCAATTAAATTTCTTCTTGGATTAAGGAGGCAGTAGACTCCTTAGCGCCTCTGAAACTCTGTAACAGTTCCTTTTCTAACTCTTAAGCGGAATGGTTCTCAGAGGACTTAGTAACGCTTAAAAAAGAATGTAAATGTCGTGAACTTCTCTGGAGGAGGAATTATCAACCTGAGGACAAGTTGAAATACCTTGAATCTCTAAAACGCTATCACAAACATATTAGGAGAACACGTCAGGATTTCTATGTACATAAAATTGAATCTGCTAACGATGCCCCTAAATGTATTTTTCGTATAGTTAAAGAACTCGCCTCCTTGGAGCGCGTTACAGCAGTGATGCCTACGTCTACGGATTATTGTAATACAGTGGCTAGTTTCTTTTTGGAAAAATCGATAAGATCGATGCCACTTTCCCAGAAGCCAGCAGAAATTTTAAATTCTTTCCCCTAAGAATGAATCATCTCATGGAGGGTTGTTTACCTTCCAACCACCAACCGGAAGAGACATACTGCAGCTCATTTCAAAAGTGAAATCGGGCTCTCCGCCGTTTATCATTTCCCCAAACATGCTGCTACGAGGGAAGGAAGCTATTGCGCCGGTGCTTACAAACCTGCTGAACTCATCTTTTAGCTCTGGGCAAGTCCCAAGCCACTGGAAGCACGCGATGGTGGTCCCTTTACTTAAAAAACCTTCCTTGGACCCCGCGCTCCCAGAAAACTTGAGACCAGTATCACTGCTACCTTTCTTCGCTAAAATAGCAGAAAAAATTCTCAACCTCCAACTGACCAAGTTTATGGAAGACCACTATGTACTCCACAAAACCCAATCGGGTTTCAGAGCTCTATATATTACGTATCCTGCCTTACTTCTAGCCTCCGCAGCGCAAAAAAGGCCGCGGACGAAGGTAAGACAGCAGCACTGATCCTGCTGGATCTAAGGGCAGCTTTTGACATGGTATCCCAAGGCCTTCTTCTGGAACGGTTGTGTGATGTTGGAGTCAGAGGGTGCACATTAGAATGGATCAAGCATTTCCTTCAGGATAGATCCTTTCAAGTCCTACAACGGCCTTTTGAAGTCAGAAATTCGACCCCTGTTACAAGGTATATGTGGTATTGAATTTTGTGGCATGATGCGCAGTTCTGTGGTGTACATTAGATGTATGTGGTGTG
Source organism: Calotriton arnoldi (assembly GCA_963921515.1). Lineage (NCBI taxonomy): Eukaryota > Metazoa > Chordata > Amphibia > Caudata > Salamandridae > Calotriton > Calotriton arnoldi. The sequence goes on along the minus strand of CAWUFW010014286.1, from coordinate 108,533 downwards.
CAGTGGAATTGTGTTGTGGAGTGGAATTATATGGTTTGTTGTGGAATTATGTGGTGTGGAATGGAAATGTGTAGAGTTGAATTGTGTGGCGTGGAACTGTGTGGCATTGAGTGAAATTATGTTGATGGGAATTATGTGGCATGGTGTGGAGTGTATATTGTATGTTGCGCACTGCATATTAAGCAGCCTGTATTAGTTTATATCACACTGAAGAGAGCATGCTGGAGCTTTATTATTTATGCAAACTTGAACTCAGCATTTCTTGTTTAGTCAATATTACAGTACAATAAACATAAAGGAGGTCACTGTGGCTCTAGCAGTCAGGCAGGTTAAGGTTTATTTCGGTCGTAGACCATAAAAGTCAAGGATCAGAAAGAAAAATACAGTACATGAGCCCACTAAGAGCACAATTAATAGCAAAGCAACGTGCTCTAGCAGTGAGCAAGGTAGTGCTCCACCAAAGCTAACATTCAGGAAAATATTTAGATGTGTGTGTATATGTCTAAATCCATGTATATTTTATATATATATATATATCTTCACTGAAAAAAACATAGGTTTCAGGGACGTTATAGTTAGTTGGGCATTTCACTCGTATAAAACCAGAGAAATTCGGCTGTTATAGATAGTAGAGCTAACTATAACTCGCGCACCCGCAATGCACTACTGATGACGTCACATATTACATCACTCATGACATGCTCAGTGACATCACTGATGACCTCTCAAATGACATCACCGATGACATCACTGATGACATCATCCAGTGACTGAGTGTTTCTACAAATTTCAAGAACGTTATATCTATATATGCCAAGGTATATTGAAGAATAATTGGTTGTCTGAGAACCTGTATGGGTGCCTGAGTGTCTGTGTGGGTGGGGGGGGTGTGTGACTCCCTGCATGGATATGTGATTGGGTGATTCCCTGGGTGTATGCGTTTATGAGTGCGTGTGTTAGGTAGTGTATCGAGTGAGTGTACGTATAGCTGTATATGGTATATGTGTAAGTAACTACATATGTGAAGGGCAGTATTTGTGAGTGTTGGAGTATATAAGTGAGTATATGTAACAGTGAGTGATTGTGACAGTGGCTGCATGAATAAGTGTGTGCTTATGTCAGTAATTGTTGAAGACAGTACGTGTCTATGAATAAGTGACGTGGTGTGTGTATAACTGTATAGGTGAGTAAATGGCAGTGTAATTAATTCTTTGGGTGACTGACTAAGTTTTTGAGTAACTCTTTGGGTGAGTGGCAGTGTGTGAGTGTCTATATGGGTGTATGAGTGGATATATCAGTGGCTGTATTGATGAATGACTGCGTGTATGAGTGACTGTATGGGTTAGTGGGTGGATGTGTGTGTAGATGTATGAATCACTGAGCGGGTATGTACTAACTGCTATTGGTGTGTCTATGGTTTCGATATTGGTAGTCTGTATTTTAGAGTGGGTGTATGAAAGGTTTTATTAGGGTGTGAGGATGTGCATCAGATGATCACGTGGATGATGTCATCAGTGATGTCAATTGAGATGTCATCAGTGATGCCACTGAGCATGTCATGAATGATGTAATATGTGACGTCATCAGCAGTGCATTGCGGGGGCGCGAGTTATAGTTAGCTCTACTAACTATAACAGGCGAATTTCTCTGGTTTTATACGAGTGAAATGTCCAACTAACTATGATGTCCCTGAAACCTATGTTTTTTTCAGTGAATTTCTAAGGTTTTTTTAAATGCTAATTTCTAACTATAACGTCCCTGAAACCTATGGTTTTTTCAGTGAATTTCTAAGGTTTTTTAAATGCTAATTTCTAACTATAACGTCCCTGAAACCTATGGTTTTTCAGTGAATTTCAAACGTTTTTTAAATGCTAATTTCTAACTATAACATAGCAGTCGCGTTTGCAGAGTGGTGGAGAAAGGTGAGCGTGGCCTCCGAGACACCTCTTAGCAATCCCACTGTGTGGGATTTACTGGAGGTAACAGGAGGGGTAGTTAGCCCCCAACGTCAACCTTGGGGGCCAACTACCCCTCCTATTACCTCCAGTAAGTCCCACACAGCAGGATTGCTAACCTCTCATACCAGGCCATGCCCCCTTTCTCCACCACTCTGCAAACGCACCCCCTGGTGCGTTGTAAGTTGGGGAATTAATTCCCCTTGAATACTGAGGGTCCCTGGGGGCCAACTAGCCCACCAGGTACCTTCAGAAAGCGCCACAGAGCTGGATTGCAGATTAGTGGTCCGAGGCCACGCCCCTTTTTACACCACTCTGCAAACGCAGCTCCTGGCGCACTGCTGCTCGGAGGATGAAGTCCACTTGTGTCCTGAGGTCCTCAGGACACAAGAGGACCTCATCGCCCCACCAGCAGTGCACCAAGAGGCGCGTTTGCAGAGTGGTGTAAAAAGGGGCATGGCCTCGGACCACCTCTCTGCAATCCAGCTCTGTGGCGCTTACTGGAGGTACCTGGTGGGCTAGTTGGCCCCCAGGGACCCTCAGTCCATCCTAGACGCCTCTCAGTCTGGATTCCGCAGCAACCACAGCACCGAGACGGCTCTCCTCGCCGCCACTGACGACATCTGCATACTACTAGACCAGGGAGACACTGCGGCCCTCATCCTTCTAGACCTCTCCGCAGCCTTCGACATCGTTTCACATCGCACGCTCGCAGCCAGACTTCACGGCGCGGGAATACAAGGAGCCGCCCTCGACTGGATCCAATCCTTCCTCTCCGGCAGAACCCAGAGGATTCAACTCCCTCCCTTCATCTCCGAACCCACGGAAATCAACTGCGGAGTACCCCAGGGATCATCACTCAGCCCGACACTCTTCAACATCTACATGGCCCCCCTCGCCGCCATCGTCCGACAGCATGGGCTCAGCATCGTCTCCTACGCCACCCAGATCATCCTCTCACTCACGAAGAATCCCGAAGACACCAGACTCTGCTTCCAGGAAGGAATGAAGAACGTGGCAGCCTGGAGGAAAGACAGCTGTTTGAAGCTCAACTCAGAGAAGAGCGAATTCCTCATCCTTGGACCCTGCACCTCCACCTGGGACAACACCTGGTGGCCCGCCGCCCTCGGAAGAAAGACCACGCCCGGAACCCCAGCAACATCCTTGATTCCTCCCTCTCCATGAACCGCCAGATAAACGCCGTCGCTTCCACGAGTTTCAACTGCCTTCGCATCCTCCATAAGACCTTCAAATGGATCCCCCCCGACTGCAGAAGGACCGTCACCCATGCACTCATAACCAGCAGACTGGACTACGGCAACGCCCTCTACGCCGGAGTCAACAGAACTCTTCTACACAAATCTAAACCATCCAGAACGCCGCAGCCAGACTCGTCCTCGGGACACCGCGTCACGAGCACATGACCCAACACCTATGGGGCCTCCACTGGCTCCCCGTCAAGAAGAGGGTCACCTTCAAACTCCTCACCCACACCTACCAATCCCTCAACAGCATCGGACCCAAATACCTCAACGAGAGAGTATCCTTCCATGCACCCAAGAGGAACCTCCGCTCCGCTGACCTCGCCCTGGCAGAGATCCCACGCATCCGCAGAACCGGCGGGAGAGCTTTCTCCTACATCGCAGCCAAGATCTGGAACGAGCTCCCTGTGAACATCAGACGCTCCCCGACCCTGCACACGTTCAGGAAGGACCTCAAGACCTGGCTCTTCAACTGATCCGGAGCCGCGTTTTCCCCCTCCCCCAGCGCCTTGATTCCCTCACGGGTAGCGCGCTATATAAACCCCTGATTGATTGATTGATTGATTGAGTATTCAAGGGGAATTAATTCCCCAACTTACAACGCGCCAGGGGGCGCGTTTGCAGAATGGTGCAGGGAAGGGGCGGGGCCTCCGGCGAGATGCCGGTTTAAAAAAAATATTTTTTTAAGAAGAGGGACTGTGTGGCCCTCCTTTTAGCATTTTTGGGGCTCTGGGGACCCCATCCCCCAGGGCCTGACCCCTTTTTATAAAAAAAAAAAAACGGGAAGGGGCCGCGTGGCCCCCCTCCTGAGGCCAATTTCGGCCCCAGGGACCCCATCCCACAGGGCCGGCCTTTCCGTTTTATTATAATTTTTTTAATTTGAACTAATGGGGAGGGGCCACTTCTGGCCCCGGGGACCCCATCCCCCGGGGCCTGGCCTCACCGTTGGGGACCGTGGGGGGATCCCCAATGCCCCCACGGTCCCACAGGCTCCCCGCCTCCTGCGGGAGCCGGCATTGCTTTTGCACAAGGGAAGCTGCTGACATGCAGCTCCCCTTGTGCAAAAGCAATTCTGCTTTGGTTTTTGGACGCGAGAGCAGGTTTCCTGCTCTTGCGTCCAAAAAGCAAAGCAGTGTTTGCTATGACAGGGCGGGAGCCGTGCTCCCGCCCTGCCATAGCAAACAGCAATGTCCCAGGGGTGGGCACCCAGGGACATTGCAGGAGCCGGCCCTGGGGGGGTGGCGGTCCCCAGGGCCATCAAGGGCTCCAGGAGGGGGGCCGTGTGGCCCCCCTCCCAAGTGTTTAAAGCCCCGGGGAGGTGGTGGGCTGGGGGGTCCATAACGGACCCCTGCATTTGAATAAACAGTGCCCCGGGGAGGTGGTGGTCCCTGGGGCAGTGTGGGGGGGCCCCACACACATTATTTATTATTTATTTTAGCCCCGGGGAGGTGGGGGTCCCCGGGGTTTGGGGTCCCGTGAGGCCCCTCCGATCGTATTTTAATGAAGCCCCGGGGAGGTGGCAATCCCCGGGGCTTGGAGGGGCCCGCGACGCCCCCCCACCCTATTATAATAAAGCCCCGTGGAGGTGGCAGTCCCCAGGGCTGCGGGGGGGCCGCGTGTCCTCCCACGTATAAATTATAAAGCCCCGGGGAGGTAGCGGTCCCCGGGGCTGCGGGGGCCCCCGCGGGCCCCCTCTACAGAATTCAGGATTGCCTCCGGGACCTGGCCCACCCGGGGGCTTTAAAAAACGAAGCGCGGGAGACCGCGCTTCCTTTTTTTTTCATTTTCGACGGGGTTCGCGCACCCAGCGCGACCCAGCTGAAAATGTCAACAAAGAAAAATGCTTTTTTTTGGCCTGGGGATTCCTGTGGGACCCCCTGAGCAGGCCTGGGGAGTCAGGGTGTTCCTACCCTGCCCCCTTTTTTTGTTTTTTGATGTTTGTTACCTTTTTCCCTCTCCCTCTGAAGCACAAGATGGCTGCCAACACTTTCTGGTTTGAAGTGTTGGCAGCCAATCAGAGGTAAGCTCGTGCTCGGGAGGGCTCAGCCAATCAGATCTCACAATTCTCAAATATCGATATCTGTAAATCTTTAAATATCTCAGAAACTACTGAACGGAATGACACCATTTAAAAAAAAAAAGTGTGCTTTCTGGACCAAGAGCTATCTCTCTGCCAAATTTGGTGTAATTCCGTTCAGCAGTTCAGGATGTGGCAGTGTCTAAAGTTTCCTATGGAAATTAACATGGAGAAAACACGTTTTGGGACCCCCTTTTTTCTCGGCCCCCCCTTGACGAATCACCCCGAAACTTTCAAGACAGAAGCTGACCTGAGTGAACAATTAGTTTTGAAAATTTCGTGAAGATTCGTCAAACAGCGCCAAAGTTATTGGCAAATCAAAAACGCTTTTCCTATGCAAACTAGGTTCTAACTATAACTACCTACTGGCGACCGCCAGTAGGATATATATATATATATATATTATCTACTGGCGGTCGCCAGTAGATAGTTATAGTTACAACCTATTATCCATAGGAAATCCGCGACATTCTATTTGAAATAACTCTCTTGCCGGTTGACGTATCTTCGCAAAATTTTCAAACTTTGTGGCCCGCTCCGGTCCGCTCCTACCCTGAAAGTCTCGGGGGATTCGTCAAGCGGGGCCGAGAAAAAGGGGGGTCCCAAACGCGTTTTCCCCATGCAATTTTCCATAGGAAACTTTAGACACGGCTACAGCCCGAACTGCTGAACGGAATTACACCAAATTTGGCAAAGAGGTAGTTCTTGGTTCAGAAAGAACCCTTTTGTTAAATGGTGTAAATCCGTTCAGTAGTTGCTGAGAAAATCAAAAGAAAAAAGATAGGTATATCTAGGGCCGCGGATCCTCCCGAGCACGAGCTTTATGTTAATTGGCTGTCAACACTCCAAATCAGGAAGTGTTGGCAGCCATTTTGTCCCTCGGTAGAACCGAGGGACAGAAACAAGTGCGCAAAGCGCACAAAGGGAGCAGGGTAGAAACACCCTGACCCCTAGGTCTGCTCAGGGGTCCCACAAGGACCCCTGGGCAAAAATTTTTTTATTTTTTTAAAAATCGGCAGGATGCGCTCAGGGAGCGCGAACCCTGCCGAAGAAAAAATTCGAGCGCGGTCTCCGCGCTTCGATGTTAATTGGCCCCCGGGTGGGCCAAGTCCCGAGGGCATGCTGGGGGGGTTAATTTTATGTGTGGCGGGCCTCTAAGGGCCCCCAAGCCCGGGGACCACCACCCCCGGGGCTTTATGGATAATGGTGCGGGAGGGCTCTGAGCCCTCCCGCAGCCCCGAGGACCACCACCTCCCGGGGCTTCTTTTTATATTTGAAAAACCTGTGTGGGGGGCTCCAGCCCCCACACGCCCGAGACCACCACCTCCCCGGGGCACTAAGAAAAATGAAAATGGGGGTCTGTTTTGGACCCCAAGCCCCGAGGACCACCACCTCCCCGGGGCTTTCTCGATGTAGGGAGGGGGCGCGCGGCCCCCTCCTGGAGCCCTTGATGGCCCTGGGGACCGCCACCCCCAGGGCCGGCTCCTGCAGTGTCCCGGGTGCCTACCCCGGGACACTGCTGTTTGCAATGACAGGACGGGAGCCTCGCGGCTCCGTCCTGTCATTGCAAACTTGCTTTGGATATTGGAAGAGAGAGCAGGAAACCTGCTCTCTCTTCCAATATCCAAAGCCGACTGCTTTCCACATGGGGAGCTGCATCTTAGCAGCTCCCCATGTGTAATGCAATGCCGGCTCCCGTAGGACACGGGAGCCGGCGGGACTGTGGGGGATTGGGGACCCCCACAGTCCCCAGCGAGAGGCCAGGCCCCGGGGATGGGGTCCCCGGGGCCATAGTGGCCACGGAGGGGGCCACGCAGCCCCCTCCCAAAGTAACAAAAGTAAAAAAAAAAAAAAAGTGCAAGGCCGGCCCGGGGGATGGGGTCCCCGGGGCCTTAAATGGCCTGAGGAGGGGGCCACGCAGCCCCCTCCAAATAAAAACAAAAAGAGGCCATGCCCCGGGGATGGGGTCCCCGGGGCCAATACAGGCCCAGGGAAGGGGGCCACGCGGCACCCTTCCCGTTTTAAAAAAAAAATTATAATAAAAAAAATGGGTAAGGCCCTGGGGGATGGGGTCCCCAGGGCCTAAAAATAGGAAAAAGGAAGGGGGCCACACGGCCCCCTTCAGGAAAAAAACAAAAAAAAAACGATCGGGCCCGCAGGCCCCGCCCCTTCCTTCACCACTCTGCAAGCGCGCCCCTGGCGCGTTTGCAGAGGAGAACAATTCCCCTTGAATACTGGGGGTCCCTGGGGCCAACTAGCCCACCAGGAACCTCCAGTATGCGCCAGGGAGCTGCCTTGCAGAGAGGTGTACAGAGGCCACGCCCCTTTTACACCTCTCTGCAACGCAGCTCTGTGGCGCTTTTGGAGGAACATGGTGGGCTAGTTGGACTCCAGGGACCCTCAGGATTCAAGGGAGTTAATCCCCCGACTTAAAACGCGCCACGGGCGCGTTTGCACAGTGGTGAAGGGAGGGGCGGGGCTTCAGGTGACATGTGTGCAAACAGGCCCGTGGCGCGTTTTAAGATGGGGAATTAAATCCTCTTCAATCCTGAGGGTCCCTGGGGCCAACTAGCCCAACAGGTACGTCCAGAAAGCGCCACAGAGCTGCGTTGCAGAGAGGTGTAAAAGGGTGTGGCCTCTGTACATGTCTCTGCAACGCAGCCCCTGGCGCATACTGGAGGTTCCTGGTGGGCTAGTTGGCCCGTAGGGACCCTCATGATTCAAGGGGACTTAATCCCCCAACTTAAAACGCGCCACGGGCGCGTTTGCACAGATGTCACCTCAGGCCCCGCCCCCTCCCTTCACCATTGTGCAAATATTCCTCTAAAATCAGCCGAAATACGAATTCCGATTTACTCACCTGTTATCAGGAGAGACCTCAGTGCTGCATCTTTCAGCCCAGTACTGATCCTCAAAAGTAATTTTAACCGTACTTACCGGTAACTTGAATTTCCTTCATAGGCTAACATTGACTGGTTTCACTTGGAAATTCTTCACAGTGTGGAGTTTTGGAACTTTAAAATATTCCTCTAAACTCAGCCGAAATACGAATTCCGATTTACTCACCTGTTATCAGGAGAGACCTCAGTGCTGCATCTTTCAGCCCAGTACTGGTCCTGAAAAGTAATTTTAACCGTACTTACCAGTAACTTGAATTTCCTTCCATAGGCTAACATTGACTGGTTTCACTTGGAAATTCTTCTAAGTGTGGAGTTTTGGAACTTTAAAATATTCCTCTAAAATCAGCCGAAATACGAATTCCGATTTACTCACCTGTTATCAGGAGAGACCTCAGTGCTGCATCTTTCAGCCCAGTACTGATCCTCAAAAGTAATTTTAACCGTACTTACCAGTAACTTGAATTTCCTTCCATAGGATATCATTGCCTGCTTTTTGCTGAAAAAGTTTCTAAGTGTTGATTTTTGAAACATACAAATATTCCTCTAAAATCAGCCGAAATCCGAATTCTGATTTACTCACCTGTTATCAGGAGAGACCTCAGTGCTGCATCTTTCAGCCCAGTACTGGTCCTGAAAAGTAATTTTAACCGTACTTACCGGTAACTTGAATTTCCTTCATAGGCTAACATTGACTGGTTTCACTTGGAAATTCTTCTAAGTGTGGAGTTTTGGAACTTTAAAATATTCCTCTAAAATCAGCCGAAATACGAATTCCGATTTACTCACCTGTTATCAGGAGAGACCTCAGTGCTGCATCTTTCAGCCCAGTACTGATCCTCAAAAGTAATTTTAACCGTACTTACCGGTAACTTGAATTTCCTTCATAGGCTAACATTGACTGGTTTCACTTGGAAATTCTTCTAAGTGTGGAGTTTTGGAACTTTAAAATATTCCTCTAAAATCAGCCGAACTACGAATTCCGATTTACTCACCTGTTATCAGGAGAGACCTCAGTGCTGCATCTTTCAGCCCAGTACTGATCCTCAAAAGTAATTTTAACCGTACTTACCAGTAACTTGAATTTCCTTCCATAGGATATCATTGCCTGCTTTTTGCTGAAAAAGTTTCTAAGTGTTGATTTTTGAAACATACAAATATTCCTCTAAAATCAGCCGAAATCCGAATTCTGATTTACTCACCTGTTATCAGGAGAGACCTCAGTGCTGCATCTTTCAGCCCAGTACTGGTCCTGAAAAGTAATTTTAACCGTACTTACCGGTAACTTGAATTTCCTTCATAGGCTAACATTGACTGGTTTCACTTGGAAATTCTTCTAAGTGTGGAGTTTTGGAACTTTAAAATATTCCTCTAAAATCAGCCGAACTACGAATTCCGATTTACTCACCTGTTATCAGGAGAGACCTCAGTGCTGCATCTTTCAGCCCAGTACTGATCCTCAAAAGTAATTTTAACCGTACTTACCAGTAACTTGAATTTCCTTCCATAGGAATCCATTGTCTGGTTTTCAGCAGAAAAGTTTCAAAGTGTCGATTTTCACAAACTACAAATATTCCTAAAAAATCGCCTGTATGACTTAAACGCATTCTTTCAACTGTTTACAGGAGATGCACCAGTGCTGGATCCAGGATCCAACACTGAGTAAGAAAAAGTAACGATAACAGTTTTTAACTTCTAAGTGAATTTCCTTCCATAGGATAACATTGGTGATTCTATGAGAAAAAGTTTCTAAGTGTGAACTTTTAAAGTACAATAATATTCCTTAAAAATCACGACTGTAACCAAAACGCTTTTACTCAACTGTTTACAGGAGATGTCCCAGGACTGAATCTAGGATCCAGTAATGTGGTTAGAAAAGTAATCCATAAAGTAACTAATTGCATTTAACTAGAAATTCACATTGAGATGAATGTTGCATTGTGTTTGAAAATGTGTTGCCCATTGCAACAACTGTAACTACTGTACTTAAAAGTCTATTGCCTATGTGCAAAGTAATTAAACTAAAGTAATTCATTCTGAGAAAGTATTTTTGTAATGTAATGTATAATGTAATTACAATGTAATTTAAAAAATAAAATATGTAAAAAAAAATTGTTTCTAAAAAATTTGGAAATCAGTATGAAAAAAATTTATATAACAATTAATACATTTAAAAATTGTCATTTACAAAACCTTTGAAATTCACTGAAAAAACTGTAGGTTTCAGACATGTTATAGTTACAAATTAGCATTTAAAAAACCTTTGAAATTCACTGAAAAAACCATAGGTTTCAGGGACGTTATAGTTACAAATTAGCATTTAAAAAACCTTTGAAATTCACTGAAAAAACCATAGGTTTTAGGGACAGTTATAGTTAGTTGGACATTGCACTCGTACAAAACCCGTGAAATTCCCCGTTATAGTTAGTCCAGCTAACTATAACTCGCGCCCGCAATGCACTGCTGATGACGTCACATATTACATCACTCATGACATGGTCAGTGACATCACTGATGACATCACTGATGACATCTCAAATGACATCACTGATGACATCATCCACGTGATAATCTGATGCACCTCCTTACACTCTAATATAACCTTTGATACACCCACTCTAAATTACAAACTGCCATTCGCAAAACCATAGACACTCCAACACCAATAACTACATACCCACTCACTGATTCTTAGGTCTACGCAAACATCCACTCACTCACCCGTACAGTCACTCATACTTACGGTCACTCAGTACAGGACTATCATATGCACTCATACTCCTATATAGACACTCAAACACCGCCACTCATCCATAGAGGTACTCACACACCTAGTCAGTCATGCAAATAATTAAACACACTACCATTTACTCACCTATACAGTTATACACACACCAGCTCACTTACTCATACAAATAGTAGCACATTCTTACGCTCTTATACAATCACTGATACAAGCACACACTCATCCATACAGCCACTATCACAATCACTCACTCTCGCTTATAGCTATTTATATACTCCAACACACATATATACTGCCTTTCACATATGTAGTTACTCACACATGTACCACTGGGACATACATTCACTCACTAACACACTCTTACACACACTTACCCACCCATACAGTCTATCACAGTTGCACTCTTGAAACCATCCACCCAGTGAATCACCCACTCACACATCTATGCACAGAGTTGCACACACCCCTCCCACACAAACACTCAGGCACCCATACAGATACTCAGACAAGCATTCAATAACTCATATAGACACTCATGTAGCTATTCACAAACACATGCAGCCACTTACACAGCAACAGACAGACGGATACAGACATTCACCCAGTTTAGTCACTAACCCATGCATTCAGTAAGATACGTTAAATAACTCACTTATAGAGTCAGTCACGCACCTACTAAATCATCCATACAGACACTTACACACCCACTCATTCTTCAATACGTCTTTTCCTATATATATTAAAAATATTTAAACTTTACAGAAACACACAGTCACTGGATGATGTCATCAGTGATGTCATTTGGAGATGTCATCAGTGATGTCACTGACCATGTCATGAGTGATGTAATATGTGACGTCATCAGCAGTGCATTGCGGGCGCGAGTTATAGTTAGCTGGACTAACTATAACGGGGAATTTCACGGGTTTTGTACGAGTGCAATGTCCAACTAACTATAACTGTCCCTAAAACCTATGGTTTTTTCAGTGAATATATATATATATATATATATATATATATATGACATTAAATCAAATAATTTAAAAAAGTCTACTTCTTCCTTTCCCTTCACTCTAGGACTCCTAGTCACGCTTTCCAGACATCCCTCTTTTCTAATGTATGTATCCCTCTAACGGACGCACATGTCCACAACTCCCAATAACATCCCACATCTTCACTTTTTTTTTTAATCAGCTTTAATTTAACCAACCCTGTTCAAAACAGTAGAGTAAATGCAGGAGATACTGGACAGCACAAACCTAACACCCCCAACGCAACGGATCCTTCTAAGAAAAGGAAACCGGACATTTGTAGTAATGTGCTACTTGTTGCAGAGCTCTTCAGCACCTTAATAGGGATAGTAAGCACTATGTAAACACAATCCAGAGTTGAAGCAATTTAAATATTCATGGCATTACATGTTAAAAACCTATCAAAACAGTTTACATTTTAGTGTGATACAGCAAGTACCTTTGTACTGAGATATGTTAAATCGCATGTCTGTATATAAGTGGCAAATTAATTATCCTCCGAGTCGCTTTCCAAACCCTCAATATGCAATTTTCATAAGAAACTATGAGGAAATCAATGCCTTGTCCCTGGGTTGAGGAGCGTCAGCTGTTAAGGGTACAACAAGCTTAGTGCCCCTTCCCCGTAAAAGGCCTTTGTATTCACTGAAAGGAGCTACGAGGTGCTGTCAAAATGAAGACTTGAGCTTTCTAGGCCACAGGGATCACCTCCTGAGATAACCTTAGTCACAAAATCAATTTCGAAAACGTTTTTTAAGATTACTGTATGTGTATATATATATATTCACTTTACAGAAACACACAGTCACTGGATGATGTCATCAGTGATGTCATCAGTGATGTCATCTGAGATGTCATCAGTGCTGTCATCAGTGATGTCATCAGTGATGTCACTGACCATGTCATGAATGATGTAATATGTGACGCCATCAGCAGTGCATTGCGGGGCACGAGTTATAGTTAGCTGAACTAACTATAACGGGGGAATTTCTCTGGTTTTGTACGAGTGAAATGTCCAACTAACTATAACGTCCCTGAAACCTGTGGTTTTTTCAGTGAATTTCTAAGGTTTTTAAATGCTAATTTCTAACTATGCCTACAAAGGTAGGACATGTGAAGAAAGAGGAAGAAAAGCGCACAAACAAGCAAGACAAATGCAGAAAGAGGCAACAGAAGTCCAGAAAGACGAAGAAAAGTGCAAGAAGAAGCAAGAGATGTGCAGAAAGAACCAACAGAGGAGCAGAAAGTCCTCCTGTGCCCCCAACTTTTGCTGACGGGTACTGGTGGTAACTGACTGATTAACCGGCCCTAGAGCCAGTGCTATGCTAAAAGACACTTAGAATACAGTGAAAACACCTACATACACTAGGGAACACTATGCGTTGGGGTTCCCCTGTGATTAGCATGACCTCCTCTGTATTTGCCATGAGTTAGTGCCTGGGTCATTGGATGAGTACATGGGTACTGACTGGATGATTTGAGTACTACAAGGAGAGTGGATGGCACACCAGGATCGATTATTGGTTCACCTCTAGCTCCTTGGGCGCGGCGATTCACGGTTGCGAGGTTCACCCACGCTCGTACTCAGACCATTCACCTATACAGCTAGATTTTGAGAGCCCATTGAAAAGACCTGCCCCATTTATTTGGAGGTTTCCGCCCTATGCACTCCTTGATAACGTATTCAAGTCTGAAATGACAGAGGCTATTGAAACCTTCTTTGCCACAAATATTGGCTCCGTAACCCAGTTTTCTACGATTTGGGAGACCTTTAAGGTCTACATTAGAGGGATAGCTATGGCCAAACACTCGGGGGTGCTACGTTCAATCAGAGGGCAATTGGAATCACTTGAAAAGAAACTGGCAGCTCCGGAATGGGAGGCCTCGGAGGGTGGGAGCGATCGGGTCATGGAGGAGCTTAAAAAAACTCTGGAGGAGTATCATGATGCCGCTGACAGAGAGGTTAAGTACTTGGGGAAATATGCCGTAGCTAAAACATATGGGGAGGGGGAGCGCCCGGGCACTACATTAGCAGCCATATTGAGAGGTAGACGGGAGGCAACTAGTGTCACGAACTCCGCACAACAACGGGTGAGATATTACGAGATCCTGACTCCATAGTGGACAGATTTCATAATTACTACTCAGATCTATATCGAAATAGGATGGCAAGTGAGGAGGCTGCAGTCCTGGATTACTTGGAACATATTAAACACCCATGGCTAGCTGATGAGCACAGAAAATACCTTAGGAGGCCTGGGAGGTCCAGGACGCTTTAAAATCCATGCGCTCCGGGAGTGCCCCGGGACAGGACAGCTTAACAGTTGCTTTCTATAAGGAGTTCAAGGAGCTCCTGGTCCCTCACCTGATCAGACTGTTCGAGGAGATGGGAGAGAGTGGAGTGATGCCCCCGTCTATGCGAGAGGCCCTGCTAGTTACCCTATTAAAGCCGAGCAAGCTTGCTGACGAATGTTCATCATATAGGCCGTTGTCATTATTGAATGTCGACACTAAACTATTCGCCAAAGTTTTGGCAAACCGCCTGCCACCACTGGTACCGTTGCTGGTTAGCCCAGAGCAAGCAGGGTTCGTCCTTGGGCGCACCCTTACGTACAACTTGCATACAGTATTTGGCACCATACAACACACTAAACCGGAGATCAAGGCGGCTGCAATATTCCTAGACGGCGAAAAGGCTTTTGATTCTGTTGAATGGAATTTCATGTTGGTAGTTTTAAGACGGATGGGAGTAGGTGTCCTCTTTTCCCAGCTAGTGAAAGTTTTATATAATTCCCCTACGGCTAGGGTTAGGGTGGGGAACCTGGTGACCTCTCCTATTAAAACTTCTAGGGGTACTCGCCAAGGGTGCCCGCTATCGCCTCTTCTTTACGCTATTGTTGCTGAGCCCCTGGCTTGCGCTCTCAGGGAGTACCACAGCCACAGAGGGATACGCTTCCCCGGATACAACTTAATAATCTCCACTTATGCTGACGACACTCTCTTGTACATTAGAGACCCATAGGTTAACCTAGCCCCGGTGTTAAGGGAAGTGGTACGTTATGGTGAATTCTCAGGTCTTAAAATTAACTGGACTAAATCCACCATTTTTGCCCTTCCCACTGCAATGGAGCCGATAGAACTGGAATTTTCCTTGAGCTGGTCCACTGACTCAGTGCGTTATCTAGGCATCCAAGTACACACTAACTCAGAGATGGTATTCAGCTAGAATTATGGCAGGGCAATTGCCAAACTAGAAGATGATGTTAACAAATGGGTGCGTCTGCCATTGTCTCTCCTAGGCCGTATCTCTTTCATGAAGATGGTAGTGCTCCCCAGATTCCTATTTTTGTTTTTAAACATCCCTATGGTCCTTCCAGCTAACTTTTTTAAATGTATCAAGTCTTTACTGCTCAGATTGGCTTGGGCTGGTAAGCAGCCTTGAGTCAAATGGGATATCTTGACATTACCTTACTCTTTGGGTGGACTTGGAGCACCGGATTTGGAACTCTACTACTGAGTAGCTCAATGTTCTCACGCGTTTCATTGGCTGCACCAACAATCCCCCCGCACTTGCATATAGAAAGGGTCGCGGCTGCGCCCTCCCCCCTAGCTGCTTCCCTGTACCGGGCGCCGTCCCGGCACACGGGTCTCCTGGACTCCATAAACGCCACTACTCATGCATGGCAGAATTTAATGAAAAGACAAGCTGCCTCAATCCTGTACTCTCCACTCACACCAGTGGAGTGGTGTCAATGGCTGCCGGTGATTAATGAACCGGAAGGTTTACATGCCCTGGCGCTCTTGGACAATTTCAAAATAGGAGATTTATTTGAAGACGGAATGGGACGAAGATGGGAGGACATATTCTTAGAAAAGCAGGATAATACCCCACTTACGATGTTCCATTTCTAAAGGGTTAGACATTCTTTCCGCGATATGCTCGGAGAGGAGATGATGGAACCTCCAGAAGTGGCCCCCTTCTCCTTGATACTACGTGCAGAGTCTCCCTGTAAAATAGTCTCCAGGATCTATAGCATGGCGCAAGATTAGCAGAATTTATTTTTAATTAAGGCCAGGTTGGAGTGGCAGACTGACTTTGAGGTTACACTTGACGATGACAAATGGCGCTATTGTTGCGAATCCACACAGCACGTCTCCCTGAATGGGCGACACCGACTCATCCATTTTACATTTTTAAATAGGGTTTACTATACTCCTACCCGATTGCACAGATATGGTCTTCGGGACACCGCGAGATGCGAGAGATGTAGTGCGGAACAAGCAGGATTCATGCATTTAGCTTGGCTGTGTCCCGATATTTCTAAATTCTGGATACTAATATTCCAAAAGTTGAGCGATATCACAGAAGAGCTTCTGTCGCCTGACCCCTTGCTAGCTCTCCTTGGCTATTCTAAAGATGTACGGAAAGAAATACGACGATTGGTTGATATGGGCTTGCTGATAGCTAAATGCGGAGTTGCTAGGCGCTGAGCCCGAGGGCCACCTCCTACTGTGGTACAATGGTCTAGAGATATGTTGTACTGCAACACGCAATCTGAATTATACAGTGAGTTGCTTCCCCCTCAGAGCTGCCCTAAAAACTTTTGGAGCCTGTATCAGAGTTACCTTGCTGGTAAAGAATGAACATTTCCTGAATTCAGTTTCCCCCTTGCTGTAGGGGACGCGCTGCGAGGGATGCCATGGCATTGCGGGCATCACACTTTAGCTTGTACTCTGGGCTCTTGATAGGTAAGAGAGGTCTACATGCTGTCTCGAGAGTATTGTTCCTAAGCTGTTCCCATTAGACAACCTAACATTTAGAAGTAATGGTAGCCTAGAACTGGTTGTATAATGATTCGCTTGATTGGTATATTGTTCCCTGTTATCTGTATTCTGATATCTGAAATGTCACCTGATCTATACGTATGTACACTGGGACTGTTTTTTTATTTTTATTTTATTTTTCAATTTATTTTGTCTGGTTTGTATTGTCCTTTTTCGCAAAATCAATAAATAAATAAATAAAAAGTCTCCATGCTGGAAAGTAAAAATATATTGAAACTCAATAACTGTATACATACTGATTGTGGCTGTGTTTAAAATCTCTAGCACAAACCCACTAAGGACCGCGATGCAGGAGTCCTGTAATTCCTGATGGCCCCATCAGGAATTAGAAGGTCCATGGCGTTACCAAGACCCAAACTTATTTACCACTGTGATTTTGGCTGCTGAAATCTCTGGAATTAACAGCAGGGATGATCGGGCCATTACCTGAGGAATCGGACCGGAATGATAAATTCTCCCATTAACTGCTCAATACTCGGGGATTGACAGTATTCAACCGGGAATCCACTTTAACGTCTACACTCAAAGTTAATGAGACCCCCAGCATCTCCGTGGGTGAAGAATTAACCATCCCGCATCAGTTTACCCCGTAATGCGGCATTATGTGTAAGAAATAAGTGATTATTGAAAGGTAATTTATAACAATATAAAACGCGCTCAAACTGGAACGCATGGTAAAAGGTTAATCAAAGAAAAAAGAGTGAAAAAGGTTTAGCCAGTGATCGCAGTGTAAAATACCTTCGAAGCAAAATACTGAAGTGCCATTTTCGAGTAGGATTTTCAATTATTGCATAGCTGTGAGTTCAATGAAGACGTACCACATGATGGGAGGCGTCCTTCGTCATAACAAAGGTTTCTTCTCTGCCAGTAAAGCTACGTAAATAGCCATGTAAAAACCACCAGTGGAACGTCAAATAGAAACCAAGCATTTGCAATGCAATAGGTGTCGCATTTACGCGAGACCTATTGCATTGCAATGGTAGGCATCATGACAACTGGAGGGAGGGCGGGCGGGGTGGAGAGAAGGAACGGACAATGGAAGGGTGGGGGGTGAGAAGGCATGGACAACGGGAGGGCGGGCGGGGGCGAGAAGGCACAGACAACAGGTGGGAGAGCGGAGGGGGAGGCACGACAACGGGAGGGAGGGGGGGAGTAAAGAAGGCGCCAAAGCATATCGTGCCTGCCGTAGGAGAACCTCATTAAAGAAAATAGTGCTCACAGTCTAAATAACACGTACCATGTAACAACCGAAGTAAAGGGGCCAGTCGCAATAGGAGGTGACAAATGAAGAGGAGGCGGTACTAAGGAGGGACTAACAAGCCTATTGACGAATCAGAAGCCAGCATTTAGGACAGACAATGGCAAATATGGGCGGAGAGTGGGCAGAGCTTCTATTCACTTACTCCTCTACAATAAGTCTCGCAGAGCTGCGCTGGCTCTAGGCTCGACCTAAAAACGCTTTTCCTATGGAAACTAGGGCCTAACTATAAACAACTACTGGAGACCGTCAGTAGGTAATATATTCACTGAAAAAAACAAATGTTACGGTGACATTATAGTTAGGAAATAAATGTTAATAAACCTTAGAAATTACAGGGAAGTTATAGTTAGGTTCAGAACTTACACACACAAAACCATAGAAATTGAGCAGTTATATTTATCTCAAGAAACTATAACTTGCACCCCCACGGTATTCTTATCAATAATTTCACTGCAAATGTTGCTGTGATATTATTAATGATGTCATAGAAGATGTAATAAGTGGTGTAATATGTTGGGTAATTAGCAGTGCAATTACACAACAGTAACATTCAGTGGGCAGTGTACCTAGATGAAATGTGTTAGACTTGGCATCTTTTGGCGTGTTTCCCCTGACTTTTTGCTTTCTGACCTCCCGGTTTTTGACTCTGTTTTTGCTGGTGTAATGATTCTGCGCACTTTCCTCACTGCTGTCCAGTGGGAAAGTGCAAGTGCTCCTGTATAAAATGTGTTACGGATTGGCGTTTCCATGATTGGCCTATTTGGTTTATGTGTCAGTCCCTTGTAAAGTGCACTGCGAGTGCCAGGGCCTATAGACCAAATGCTGTTGGTGGGCTGCAGCACTGGATTGTGCCACCCACGCAAACAGCCCGTAAAGAGTAACTCGGGCCTGCCATTGCAGAGCCTGTGCGCAGCCTGGGGCTGCCATGCCGACTTGGCAAGTGCGCACACTTGCAAGTCCCTAAACCTTCCCTTTTCTACATGTTAGTCACCCCTAAGGTAGGCCCAAAGTACCCCTGTGGGCAGGGTGCGTTGTATGCGAAAGGTAGGACATGCCCTGGTGTGTGTGGCATGTCCTGATAGTGAATTACAGCCTAGTTCGTTTTTCACTATTGCAAGGCTACCTGTTCCCCATAGGCCAGAACGGGCAGTTTTGATTATTACAGCTTATAATCCTAACTGACCCCGGGAACATGGTAGAAATTCGAGTTTAGTATGCCTGGACTCAGAATGATAAAATGCATCTTTTAGTGAAGTTGGTTTTAACATTCTGTGTTTGAAAATACCACTTTTAGAAAGTGGGTATTTTCTTGTCTAACCATCCAAGCCTGCCTCTGCGGGTTGTGTATTCCTTGTCTGGAGTGTGAGTGACAGGGGCTGGGGGATGCCAGGAGACCGGGTGAGTCAGCACAGGGCTGAATAGCAAGATCTACATGTAGATGGGTGGGAGGAGTTGCACCTGGGCCCTGAATAGGACAGTGCCTTCCCTCCACAATGCTGGCTCCACCTCCTGTGGTGCGTCTGATGTCCCTGGCCTACTCTCTGAAAGAAGGGACGGTGACTTGTCAACAAAGTGCTCCAGAACTGGTTTGGACTAGGCAAAGGCCTCTCTGCCTTCAGAGAACAAAGGAATTTGGAATATAAATATTGGGGCCCTGACCCCATGATTTTAGATCTCGCTGGAACCAAGGAACCTGTCGAGAAGAAGAGCTGGAGAGCTGCTAGGAGGAGTACTGCCCCTTTGCTGAGTTATTGCCTTGTTGGGTTGGCCTGCAGTTGCTGCTTCTGTTTTGGGCAGTGAAAGGACTGAACTTTCTACAAACTTGTGCTGAGTATCTCCAAGGGCCTGAAACCGAGCTGGCCTCCTGTTAAGAAGTCTCAGGGACTACAAAGACTTCACAAGCCTCTGGGTACCGCTTCTGGAACGCTGTTTCAGTTGCCATAGAGGAAAGGAACTGCAACCGACTCCGTCAACCGAATCCATCCCTGACCGGTGACCTGTTTGCACCGCAGACCGCATCGCCCCGCTTCGCATCGCAACCATGGTCTCACCGTAGGCGACGTCCGACGCCGTCAACATCGAGCCGCTGCTTGCACCGTGACCTGTGGGCACCGCAGTTCACATCGCATCGCTTCACTGAACCAGCCGGACCCGACCGACGAGGTCGCTGCAACTGTCTCAACAGTCGTGACCGCATCGCATTTGGGGCACCGCTCGCACGTTTGCGACGCACCGCTCCGACTCGCACCGCTGTCCGACGCCAGCTCCCGCACTCCGGCTTGGTCGCCTGCATCGCAACCTGCCAGCACCGCATCGTACACCGTCTCGCCCTGCACCGCACGCCTTGGACTCACCGACTCCGTCTGCACGACGCTCATCGAGCCGCTGCCTGCACCGCATCGAGGGACACCGCACCTTGCATCGCTCCGTCTTGCACCGCAACCGCGACGAACGCCGACTGGCTCGTACACTCCGTACCAGCCACAACGAGAAAGGTACTGTGACCGAGTCTGTTCACGACTCTGCTGGCCCGTAGCGACCGCGGTCGGCTGGAACTGTTGGACTCTGTGTATTTCAGCATCGCGGTAGACCCGGACGGGGCTACCGACTGCATACGAACTTTGCTTTTGTGTTATTCCTGCAAAGAAGAAGTTACCTTATCAAGCATTCATTTTTAAAGTATAGTATTGTGGATTTTTGTCGTAATTGGTCTTGTCTTGAGTATATAAAAATATTGGTTATTTTTCTAAACTGGTGTGGTGTCCTTTTGTAGTGCTTACACTGTATTACTGTGGGTTATGTGCAAATGCTTTACACACTGCCTCTGAATTAAGCCTGACTGCTCGTGCCAAGCTACCACGAGGGTGAGCAGGGGTTACTTCACGAGTGTAACACCCTTACCCTGACTAGGAAGAAGGGTCCCTACTTGGACAGAGGTGCAAGCCCTTGCCAACTAGAGACCCCCATTTCTAACATTGGTTGTCAGCGGTGAGGATAGGACTTGTGTTTGCACTTGACTTTCAGTGATTGGTGTGCACTACAACCATATCGCAGACCATTACGTACCACATACTGTCTCTTTTTCTTTTGGCCTATTTTTGATCTTGCCAGTTTTCAACTCACTACTTTCATCATGCCTGAATCAACTGCATCATCCGTTGCATCTCTGGAAGTTATCTTTGAGGAGGATAGGTTGGAATCCTACGCCGTAAAGGAGCTACGAGCGATTTGTAAAAACCTGAAAGTCCAAATTAAAGGCCTCACAAGGAAGGAGGAGCTACAGAAGGCGCTGAGTGCCTGGGTAGCAGCCAGACATGCCAGTAGGCAGCCTGGTAATCTCAGTGAGGAGGTGGAGGAGCCTATTTCCAGGGTGGATGTGCTTTTGGGTGAGGGGGAACCCGCCAGGTCAGGCAGCAGCAGTCTGTCCCCAGAGGAGCTGGAGGACAGGCGGGAGGCAAGGCAGTTTGAGCTGCAGAAGCTCAGGCTGGAGAGTGAGCGAGAGGAGAAGAGATTGGCCATGGAGGAGAAGAAGATGCTCTTAGAGCATGAGAGAGAACTGAAGGAGCTAGAACTTAGGAGTAAGTCAGGCTCAGATGGTGGCAGCAATTCGTCCAGAAAGGCAGACAGGATTGTGCACATTCCCAAGAATGTAGGCAAGGAGTTCAAGAAGGGGGATGACATACAAAGGTGGTTTCAGGGTTATGAGGCAGCCATACACATGAATGGGGTCCCTGAGGAAAATTGGGGAGCAGGATTGTGGCCACTTTTCCCTGAAGAAGCAAGGGATGCTCTGATAGCTTTGGGTAAGGGGTATCACCTCACCTATGCTGACATGAAGGATGCCCTTCTCACTAAGTATGGTCTTACTCCTGAAAAGTACAGGGATCAGTTCAGGTCCAGTAAGAAGTCTGATGCCAACACTTGGTTGGAATGTGTGGATGTGTTCTGCAGGTCGCTGGATGGTTGGGTGAAGGGCAGTAATGTAACAGATTTTCAGGGGCTCTACAACTTGATTGCATGGGAGCACTTGTCTAGTCTATGTTTTGCAGATCTGCGCCAGCACCTAGTGGATAGTAAGCTAACTGACCCCAGGAAGCTTGCTATGGAAGCGGACCGCTGGGTGAGTACCAGGGTCCACAAGAAAGCATTTGGGGGAGACTCAGCCAAAGGTGGGCAGGGTCCCCAGCAGAAAGGTGGGGGGACAAGGGTAAAGCACAGGAGTTCTCTAAAGGGCCCCAAACTAGTACCCAGGGTAAAGGTTCCCAGCCCACCGGTGATAAGAAGAAAGGGGTCTCTACAGGGAAGCCTGTTGAGACCGGCCCCCGCAAGTGTTATGCATGTGACCAGGTAGGTCACTTTAAGGGGGACCCCAAGTGCCCAAAGGGGACACAGCCACCCACCGGTGGACAGTCCAAAGTGTTAGCCAGTGTAGCGCTTGGGGAGGAGGGGTGCCCACAGGAGGGTGGGGATCCCGCAGAAATGACCCTTGTCTCACTAGGGGACAGTGAGATGGTCCCAGGAAACCAGGTGCCCCCTAACACAAAGAAATATAGCACCTGGGTGACCATCAATGGGAACAGGGTAGAGGCTCTCAGAGATACTGGAGCCAGTGTGACCTCAGTCCGGTGTCACCTGGTCTCTGAGAAGCAGGTAGTCCCAGGGGCATTCCACCAAGTAGTTGCTGTAGACAACTCTGAGCGCCAGTGTATGGTAGCGCAGGTTCCCTTTGAATGGGGGGGGGGTCTCAGGTCCCTTGAGGGAGGATTGGGGGCCCTACCATGCCTGTAGATTGTCTGCTAGGTAACGACCTGGAGCAGTCCTTATGGAAGGATGTTGAGCTCAAGTCTCACTTGGAGATGCTTGGGTTGCCAGAGTGGGCATGCGTGTCTACTCGGTCAATGGCAGCCAGAAAGGGTGATCAAGAGGACTTGGAGCCTGGAACAGTGGCCCAAGTCCCTGCCAAGAGAAAGGGCAGGGGCGCGGGAAACCGGCCCCCGAAGTTCCCACGGACCGGGAGGAGGCGGACCTCGAGGGGACGCCCCAGTGCCTACAGGGAGCAGGTAGCCGAACTGGGAGACATCTCTGAGCTGACCCATTGGCAGCAAGAAGGGGTCCCACCAGGGAGGAGTTCTGCAGGGAGCAGAACGAGTGCCCTACTCTGGAGGGTCTGCGGCGGCAGGCTGCAGACCAGGCAGCTGGTAATCAGTCCGGGTCACATCTGATCTACTGGGAGAGTGGTCTCCTATACTGTGAGCCTAAGGTTGCTGAGCCTGGGTCAGCCCGTGTGCTGGTGGTACCCCAGCGCTTCAGGACCTTCCTACTGGGTCTGGCTCATGACGTGCCTTTGGCAGGACATTTGGGGCAGGACAAGACCTTTGACAGGCTTGTCACCCACTTCTTTTGGCCCCAAATGCGAAGGCAGTCAGATGCACACTGTAGGTCTTGCCAAACTTGCCAGGCAAGTGGTAAGAGTGGGAGGAAGGTCAAAGCTCCTCTCCAACCTTTTCCTGTTGTTGGTACACCCTTCGAAAGGGTAGGGATGGATATTGTGGGGCCACTGGATCCCAAGACAGCCATGGGCAACAGGTACATCCTGGTCTTGGTGGACCATGCCACCCGGTACCCGGAGGCAATCCCTCTCAGGACAACGACGGCGCCAGTGGTGGGCCGGGCGCTAATGGGGATCTTTTCCCGTGTGGGATTCCCCAGAGAGGTGGTTTCTGATAGGGGACCAATTTCATATCCAAGTATATGACATCCCTGTGGAAGGAGTGTGGGGTAACCTACAAGTTCACCACTCCTTACCACCCACAAGGAAACGGTCTGGTGGAGAGATTCAACCAGACCTTGAAAGGCATGATCAAGGGTCTAACAGAACCCATGAGGCGTAAGTGGGACGTCCTCTTGCCATGCCTACTCTTTGCATACAGGGAGGTGCCTCAGAAGTCTCTTGGGTACAGCCCCTTTGAGCTCCTGTATGCCCACCCTGTCAGAGGACCTCTGAGTTTGGTAAAGGAAGGCTGGGAGGCAGCTCCCAGGAAAACTCCCCAGGATGTGTTTAGCTTCATGCTGGCCTTTAGAAACCAAACTGCCCGCTTCAGGAAACTCGCTCAGGCGAACCTAGAAGCAAGCCAGGAAGAAATGAAGAGATGGTATGACCAGAATGCCACTCTGGTCGAATTTCAACCTGGGCAAAAGTGTGGGTCATGGCCCCAGTGGCACCTTGTGCCTTGCAGGACAAGTGGACTGGGCCATATGAGGTGAAGGAGCGCAAAAGTGACGTCACCTACCTGGTGGATTTGCAGGCTCCCAGGAACCCTTTGAGGGTCCTTCACGTGAACCTCCTCAAGCCCCACTTCGAGAGGTCCGAAGTGAGTATGCTCTTGGCGACAGATGATGGGGTGGAAGAGGAGAGTGAGCCTCTCCCTGACCTCCTGTCTACCAAAGAACATGATGGGTCAGTAGAAGGTGTGATCCTCTCCCCTACTCTGACTCAGGAGCAGCAGGGGGACTGTCACCAGTTATTGGGACAGTTCGCCCCACTGTTCTCTCTGACCCCCGGTGTTACTCACTGGTGTACCCATGACATGGACACTGGTGACAGCCCTCCTGTGAAGCACAAAATTTACAGGTTGACTGACCGGGTCAGAGCCAGCATCAAGGAGGAGGTCTCTAAGATGTTGGCGTTAGGGGTGATTGAGCCCTCCAACAGTCCTTGGGCCAGCCCAGTGGTCTTGGTCCCAAAGGCTGCTGCGCCCGGTGCCACTCCAGAACTCCGGTTTTGTGTGGACTACCGTGGGCTCAATGCCGTCACCAGGACTGACGCGCACCCCATCCCCAGAGCTGATGAGCTCATTGATCGGTTGGGAGCTGCCCGGTTCCTCAGCACGTTTGATTTGACGTCTGGGTACTGGCAGATTGCCTTAACCAATGGGGCCAAGGAGAGATCAGCATTCTCAACCCCAGAAGGTCATTACCAATTCCGGGTGATGCCCTTTGGGTTGAAGAATGCCCCTGCCACCTTTCAGAGGTTGGTCAATCAGGTGTTGGCTGGGCTGGAGGATTTCAGTGCCGCCTACCTGGATGACATTGCTGTGTTCAGTTCCAGCTGGGAAGAACATTTACAGCACCTTGAGAAAGTGTTGAGGGCTCTGCAAGGTGCAGGCCTCACGATCAAGGCCAGTAAGTGCCAGATCGGGCAGGGTTCTGTGGTGTACTTGGGACACCAGGTAGGAAGCGGCCAGGTGGCGCCCTACAACCCAAGATTGACACCATTCTGGCTTGGGAGCCCCCAAGACCCAGACCGAGGTGAGAGCCTTCTTAGGTCTCACCGGCTACTATAGGAGATTTGTTAAGGGCTATGGCACCATCGTTGCCTCCTTAACAGAGCTGACTTCTAAGAAGCAGCCCAGGAAAGTGATCTGGACTGAGTCCTGCCAGAAAGCTTTTGATGCCCTGAAGGCAGCCATGTGCACGGCGCCCGTGCTCAAGGCACCTGACTTCTTCAAGGAATTCGTCGTGCAGACTGACGCTTCAGAGCATGGTGTGGGAGCGGTGCTCTCACAACTGAACGAAGAGGGCCTGGATCAGCCTGTAGTCTTCCTTAGCAGGAGACTACGCCCCAGGGAACAGAGGTGGAGTGCCATAGAAAGGGAAGCTTTTGCTGTGGTCTGGGCGCTGAAGAAGTTGAGACCATACCTGTTTGGGACTCACTTCCGGGTTCAGACAGACCACAGGCCCCTCAGATGGTTGATGCAAATGAGGGGTGAGAATCCAAAACTGCTGAGGTGGTCCATCTCCCTACAGGGAATGGACTTTACGGTGGAACACCGTCCTGGTACAGAACACGCCAACGCAGATGGTCTGTCCAGGTTCTTCCGCCTTAGTGAAGAGAACGCCAATGGGGTTGGGTAGTTCTCCCTACTTTCAGCTGGAGGGGACATGTGTTAGACTTGGCATCTTTTGGCGTGTTTCCCCTGACTTTTTGCTTTCTGACCTCCCGGTTTTTGACTCTGTTTTTGCTGGTGTAATGATTCTGCGCACTTTCCTCACTGCTGTCCAGTGGGAAAGTGCAAGTGCTCCTGTATAAAATGTGTTACGGATTGGCGTTTCCATGATTGGCCTATTTGGTTTATGTGTCAGTCCCTTGTAAAGTGCACTGCGAGTGCCAGGGCCTATAGACCAAATGCTGTTGGTGGGCTGCAGCACTGGATTGTGCCACCCACGCAAACAGCCCGTAAAGAGTAACTCGGGCCTGCCATTGCAGAGCCTGTGCGCAGCCTGGGGCTGCCATGCCGACTTGGCAAGTGCGCACACTTGCAAGTCCCTAAACCTTCCCTTTTCTACATGTTAGTCACCCCTAAGGTAGGCCCAAAGTACCCCTGTGGGCAGGGTGCGTTGTATGCGAAAGGTAGGACATGCCCTGGTGTGTGTGGCATGTCCTGATAGTGAAATAAACCTAGTTCGTTTTTCACTATTGCAAGGCTACCTGTTCCCCATAGGCCAGAACGGGCAGTTTTGATTATTACAGCTTATAATCCTAACTGACCCCGGGAACATGGTAGAAATTCGAGTTTAGTATGCCTGGACTCAGAATGATAAAATGCATCTTTTAGTGAAGTTGGTTTTAACATTCTGTGTTTGAAAATACCACTTTTAGAAAGTGGGTATTTTCTTGTCTAACCATCCAAGCCTGCCTCTGCGAGGTTGTGTATTCCTTGTCTGGAGTGTGAGTGACAGGGGCTGGGGGATGCCAGGAGACAGGGTGAGTCAGCACAGGGCTGAATAGCAAGATCTACATGTAGATGGGTGGGAGGAGTTGCACCTGGGCCCTGAATAGGACAGTGCCTTCCCTCCACAGTGTTGGCTCCACCTCCTGTGGTGCGTCTGATGTCCCTGGCCTACTCTCTGAAAGAAGGGACGGAGACTTGTCAACAAAGTGCTCCAGAACTAGTTTGGACTAGGCAAAGGCCTCTCTGCCTTCAGAGAACAAAGGAATTTGGGATATAAATATTGGGGAACCTGTCAAGAAGAAGAGCTGGAGAGCTGCTAGGAGGAGTACTGCCCCTTTGCTGAGTTATTGCCTTGTTGGGTTGGCCTGCAGTTGCTGCTTCTGTCTTGGGCAGTGAAAGGACTGAACTTTCTACAAACTTGTGCTGAGTATCTCCAAGGGCCTGAAACCGAGCTGGCCTCCTGTTAAGAAGTCTCAGGGACTACAAAGACTTCACAAGCCTCTGGGTACCGCTTCTGGAACGCTGTTTCAGTTGCCACAGAGGAAGGGAACTGCAACCGACTCCGTCAACCGAATCCATCCCTGACCGGTGACCTGTTTGCACCGCAGACCGCATCGCCCCGCTTCGCATCGCAACCCTGGTCTCACCGTAGGCGACGTCCGACGCCGTCAACATCGAGCCGCTGCTTGCACCGTGACCTGTGGGCACCGCAGTTCGCATCGCATCGCTTCACTGAACCAGCCGGACCCGACTGACGCGGTCGCTGCAACTGGCTCAACAGTCGTGACCGCATCGCATTTGGGGCACCGCTCGCACGCTTGCGACGCACCGCTCCGACTCGCACCGCTGTCCGACGCCAGCTCCCGCACTCCGGCTTGGTCGCCTGCATCGCAACCTGCCAGCACCGCATCGTACACCGTCTCGCCCTGCACCGCACGCCTTGGACTCACCGACTCCGTCTGCACGACGCTCATCGAGCCGCTGCCTGCACCGCATCGAGGGACACCGCACCTTGCATCGCTCCGTCTTGCACCGCAACCGCGACGAACGCCGACCGGCTCGTACACTCCGTACCAGCCACAACGAGAAAGGTACTGTGACCGAGTCTGTTCACGACTCTGCTGGCCCGTAGCGACGCGGTCGGCTGGAACTGTTGGACTCTGTGTATTTCAGCATCGCGGTAGACCCGGACGGGGCTACCGACTCGTACGAACTTTGCTTTTGTGTTATTCCTGCAAAGAAGAAGTTACCTTATCAAGCATTCATTTTTAAAGTATAGTATTGTGGATTTTTGTCGTAATTGGTCTTGTCTTGAGTATATAAAAATATTGGTTATTTTTCTAAACTGGTGTGGTGTCCTTTTGTGTGCTTACACTGTATTACTGTGGGTTATGTGCAAATGCTTTACACACTGCCTCTGAATTAAGCCTGACTGCTCGTGCCAAGCTACCACGAGGGTGAGCAGGGGTTACTTCACGAGTGTAACACCCTTACCCTGACTAGGAAGAAGGGTCCCTACTTGGACAGAGGTGCAAGCCCTTGCCAACTAGAGACCCCCATTTCTAACAAAATTGCTCTAGCCTGGTTAGATGATGGCCACAGAGAATTCTTGGTGCAGCCAATTTTCCAGACAGAAAAAATGTCAGTGTTTAACTGTCTACCAGACGGCAACGCGCAAGGGCTTGATGGCCTACCAGGGGAGTTCCATAATTAATATGGTACTATCGTAGCTACACACCTGCTGACCTTGTTTGAGGACACACAAAATGTGCGTCCGCTGCATCTTTGCCAGTTAAAATTCCACTTCTTAAACCGGGCAAGGATCCTTAGCACTGTAAATCATGCTATTCACTCTTGTACATTTATTAGGTGCTTATATTACTGCTGCAGCTGTCCTACGAGATGTGATAAAAGCGTTTGACTCCTTAGAATGGGAATTCTTACATACAATACTCAAAAGGAAGTTTATGCGCAGTTATTCATGGATTGGGTCACGTTATATGCGAACTCTACAGTGTGTGTTAGCGGAATCGTGTTGAACCCAATGAATATAATGCGTGGCACCAGCCAAGGGTGTCTATTGCCACCTCTTCTATTTGCCACAGCAGTGGAGTCCCTAGCAAGTCACCTTCGATAGCACTACTCACACTGTGCACTAAACTACACGCACTTCAAGCTAATTATATTGCTGTCCGAGGATGATATGGTAGTCTGGTTTAAAGACGCGCAGAATATCAAATTTGGTGATCTTTCATGCCTCTATCCATTGGAGTTAATATGTAGTTTTCTCTATCATGTCTGTAACGAATGAGTGCACACCCGCATACCCACTGAAATGGTGTGTAGACTCAGTGACATATTTAATGGTTTATGTTGCTCGGAATATAGATACCATATTACAATAAAATCATGGCGTACTCACATCCAGACTAGAGCCCCAGGTGGAAAGATGTTCTTCTCTTCCACTCTCCCTTGCCAGCAGGAGTGGGTTACTGAAAATGCCTATCCTACTGAATATTGCACTACCATTACCTAAGCATTTGTTTATTTCTCTCAGCTCTTTAATGATAAAACTAGCCTGGGTGGGTAGGAATGGAGAAGTAAGTGGGAAGATATTACACTACCATAGGAGCGGGGTGTTCGCAGCACCTGATTTTGGGTTGTATGTTCTCTCAGGCTCAGCACATCCACCTCATATAGCGGTGTAAAAATACCATATGGCGCCAACTCTGTTCCAGGCCATGCAATGACATGATGCTACAGCTTCAAAAAGAAGCCCCTTTCCCTGCTTAGAAACTTGAGGCTCCAGTAACAAGTGCACATCCAGTGATCAATGGACATTGAACTGAAGTAGACTGGGTTTACTGCTGCACACACACACAACCTCTGTGTCCCCTAATAATAGAACACACATTATACCCTTTACATTCCTCCACAGGTGTGCTCAGCCTAAAGAATAGGTGTCTATGAGAGGATTTTTTCCGGTTCTAGATGTAGAAATACAGAGGGGACTTCCATACCCTGGTTTGGTCATGTCTATCAAATTAACTTATGGCGGTGTGTAACAGCTACTTTGTTTAGAATAGTAGATAACATAACTCTACTGGAACCCACTGGGCTTTGTCAAAAATGTTCCTTCTAGTCAGCCGATAGTCATGGCGCTCGGCACTGGTGTACTGGAACGAGCTGTACTAGGGTTGCTTCCCCAATCCTCTTGTCCTAAGGATATCTGCGGTGCTCTGACAATTTATTTATTGCATAACGTGGTTACCTAAATATTAAATAAAGTGTAAATGCTCTTTTTCTGTCAGTACACAAGGGGCTTTGCTCGTTGCTGCACGACTTTATTCACTTGTTTGCCCTATGCTGTGATTGCACTGTGCAATGCTTAAGTTGTCAATGACTGTAGATGTAACTTTGTGTATACTCGGTATACTCAGTCAGTATGGAAACACTGCATCCGTTTGCATGTGTTCTAATGGATTGCTGTACTGTTGTTAGATTGTGTACTGCATGTATGTTTCTTCAATTAAAGCAAGTTAGTATTGTTGATGTATTTCGCTTGCCCCTTAAATCTCACACCTTAATTTCAGAACGTTGTCCCTACTGTGTGTTTTCCTTCTTATTTCTTTCTTCTCTGCTTCTGTCTGTGCAGGGGAATTGTGTGGCAGGAGCACAGCTATCCTTTCTGGGAGGGGCGCCTCATCCTGTAAGGTTATGAGTAGTGGTTCCTGGGTGACCTTGTACACTTTGTAGAGCTGTGGTTCCTTGGGCTGCACTGATGTCTCTTCTGCTTCTGGAGTTCTCTCTCTGGCCTGAAAGTGGGATACTGGGGTTAGTGTAGGGTTATCCTTGCTTTGGGTGGTACAGCTTGAAGAAGTATGGCATGATCTCTCAAAGTGTGTGACATTGTGTGACATTGTGCAACATGTGTAACGAGTGATTTGTGTCTCAAAGATGTTCTTCTCTACCTCCCTTCCAGCCTGGCTCGGTGTGTGGCTCCAATTGACTGTGGGGCAGGTGTCCGGGGCGGATGTGGTCACTGATGCGGTGGGACAGATGGCCACCCTGCCTGCCACTGTCACTACAGATATAAGGTTCGTTAACTGGTTCAGAGGAACATCAACTAGTAACGCGTCAGGCGTAACAAATCCTGGCAAATCCATAGTAATCATATATTGTGTCAGCCCTGTCGAGGGCCCCCGGGAAAAGTCTCCGTCAAAATAGATCCTTCTGCTTTCAGTCTTGCTCTTGCTGAGTCACGTCCGGATCTCCTCAATGACCTGAATGAAACCCTTGACAGTTTCATCAGCTGGATCTCTCAGGCGGTAGAGCATCTGTCTCCGACAACCTGTCATAGGCGCACCAGGGATTCCCCTTCTAAACCCTGGTTCTCAACCGATCTCAAAATCCAGAAGCAACTGTGTAAAAAATTAGAATGCAGATGGAGACAGGAGTATTGCCCAATGGCTAGGACGGCCCTCAGAAAGGCTCAAAAGGATTATTATTCATCAATTACACAAGCAAAAAGCCTCGACTATGCTGAACACATTGCTCTCTCCAGGAACAATAGAGCGGAGGCTATTACCCATCCCACCTCGTCTGCATGGTGAAGAACTCTCTAGTTTCTTCATCGACAAGATCCAAGCTCTTCAAGCTAATTTCGACATCAGAGATAGCCTATATGTAGGGAACACGCCCCTGAATGGGCTGCCTCCAGTTTTGACATCAACACCTTCTTTGGTG
Source organism: Calotriton arnoldi (assembly GCA_963921515.1). Taxonomy (NCBI): domain Eukaryota; kingdom Metazoa; phylum Chordata; class Amphibia; order Caudata; family Salamandridae; genus Calotriton; species Calotriton arnoldi. The sequence goes on along the minus strand of CAWUFW010014286.1, from coordinate 76,984 downwards.
GCTTTCACACCTATTGCTCTGCTAGACTCGTTGGTGGTCCTCAAGACTCTCAAATCGGGATCACCAACAGACCCCTGTCCTGCTAGACTGCTGTCCTCTGTCACAGAGACGGTCAATCCCGTGGTAAATAGACTGATCAATCTGTCTCTCTTTGAAGCCACGGTGCCTATAGCCTGGAAACAGGCCAAAATTGTCCCACTATTGAAAAAACTACTCTGGATCCCTCTATCCCTTCCAGCTATCGCCCTATTTCTCTCCTTCCTGCTGTGGCGAAAGTATGTGATAAAGTGGTTAACAAGCAACTATCCAATTATGTCGAACTTCACGGCCTGCTTCATCCAGCTCAATCGGGCTTCAGAGCCATGTACAGCACTGAGACGGCTCTGGTTGAAGTTGCTGAAGCCATTCGGGAAACTAGGGCAGCTGTGATTCTGTTGGACCTCTCTGCGGCATTCAACACTGTGCCACATTCCCTGCTCCTGAACCGTCTCCTGGAAATTGGAATTTCGGGGTGTGCCCGGAGGTTGTTGAAGTCCTTTCTTGAGGGCAGAACGCAACACGTCTGGATCCCCCCTTTCTCTTCCTCCCCCAGACCGTGACCACGGGAGTGCCTCAGGGGTCTTCTTTGAGCCCCCTTCTCTTTAACATATATGTCACTCCCGATACAGATGGTGGAGGAGCTTGGCGCCAAGATCATCGCTTATGCTGATAACACCCAGCTCCTCTTCACATGGAAGAAAAATGATTCCTCTACCTCCTTAGCTAAATCCTGTCTGGCAGCCATCTTTCGATGACTTTCCACAGCTCAGTTAAAGTGCAACAAGGAGAAAACTGAGATCCTTCTTTTTGGGAGCTTCCCCCCTCAATTCCGGAAATTGCTTTGGCCAGACGAATATCCCATGCCAACCCACCAAAAACTTGTGTGAATCTGGTTTGATGAGAAGTTGAACTTCTCTACTCAGATCAAGAAGCTTACTGGTCAGTGTTTTGGTACACTAAAATCCCTAAGAAAGTTCCTACCTCTTGTCCCTAGGTCAGCAAGGGAAACTGTCACCCGTGCTCTGATATCATCATGCCTCGACTATGCTAATGCCTTGTATGTTGGCCTGCCTGGCTATCTTTTGAACAGACTGCTGCCAGATCTCTTCTCAATATCCCTATAAAGACCAGCGTGAGGTAACACTTGCGCGATTTACACTGGCTGCCTGTGACAGAAAGGGTTAAGTTTAAATCCCTTGTCCTGGCACACTCAGCTTTATATGGACACGGTCCTGCTTATGTTCCTTCCAGGCAGCTGCGTTCAGCCACTCAGCTTCTTGCCCACGTCCCGAGATTTCGCCTTAAGAGAGTTGGAGGGAGCTCTCTTGCTTATAGGGCGGCTTCGGACTGGAATCTTCTTTCCTTGTACCTCCGCAGCGTTCAGGACCCCAAGCTCTTCAGGAAAAGACTAAAGACTTTTCTCTTTATTTAGTAGTCCTTTTTCTGCCTTTCCTTCCACCAGGTTCGCTCCGGGACACTCTTTGAGTAGCTATTCGCGTTACAAATCTCACAAACATAATGTCACATGTTCAGAATATCTTGAGTAGCCTTTAGAATTGATATAAGCTGTTACTATAACAGGTTTCTAATACTTTTTCTAAAAGGCTCAAAGTGCAGTCTGTCCATTGGGTCAATATTAATTAATATGTTATGTTTCAAAACTAATACAACTCGCACTACTGTCTCCAACATGCACATTCTGCAGAGGAAAGGACCTCATTGCAGAAGGTGCACTGAATACGTTAATGTAGGGGAGTGCTTCCCCAACAGCGGCCCCAGTTTCCACATTAACAAAGTGGTGTGAAGCCACCCTCAGGTGTCTGTTTTGAACCCCTGTATCAGAGTTGCTGCCTTGAAGAACTCGGGTGCCTACCATTCCCCTTATTAAATTCATGCACAATATTTCCAGTGTACAATAAGAAATGGATTTACAATTTGCGGTGGGTTTGCGTCACTTCAGCACAATATTTTTTTTGTTATTTACTAAATTTACCCAAAGATAACGCAAAACAGCGCAAAGCACTGCTTTGCGTTACCTAGCATCAAAGTGACGCTGAATGGGTGGTGCATGTGTGTTTCCATGGAACCACCCATGTTTTTCCACACAAAACCCTATCTACTAAAATTAGTAGACAGTGTATTGCATGAAAAATTAACGCCACTTGAAAGCAGGTGTTAAAAGGAGATATATTTTCTGCTTTCTTTTCTGGCTTTGCATATGTGCTGCATCGTACAGCACACATACAAAGTAAGAAAAGTTTTAAAAGTTGTTTAGCCATATTGGCTGTTAGAAATGGGGGTCTCTAGTTGGCAGAGGTAGGTACCTTTGTCGAAGTAGGGACCCTTCTTACTAGTCAGGATAAGGGAGTTACACTCCTAAGATAACCCCTGCTCACCCCCTTGGTAGCTTGGCATGAGCAGTCAGGCTTATCTCAGAGGCAGTGTGTAAAGCATTTGTACATAACCAACAGTAATACAGTGAAAACACTACAAAAGGATACCACACCAGTTTAGAAAAATATCCAATATTTTTATATATCCAAAACAAGACCAAAACAATAAAAATCCACAATACAGTACTTAAAAAGACATACTTTGCAAGAGTACTTGAAGAAATACAGTTCCTTGAAGTTGGTGGCTCAGTCCGGGACTACCACGGCGTCGTGAACAACAAATCCAAACAGTTCTGGCTGACCGCCGCATCTCATGTCGCGGTGCAGGCAGTGGCTCAGTGATGGTCGTCCAGTGGCGTTGGTGAGACGAGGGCTGCGGTGCGAAGTGATGCGGTGCTCGTCGTGGTGCTGGCAGGTCACGGTGCAAGCAGCGTTGTCGTCGTTGCTGAAGTGATCTCGTCGGCTGACGAACTGGAGTTGATGGCGCTGGCGTCGGTAGGCCAAGGCTGCGGTGCGGGATGAGGACGGTGCGTCATGTAACTTACGAGCGGTGCCCTCGAACCACAGTGCAAGCAGAGGCGTCGATGACAGCCTGGAGCGTCGTCGGGGATACCAAGGCGGCATTGTGAAGCGAGGCAGTGCGAAGTCCGGTGCCCCCAGGTCGCGGTGCAAGCAGCGGCTCGGTGGCGGTGTCGGGTGGCATCGTTGGTGAGACCAGGGTTGCGGTGCGGCGGTGCCCTCTGCGGTACCTTCAGGACGCGGAGTCCGCAGCGGCATCGTAGACGTGTCTGGTTGCTTTTCCTTCTGTTGCAGCACAAAACACACAGTCCCCAGTGCTGAGGGTAGAAGAACTTGAAGTATTTGCCGTTCCTGGGACTTCTTGAACAGGGGGCAAGCTCTACCTCAAGCCCTTGGAGAAACTCAATAAAGAAGTTACAGAAAGTTCAGACCAGTCCTTTCACTGCCCAAGAAAGAAGCAGCCACTGCAGGCCAACACAGCAAAGCACTCAGAAAAGTGGTAGTTCCTCCTCACAGCTTCTCCCGCTCTTCTTCTTGGCAGTCTTCTTGGTCCAAAAGAGTTCTAAACTTCAGGGGTCTGGGCCCCAGTATTCATACTACAAAATCCTTTGTTCCCTCAGGCAGAGAGTGTCTGTGCTTAGTCCAAACCAGTTCTGTCCTCTTTGGCCCAGCTTCCTGGCAGGAGGTGGAGACAGCATTGTGGAAGGCAGACCAGGCCCATTCAGGTGAAAGAAAATCTCCTACCACTATTCTAAATACAGCCCAGGTCTATTCAGCCCAGCCCTGACTCATCCAGACTCTCTGGAGCCACTGCACATCCCCAGCCCCTGTCACCCCAAAGCCAGACAGTCAATACACATCCTAGCAGAGGCACACTAGAGGGCTAAGCAAGAAAATACCTACTTTCTAAAAGCGGTATTTTCAAACCCAGAATGTAAAAATCACTGTCGCTAATAGATGCATTTTAACATTCTGAGTTCAGGCATACTAAACTTTATTTTCCCACCTTGTTCCCATGGGTAGTTATGTTTACAAGATGTTATAAGCAAACTCCCCATTCTATCCTATGGGAACAGGTAGCCTTGCTGAATGCAGCACACATAGAAAGAGGAAGTAACAAGGAGAAGTAAATAAATTTGTCCTCATTGTCTCTCTCCTGGGAAGGACTATCTTTTTGGCGCATTCCCAGGTTTAGGAGTTCTGTTAAATCTGAGAATGCGTCAAAAACGATGGGAGGGGGGCATGGCCGGACAAGATGGCCGGACGGACGTGATTCATCTCGGCTCTGGAGCCACACTGCTGTCCGCACAGGTTACATCAGGAAATGAGTAGCCACACACATACCAAATAGACAGTAAAGTTGCAGAATTACCGGCGGTGCCGCCACGATGTGACGAGACTGGCTGTGAGCGTAGGACTCTGCTCCAGAGTGACCGCAAGGAAGACGCGACGAGTTTGCAAGATGGCGGCAATAATCGGAGAAGCTGCGCCTCCCAGTAAAGTCTGAAGGCGAGCCCGGACGTACTTTGAGGCACGCGAAATCAGCCGGCAGAGTGATACGGGCTGCTACGAGGGCATGACACAACTGGCTGACTATCCAAAACTCGCGGTAAAAAAAAATGTAAGTCTGTTTTTATATAGCGCAGCTACTCACCCTTACGGGTCTCAAGGCGCTGGGGGCCGTCGTGGAAATTAAGTGAGCTATTGCCCAGAGTCACATGGTGCTGAGCTGAGCTGCCGCCGGGGATCGAACCGTGAACCCTGTGCTCCGAAGTCAGCTGCCCTGGCCGCTGCACCACACCTCTCTACTCAGGCAGACCAGGCCCATTCAGGTGAAAGAAAATCTCCTACCACTATTCTAAATACAGCCCAGGTCTATTCAGCCCAGCCCTGACTCATCCAGACTCTCTGGAGCCACTGCACATCCCCAGCCCCTGTCACCCCAAAGCCAGACAGTCAATACACATCCTAGCAGAGGCACACTAGAGGGCTAAGCAAGAAAATACCTACTTTCTAAAAGCGGTATTTTCAAACCCAGAATGTAAAAATCACTGTCGCTAATAGATGCATTTTAACATTCTGAGTTCAGGCATACTAAACTTTATTTTCCTACCTTGTTCCCATGGGTAGTTATGTTTATAAGATGTTATAAGCAAACTCCCCATTCTATCCTATGGGAACAGGTAGCCTTGCTGAATGCAGCACACATAGAAAGAGGAAGTAACAAGGAGAAGTAAATACATTTGTCCTCATTGTGTCTCTCCTGGGAAGGACTATCTTTTTGGCGCATTCCCAGGTTTAGGAGTTCTGTTAAATCTGAGAATGCGTCAAAAACGATGGGAGGAGGGCATGGCCGGACAAGATGGCCGGACGGACGTGATTCATCTCGGCTCTGGAGCCACACTGCTGTCCGCACAGGTTACATCAGGAAATGAGTAGCCACACACATACCAAATAGACAGTAAAGTTGCAGAATTACCGGCGGTGCCGCCACGATGTGACGAGACTGGCTGTGAGCGTAGGACTCTGCTCCAGAGTGACCGCAAGGAAGACGCGACGAGTTTGCAAGATGGCGGCAATAATCGGAGAAGCTGCGCCTCCCAGTAAAGTCTGAAGGCGAGCCCGGACGTACTTTGAGGCACGCGAAATCAGCCGGCAGAGTGATACGGGCTGCTACGAGGGCATGACACAACTGGCTGACTATCCGGAACTCGCGGTAAAAAAAAATGTAAGTCTGTTTTTATATAGCGCAGCTACTCACCCTTACGGGTCTCAAGGCGCTGGGGGCCGTCGTGGAAATTAAGTGAGCTATTGCCCAGAGTCACATGGTGCTGAGCTGAGCTGCCGCCGGAGCCGGGGATCGAACCGTGAACCCTGTGCTCCGAAATCAGCTGCCCTGGCCGCTGCACCACACCTCTCCACTCAGGAGAAGGCAGCGCCGCAGTCGAGCCTTAACTGTTTAATGGAATTAGACCGGTGAGAAGGGGGGCGGGCGGCGGGGAACGTCCTTGCCGCCTGCTCCATAGAGCTTTACAGAGCTGTTCCATATGCTAACTGAGCTTGGCTCGAATTACAGGGGTCTGACGCGGGACATCAAATTTAAATTGCCTGACCTTAAGATGGGGGCCGCCCCGAGGAGGCTTTGGGGCTGTAAGTACTGACAGGGAGCTACACCACGGAGAGGTGCCTGAGATGACTGCAAGGACAACTTTGCACAGTTGAAATGAAGCCCCTGAAGCAGCAGACCAAAGCAGGGAAAGATCTTGAGGATGTAGTAAGGAACCCAAGTGGATCAACAGTAGACGACCACCAGAGGGCCTCTTTTCTCAAAATTGCTGACTGCGGATGGAGGGAGGGGAGCATCCCAGGTGAACCATTAAATACCGGAGGTGATAACGAGGCCTTGCTGACGAGGGTACCCTTTTGCGGCTGAAGACCTCACTCACGCATTGGGAAGGTGGCGATCAGTCCGCATCTATACCACCAAAGAAAGCGACAAGCAAATTCTCCAGCTACTTTACACCTGCCGAAAAAAGAGAATTCCCGGATCACGGTGACGACTCCACGATTATGGCACTCACAAAAGACGATTTGTTGGCTTCCCTTAGGGAATTCAAAACTGAACTCCAAGCAGAGATTAAAACAGACATTAAGGCCTCGATGGAACAACTTAAAGCGGATCTAAAAGAATGCATGACTGCCCTACAACAGGATGTGGACTCCGTGAGCACCAGAGTGCTGGAGGTGGAAGCCCAGACACAGGATCTGGACAAACGCGTCTCAACCACACAAGACAAGCTACAAGACCTCCAAACGCAGCTACAAGCAGCTATCCCGAAGACGGAGGACCTGGAAAATAGGTCTTGACGAGACAACATTCGCATTAGAGACTTAGAGGAGGGGGCGGAAGGACCAGACCTGAAGGCCTTCATTGAAGGACTTTTTGCTGAGATCTTGGGGCCACGACAGCTAAAAATAAAGATTGGAAGGGCACACCGTGTGGGAAACCCGGCGACGGGGGAACGACGCCGCACACGCGATATTCTCGTCAAACTCCACTCCTTTAAGGTAAAAGAGGCGATAGTGCAAGCAGCCAGGAAAAAAGATAAAATAGCGTTCCAAGGATTCCGCTGCGGCCTATACCAAGATCTGGCGCCCACGACACTTATGCGGAGGCAACAATTCAGGCCCATCACCACGAAACTGAGAACGGAAAAGATCAAATACAGATGGACATACCCTTTCGGCCTGAGTTTTGAATACAACAGCAAGATGCTCCACTTCACAGAGATAGAGGAGGGCAGGAGAATACTGGGTCTCCCTTCTGAAGAGACCGAGAGCAGTCAAGACAGGCCAAAGGGGAGAGAACGCGACAACAACAAAGCCTTCCAATGGAGTGCGACGGCCAAGCATAATCAACCCAGATCGTAACTTGATAGGGGCAATGGGAGCCGAGGCCAAATCCTGCCCAAGGGACTGAGCTGTCTCAGAACTGGTTAAGAAAGGGGACAAGGGCAGAACCTGAAGATGTAGAAAGTATTGGCTGATGGGGGACAATCGTCGTGCTGTGCACACGGCTCTGGAGGGGTCGTATCAAGAGCTGGCTACATATACGAAACAAGAAGGACAGCCGAGGCTACAGACCCGGGCCTAAGTGCCTGACAGCACGAAACTATCCTACAAGGACACTAAGGCTGGTGGGCCATTCAGCACAGGTTATGTTTGTTTATGTTGTTTGTGTTTCTGTTGAGGGAGGGAGAGGGCCTTCAGGGGGGTTGGTGGTGGCGGTGCGGGGGCAATGACTATATTATTCCACCGGACAAAAAAGGCTTCGCGTGAGGTTTGGGACATCGGGAGCCCTGGGTGGTTAACGTAACAGGAGGGGACAGGATACCTAGACATGGGGAGCCGGAGAAGAGGGGGTGCTTGACAGCTAAGTTATGGTGATCTCAATTGCCTCCTCGAATGTGAAGGGGCTGAATTTGCCCTTAAGAGGCATAAAATTTGGAAATACTTGGTTGATCATCATTTTGAGGTGGTGGTACTTCAAGAAACGCACTTAAAATGCTCTGAGGAGCTTAGGTTACGCCATAAAAATTACTCCTAATATATAGATCTTCAGCTGGTACGAAACAGAAAAGGGTGGCACTGCTCTTTCATAATTCTATTAAATTCCAACCAGAGGCTATCAAGGCAGACAAAGAAGGCCGGAGAATTATGGTAAAGGGGAGACTGAGGGGACAACTGTACACGTTTTTCTCGGTGTATGCTCCCAACATGGGTCAACCTGCGCTTTTGTCCTCCCTACTTGATCGGCTGGGAGAATTTGCTGAGGGCCCCACAATCCTTATGGGGGACTTTAACCTCACCTGGCAGGCAGACATAGATAGCACACATCTGCATAGACCCACGGCAGGTGGTCCCGAGGGGGGTGAAACAGACACTTCAAACCTTAGGACTCAAAGACGCATGGAGACTCCTACATCCCACGACCAAAGATTTTACGTTCTTCTCACATGCACATCAAACATACTCAAGACTCGACTATATTTTTATCAGCCAAAATTTGCTGGGATCACTTTGGGAGGCGAAAATTCTCCAGATTACTATCTCTGACCACAGCCTTGTCACTATATGCTTGACCTGGGGCAGTGACGTCCCCAAGATACCAAAATGGTACTTCCCTGTGTCACTGACAAGAGATAGACTGCTAAGAGACGAATTAGGAGGGGCTATTAAAGAATTTTTTCAACTAAATAACCCACATGACACTGCACCTCTGAACAACTGGGATGCCTTTAAGGCAGTTCTCCGGAGGAAGTGCTTAGAGCTCAATGCCAAATTGAACAAACAAAGGGCTAAGGAAAGGGAGGCACTGGAGACGGAACTAGAACAGATAGAGAAAGAACATAAAAAGGCGACCTCCCGGCCACTGCTGCGTAAATTGACTGCGTTAAAGGGGAAAATCAAGGCGAAATATACCAACAGGGCCAAATACACTTTACTACGGCTCCAGCAAATCTCCTACACACAAGGGAATAAGGTGGGAATGCACTTAGCCAGGCAACTCCGGGAAAAAAGAGAGAGGGAATACATTGGGGGAATACTAGATGGCGGGGGCAATCTGGCACACTCAGACATAGACAAGGCCAACACATTCAGGTCCTTCTACAAGGCGCTCTACACATGCGAGCCACGCGACGCAGAGGCACAACATAGATACCTTCAGTCGCTGGATATCCCGCAGGTCCCCCAATCCTGGAATGACACTCTCAATGCACCCATCACTGACGAGGAGGTAGGGAAAGCGATCAAGGCACTTAAACCCAATAAAGCTCCTGGGCCAGACGGCCTGACAGTTCACTTCTATAAAACATTTGCGCCAGATATTATTCCACAACTCACCCAGCTCTTTAACGCTGTAGCGGAGGGCCCTAAGGTGACACCATCCATGGCCGAAGATGTGATAACGGTGATCCCCAAACCGGGGAAAAACACGCAGCACTGCGCTTCCTACAGGCCCATTGCACTCATGAACCTTGATGCCAAACTATACACGGACATCCTAGCAGCAAGGCTTGAAGATTTAATGCCAGACCTAGTCCACCCTGATCAGTCTGGCTTTATAAAAGGTAGACAGACCCACAACAATAACCGCAGGACAATACACGTGATTGAGAAGGCAACTAAACATAAGATACCGGTGATTCTCGTGGGCCTAGACGCAGGGAAGGCCTTTGACAGGGTGGACTGGCCTTTTCTATTTCTCACGCTTGAGTATTTTGGTTTCGGGAAGAAATTCATAGACATGATCATAGCCAACTATACGCAGCCGTGTTCCAGGGTGCAGGCCAATGGGACCAGGTCAGACTTCTTTCCGCTAGACAGGTGGACACGACAAGGGTGCCCGTTGTCCCCACTGCTGTTTGCTTTGAGCATAGAGCCGCTAGCGATGCGGATCCGGGCATCCCCGGAGGTGAGAGGCATCCGCTTTGGAGGGGAGGAACACAAACTATCATTATTTGTCGGACGATGTCCTGTTGACACTCAGCACACCGGCCCACTCGCTGCAGGTGTTGCAAGGGGAACTAAAAGAATTTGAAGAGGTGGCAGGTTTCAAAGTCAACCTCACCAAATCGTCAATATTAAACCGCACAGTGAAAGAAGATGAGGCTGATCACCTTCGGGAACAAACCCCCTTTCAGTGGGCTAGACGCTCACTCCAATACCTGGGCATACAACTAACCCCACGACTAGAGGGCCTCTTTAAGGCCAATTACCCGCCTCTCCTACTCCAAATTCAGCAGGATCTCAAACGATGGAAACCGCTCTTTATCATGTAGTTGGGACGCATACACGCAGTAAAGATGACCGTGCTGCCCAAATTCCTGTATCTGTTCCAGGCACTGCCAATCGAATTAGACAGGGATTTCCTACCTAGACTGCGTTCTCTGATCACTCGAGATATCTGGCAGAACGGCAGGGCTCGCCTCCCCTTCCACACTCTGAGACACTCAAAAACCGAAGGAGGAATGGCGCTCCCGGATTTTAACTTATATTTTAAAGCGGCCCAGGTGAGGATCGTGGCAGAATGGTCCAAAAGGGAATCAGATAAACACTAGTTACATATGGATCGGGTGATAGCGGGGAGAACAATTTGGGATCTCATATGGAAGCCTAAGAAAGACAGACCCATAAACGCATATATTAGCACACCTTCCCGCACCACACTGAGGGTGTTAGGCGAGGTATCCTGAGGTAGCGAGTGGACCACATTCCCGTCCCTATACATGCCGATCCATTACAACCTGGATTTCCCACCAGCACTCCATGAGGGCCCGTTTGACGCATGGAGGGAAGGAGGATGTCTCATACTTTCAGACCTATTCCACAACTATGATATACTTAAAATTTGAGAACTGCCAAAGAGAATTTCAGCTATCCCCTACCGAACACTTTCATTATCTTCAACTCAAGCACTGGGCCATGCAACCACAGAACAGGGATGCAGCCACAAGAGAACGAACACCGATAGAAAACTTTGTACGACGGGTGGGCTCTATGAGGGGCGTAATCTCCTTCCTTTACAGCTTACTGCTCTCTACACTACACTCACCAAGACCTAGATAAATGTGCCTCTGGGAACATAAGACAGAGAGGGAGATCCCCGATAGAGAGTGGGGGCGACTGTGGACAGATATCACTAAGTATAACCACTCCCTAGATCTGAGGGAAGCCCAAGTTAAAACGCTCTGTGACTGGTACATGTACCCCACAAAACTTAAAAAGATATTTCCAGACACCTCTGATCTGTGCTGGAGGGGGTGTGGCCTCCTTGGGGACTTCCGACATATATGGTGGGACTGCCCTACAATCAAAACATTTTGGGAGGAAATTCTGGCCCATATGAAGTATATGTTGGGCTACCCGGTTCCGACTTCCATGGAGGGGATCCTCCTCGGCATAAGAGACCCAGAACTAGAACACCAAACTAAAGCAGACAGAGCCATTATGTGGGCCGCCAAAACAGCAATAACAGCAGCATGGAAGAAGACGGCAGCGCCTGTGCTGTCTCAGTGGCACTCACGCCTCTGGAAAATTCTAAGCATGGAGAGGATGGCAGACATTTTCAGAGACGACTACAAAAATTTTGAATACAAATGGGGCCCATTAGTCACATACCTCACGCAAGGTCTCCCACTAGCCCACCATCACTCCGGGCCATGCACCTGTTCCAGTTTTAGATCAGGGGGTTCATGAAACGGAGACCATTGAAGCACTCCTAGAAACAAACCTTTGATTACAAAGCCAGTGAATATAATTTCTAGCCACCACCACCACCAACCGGGGGGGGGGGGGGAGTTTCTTTGTTGGGGGAAGGGAGAAGTGGAGGGAGGGGACCAGTTTGGTTGGGGGGGGGATTCTTAGTTAGAGGGCATAAGAGACTCAGCACATATGAATAAGAAGGATTGGACCACCATTAGACCACAACCGAGGAGAACACTTCCCTAATTGGAGAAACTGTACATCCATTAGCTTACTCTACAGAGGTGAGAGGTACTCACTGCTTTTTTTTTTTTTTGGGGGGGCGATTCCAACTCATATCTTGATTAAGTCTCACGAAGGGCCTATCACAGGGATATGTCATTGTGTGAAGAGATTACTTTGTAATATGTTGAGTTGATGTACTTCCTAAATGAGAATTTAAATGGCCATAAAAATACGTTTAAAAAAAATAACCATGGGAGTTGCGTGGGAACACCCACACAACGCGCATGGAACACCTTTCTAGGGCAGAGTAAGGAAACGCAGTGATTTGGGCTGCATTACCTTACTTCAGATTTATGGAGCCACTCAGGGCCATGCAAAGTGTCCTTGCGTGGCTTCATATATCTGACGTAAGGTTTACATTGCTCCTGCACCACGTTATGTTGTGCAAGAGCGACGCAAACAAGTTTGCAAATGGGTCCCTTATTTTTGGGGAAGTCATGCAGTGCAATGCAGCAAGTCACCTTCCAGCGCTGCACTGCGTGATGGGGAAAGGGCAGGATTGTGCAGTATTTCAGGCAATATGGCACATTCCTGTCCTTTCCCCTGCGCTGGAACCCTTTTGACTGCCTAGCACCAGTGTAGGCACCCTTGCAAAATGGTGCAAGGGTGCCTGCATTGCATTCAGCATTGCTTTTGTGCAGGAAGAAGCACCTTCTTGCACAAAAACAATCCTGGGAAGCATATGTGTGCTGCAGAATGCAGCACACATAAGCAGTGCACATAGAAAGAGGAACAAACGAAGCGAAATAGAGATATTTCTCCTCGTTATGCCTCCCCTGAGAGAGTGTAAGATTTGGCGCATTCCCAGGTTTACAAGTGGAACACCTTCCCAGTATAGAGTAACGCAATGCAGTGATTTGCACTGTGTTGCGTTACTACAGATATTTGGAGCCACTCAGAGCCACGCAAAATGGTTTTGCGTGGCTTCACAAATCTGACTTAAGGTTTGCTTTGCCCTTGCACCACATTGCGTGGTTGAAGAGCGACGCAGAGCGGGAAGAGAGTGCCATTTCTGCAGATATGGTGCTCTACTGCTCTCTCCCTGTCACTCAGCGCAGCGCAGCACTTTTGTAAATCTGGGCTCACGTGTTCTAAAGCGCACGTTTGCTATTTAAAAGGATGATTTTGTCTTCAGACAAGGCAATCTGTTTAAAAAAAGTAGACTTTTTTATTTCAAAAGAGAGATTCATTTTCCCATTCTACTTGTTCACTCGAAATAGACACATGGCTGCCCTTAAACAGTGATGTCTGCTCTAAACTTGTAGTGTTCTGTCTAGTTTTTTTTTCTTTAAAATTTATATTATTGGTTAACTCCATGCCGCTGGGTCGCATTTTTTCCAGGTCTGGGATTCATTTTAATGAATTGTTGTTTCATGTTTTGCTTCCGTTTTACCGAACACCAGACACACTGCACTTATTCGGATTGGAGATGAGGTGTGGCAGTGACATGAATTTATGCCCTCGACACTATAAAGTAGCTATCTGTTCTCAGGATGCTTGTTTAACTTCTTCCTCAGATATCCCTAATTACCTTGAACAGGTCACTAGTGTCTCTTTTAAGACATAATATTTTTTGATACACACATGACATTAGTTGTGAATCCTTTGGTAACCATGGGGCTTAAATGAACAGTAACTCCTGGCAGTATTTCAGTTGGATGGGCCAGAATTTCATCTAGGCTTGCTAAAAATTCTTTTTTTAGGGTCTTTAAAAAGAGTAAGAGAGTAATGAATAGTTTTATGCAGGATATTGCACACCTGAACAAAATATTTCTTCAGTTCAGTTGGTGCTGTTTACATTCGTGAAATCTGCCACTTTCTTTTGGGCAGCAACTTATAGATGGCATAGGGTGGATATTGGTGCAAACACTCACACACTTCCGTTTTGGAGGAGGAATGGTTGGGAGGTAGGATCAGATTGCTTGGCCACCAGTCCAATGAAAACATCACAGGAAGTGCCCTTCTGTTGCCCACTCCTACTTCATTGAGAAGGCCGCTTGCACATTTTGCCCCATGTTTCCCATAATGAATCTTATATAACGTTATTAGCAAGAACATTGATATTTTGTGCGGGTGCTAATATTTTATCAACCTTCAGGTATCTTTTGAAAACTGACTGTGCTAATTCCAGCAGTGTGCAACTATTTGTCTTTACAAATGGCGCCGTCCTTTGATCATTAGGGAAAAGGTCAGGACTTAAAATATATTACCAACACCTCCTTCTTGTAATTATTTGTATAATTTTAATTGAAAGCTACCTAAAGATGCTTTAATACCTAGTGTTATAGACCAAATTTCTGATTTTAATACTCTGGTGTTAATCTCTGATATACTGCAGTTTTAATGGCCATCAAGATAGCTTACTGCGGATGTCCATGTTTTCGAATATGTCTGTGTCCAGTCCCTTGATGATACACTTCAGATCACGGGATCAAATCGTAGTGAGGCTCAGGCGGCCCTTCCTTTTACTGCTTTTGGCAAAAGGAGTGCTGTTCTGTTGGGTATCAATAAATCCTATTATTTCCATTCCTATGACACTCTGACGCAACTACAATTCCTTCTCAGATGAGCTCGCATATCTGAGATCCTAACAGAATGAACACAAAGAAAAGCAAATGGAGTATAATGCACTTTGTGGTGCCAGAGCACTGATATTATCTATATATGAAATTGGGGGTTCTAGATGAATCTAAATATCAACATTTCCAATTGTAATAGTCTAAGCCTTAAATATTTGTGGAGATCCTTGGGTTCTGTCAAAGACACCAGGTATTGCTAAGGTCCATATTTTGCCTTCAGAAGCAATAGTTTATTTCCCACATTTGTACATTTTTAGAGTGTAGGAAGCTGGCTCTCTATATAGTGCACTAAAGCGAAGTACGCTGTGTAGACAGTCCAGTGAGAGCCAGATTGGTTTACAGAGGCAAAAGTAGATAAAACTAATGCGCTATCTGGTAGTGTGGGCGAGCAGTTAGGCTTATCAGAGGGTAGTGTTAAGCATTTGTTGAACTCAGAGTCAATAAATGACACACACACTCATGAATGAATCCAAGATCAATTTATAAAAGTAAAATCGTTTTTTACGTAATTTTTAAGACCAAGGGCTTTGATCTACAGTAAGGGGGTCATTAGGATAGCGGGCGGATCGCCACCGCCCGTATGGCGGTGGCAATCCGCCCGCTATTTTCCACCGCCCGCTTCACATTTCCCCACCGCTATATTACGATGGCGGTGGGGACCCAGGCGGACGGAAAGACCGTCCGCCGGTTTTCCGCCGGTAGGCAATCGGCCCGATTGCCTACCGGGCGGAAAAGGCCTGCAATATGGTGGCGGTGCCTTGCAGGCACTCCCATCCATATTACGATGGTCGGCGGTGCAGGGCTTTCCATGGCGGTGACTCCGCCATGGAAAGCCAGGCGGATTCCACTTTCGGGGGCCCGTTGCGGGCCCCAAGATGTTGGGGGGTGGGGGTGCACATGGGGGTACCTATGGTACCCCTCTGCATTGTCATGGACATGGTGGCAGGCACCTCGCGGTGCCTGTCACCTTGTGCATGACGATGCACACAGTGCATTCCCAGCATTGTGGCGGGTGGTGCTGTGCGCACTGCCCGCCACAATGCTGGGAATGGAGGATGCCACCGCCACGGTGGCGGTGGCATCCTAATCGCCTGTGCGGGACCGCCGCACCTCTGGCGGCCGGTCCCAGCACCGCTAGGGTGGCGGGCGGACGAAAGTCCGCCCGTCATCCTAATAGGCCCCTAAGTATTTTCGGAGTTACGATTTTTAAGAGTTCGGAAAATATATCACTTTTGTGGGCAGTTACGCTCCATTGAAGTCAATAGGGAAAAGCAGAAAAATGCATATAAAATCAAGCAATGCTTTTACGAAGTTCACCTTCTCGTTTTAGGTCAACAGCAGGGCCAGGTCCAATGTTTCAGCAGCAGAAGATTGGAAGCTGCCCTGTTCTGCCGGGAGCAGGGTGCTGAAGGAGATGGTGCGTCACGACGAAGGGGAGCCACTTGGAAAGAGACTGCGCAAGAGGACTTAAAGGTAAGCTTTGGGCGTCCCACTGGAGGGGGGAGGTCATGAAGTAGTCAACTTGGAGAGGCAATTCGGGGACTACTGGGCCACTCATGGAGTGTCCATCGACAGGTGCGTCCTTCAGGAGTCTTTGGAGTCCAGAGCAGCTTTTTGCTGTAGGGGGTCTGGAACCCTGGGTATTGGTATGGTGCAGCTCCTGTAGGTCCTGGTGCCTCCAAACCTTGTGAGGAGGCAGATCCGACCCTCCAGAGCTAGTGTACCTCTTTTGGTGTCAGTGCTGCATCAGAGTCATCAGGGAGCAGCACGTTGAAAACCCGGACTTAGCCTATCGGTGCCTGCGGCATGCAGGGGAGTGATACCTTCAGTCTAAGGGAGTTTCTTGGCCTTTTCTCAAAGGCTAAAGAGTTCTGGGGTTCTTGGAGTCCACACAGATTCAGGACAAGACTGCATGACCACAATTGTCGAGCACTTGGAGCAGCATTCAGGGTTTGACGCCATTTCTCTGCAGAAGGGCTTCAGTTCACGGACAGCAGCTCTTCTTTGTCCGTGTCTTCTTCTTGTCCATTGCATCTAGTGTTGCAGGTTTTGCAATGTCACCTAAATACTAAATTCAGAGGTGTTAAAGGGAGTGACAGGTAGTAGCCAATGGCTTACCTAACTTTAGGGTGTCTACACCCTCAATGTGCCCACTTCCTGTGGGAAGGGGCACTACCCTAGCCCTGATAGGTTGTTTCTCCACCATCTCAAGATGGTGGATTTTCAGGAGAGGGGTCCACATCGCCTGCCACACCTTAGGGTTGGTGCTGGTTGATAGTGGACACTCCTCCTCATCTAACTATTTTTGCCACCTTTCCTCCTTCCAAACATGAGGCAGGAAAGGGGGGGTTGGCATCCTCCACTATCTGGAGCTGCCTGGTTTGCATATCAAAGGTGGCACCGCCTTTGAAGCTTCCTGCTCTGGAAGACCATTCCGGCCTGGAGGAGGTGTGAAGCACCTCCGCCCAGAGTAGGCTTTGTTCCCTGCCTCTGAGAGTGCTGACCCTCACCCTATGAGTTCAGAAACATGTCTTTTGGTGGCAGGCTGGCTAAGATTAGTTTGAGATCACACCAGTGCTTGGTACGTTTTCAGGGGACCCTCTAAAGGGGGCTCCTTTGCAAATGTATTAATAAATCCAATACTGGCATCAGTGAGGATTTATTAAGACACAATGGGGGTCATTATGATGGCGGGCGGATCGCCACCGCCGGCCCGGCGGGGGCGATCCGCCCGCCATCCAGACAGCAAAGACCCCCCGCCATATTATGATGGCTGGGGGTCCGCGGCGGACGGAAAGACCGTCTGCCGCTGACTGCGGTCGACTCGTCGACCGGCGGAACACTAGGATAATATGGTGGCGGTGTCTCCAAGACACCGCCATCCATATTATGATGACTGCGGAGTGCAGCCTTTCCATGGCGGCGTTGCCGCCATGGAAAGGCATACGGTCTTTGTATATGGGGCCCGTTGCGGGCCCCCACGGTGTTGAGGGGTGGAGGGTGCACATGGGGGGTAGCTATGGAACCCCCTGCATATGTATGCACAAGGTGGCAGGCACCGCGCGGTGCCTGTCACGTTGTGCATGCACATGCATGACGTGCATTCACAGCATTGTGAATGCACAATGCTGTGAATAGGGCTTGCCAACGTGGCGGTGGCATCCCAATAGCATGTGTGGGACCGCCGCACCCCTTGCGGACGGTCCCGCATTCCACTGCGGTCCGCCCGCCATCGTAATGTTGCCCAATGTTTGGTACCAAACATCTTATGGTACAGTGAAGCCATCATGGAGCTAGGAAACTCGTAATGGTAAGTATCCAGCCCATGTATTCTCTATGGCTGCTCTGTGCACACACAGTATCTAAGACTGGCTCTGATATTGTAGGCTCATATCTGCTCATGCAGATATGTCCACACATGTGGCATAGTGCACCTGTAAGGCCTGCAGTATGGGTGACTTACATATAACTCATGCAGTGTATGAGGGCATGGCACACAAGCTGTGTGCCATGTCGACTCTTCGGTTTTCTCTGCACCAAGACACGCAGCCTGCAATGGCAGTTTGCATAGTCTCGGTGAGGGGTCTCTTGGGTGGCACAATGCGTGCTGCAGCCCCATTGGACCCTCTTCAGTACCCTTGCCCTAGGTACCAGGGGTACCATTTACTAGGGACTTACAATGGATGGCTGAAGTTGTGCCAGTTGTGGTACATTTTTAGGGAAAGAACTCTGGTACTGGGAGCCTGGTTTGCGGGGGTTCAGTACACCTCACTCAAGTTGCATTAAAAACCAAGCAAAACGTGGAGGCGGGGGGTACTGCAACAGAAACCCCTTTAACTCACGCAGAGCTTGTTTATTGATCACAAGGTATGTACCCTACTAAACCTTTCAAAACAGCATAAACGGGCTAGCATATTGTGGTGATAACAAAAGCAGAATTATCATAGAAAGAGAAGTTGTGCGGACCTCATCTTTACATTGGAAATTGGAGGAAGCAGCCTAAGCAGGGGACAGACATGTGTACATCTCCACCCCTGGATTAAACACAGATGAAATAAGAAAGCAATGTAATGTGTGTTGAAGAAAAGAAAAAAAGAGAAAAAGCCAAGGAAGATTAAGGCAATTGAAGCACTAACTTTATCATGCTGTGTATCGTGCTGTTTTTGCCTGTTTAAGCTGTATATTAACTAATGACAGCGACCATGGGGGAACACAAAGCCTCCTGCCACAAGATCAACCTAGGCTCGAGGCAAGATAAGAATACGGCGCAAGGCAATCTGACAGTGTGGAGCGAGGCAAAATAAGAGGCTGCGGGCAGCCAGCAGATCTTGAGGCAGGTACCAGACATAGTGGAGGAGCAAAGAGCGTGAAAACCACAAGGTGTACATAGCCTTACGCTGCAACATCTTGAACAAATTCACAGGCAGATTCATTCAAACAATTTCCACCAAATACAAACTTATGCCACAGTATTTACCTGGCTGCTGCATGTTGTGAGCTGCGCACACCATTGTGGAACTGTTGCTCATCAGGAAGAGTAGTTCTTCAACTTACAGAGCTGTAGAAATAAAAAAAAAGGTCTCCGGACGAACTGTATAGCCTTAGGAGCTTATTATAAAATAAAAGAAGGTCTCTAGATGATGTCTATGGAGGTTACATGGAAATAAAAAGAGGACTACAAATGGAATATAAACACAGTGCATAGCAGTAATACAAGTGCATGGAGTGCACTTAGCACAAATTGCAAAGGAGAGAAGAACACGTAAAAGGACAGCAACAGATATTAAACTTGAGAGTTGTTTTAGATTATTAGTTTGTGTTTATTTTAAATTTATATTTTAGTTTATTATATTGAATTTCTTGCAGGGAAATGTCAGACCAAAGTATGACATAACCTTCGCCATTTTGTCAACACCTGGAGAGCCGCCAATACCATTAGGACAATGGAGGAAAGTATTCATTACATATATGTTAGCCATTCTAGGTGATAGGCATGGATCTCTTAGGCGACAAGTCATCCTTCTTCATCATCTCTTGTAGAAGGGAGACGAATTTATGAAGAATTACCATACGTATTATTAGGCATGGGTGTTGGTCAGCCCAACAATGTTTTTTAGATGTCTATGCAGATGCTGCACTTGCAGTTCATAAAGAAAACAAATCTGGTTATGGAACTTCATTAATTCTTTTCAGGAGTACAAAAAATTGATGAGGACATTGCATCATATGTGGCTGCATTGAGGAGTTTAGCATTGTCTTGTCGTTTTGAGCAATTAACTGATTCACTTATAAGAGAGCAAATTGTGAAGTGCACTAATAGTAAGAAAAGAAAAGAAAAACTATTGATTAAGTACCCTATTTAAGAAGAGGCCATTCAAATTGCATAGGGAATGGAGCACTCTACAATGTGGTTAAAAGAGATGAACAGTACAAGTGATAATCAGAAGGAAAGGACAATAAATGAGATAAGAGCTGTGTATGATAGGAGAAAGGAAAGTGGAAAAGGGAGCGATGTAAAGAAAAAATTAGAGGTATTCAAAACTAAAACCAAGGCAGAAGTGGGACAGAAAATCACCAATTGGAGGGAGGTGAAGTGTTTTCGTTATGATGCTCCTGAACATATTGCCTCCAGCACAATGTGTGCGGTCAGAACTGTAATTTGTAGAAACTGCAGAAGGAGGGGCTATTTTGAAAAGTATGCAGGACAAGGGTCATTAGCAGAGATACCAGAAAGATCGAGGTAATTGAACAAGAGATTCATGATAGTTGTGAAAGTATCCAGGAGTTATTTCTAACAGTACATGAGGAATTGGAAGAGTCACGGAAGGAGGATAATCTGGAGAATGGAAGGATAATGGAGTTGTAAGGTGTGAAACTAGTTTATTTACCCTCGTATCTAAGAATTCTTATCAGGCCTCGAAAAATCCTAAAAATGTTACTAGACCTGCAGGTCTAGTGACTTAAAAAATCTACTCGACCTAATTATAATGCTCTTGACCCATAAACTGGTTTCAAATTATGTGATCCTGGGCAAGTATTTTAATTCACCGAGACGCCATTGTCTTCTTTATCACATATGAGAGCACCTTCAAAGACACAAGTTCAGCATGCCTGCTGTACAGAAAACTCTTGTTTGGTTTAATAGACTAAACGTTTGCTCCATATATAATACAAATCTAGCCACATATAGGATATACACGACCACTGACTTGCCTCAGTTCATTAACCACATTGTCATCAGTGCAGGGGTAGAAATGTTTCTGAACTCATGTTAAAAAACTGTCACTTTTAATAAATACATAACTAAAGCATGAGGTAGCTGCACACTGTCATTTGCAATCAGCAGATTTTATATTGAAATGCCCACAGAATTTCCCACTGACACATGGTTTTAAAACTATATGGTGTACAATGTCTGGAAATCGAGTTTCTGCAAATATTTGTCATTTGCACATCACCAAGTAAAGTGTTGTGATTTGTTTTGCTCCTATGTAATTCTTTCTTTACATCACACTTCTGAATTACAAAAAAAGTTCTTTTATAATTCCTGATGTCTGTTGAAGTAACTGTACTATTCATTTACAAGCTGTTTAAATATTGTGTGTTAGAACTGGGGTTTCTAGTTGGCAGAGGTAGGTACCTTTGAGCAAGTAGGGACCCTTGCTTCTAGTCAGGGTAAGGGGGCTACACTCCTAAATAACCCCTGCTCACCCCCTTGCTAGCTTGGCACGAGCAGGCAGGCTTATCTCTGGGGCAGTGTGAAAAGCATTTGTGAACACATACAGTAATACAGTGAAAACACTACAGATGGACACCACACAGGTTTTATAAAAATAAGTATTCTTTATATAGACTTAATACAAGACCCAAACGACAAAAATCCACAATACTTTAATCAAAAATAGACTTAAAAATGATAGAAATAGCTTAGTTCAAGTTGATGGTAAATGCGACACGTTTCTCACAAAGTACCTTAAATGCGTAACGGAAACAAACGAAAGGGTCGCAGGGAGGGTGATGCGTCGGTTCCTTGCTTCAGGGGAGGCGATGCTTCTGTTCCTCAGTGCTTGCGCAAAGTAGGCAATGCGTCTGTTCCTTACCGGAGAGGAGGTGATCGTCGATCTCGTACTGCGTTCCGGTTGCGATGCGACAAGATGGCGCCTCGATGCGATGACGCT
Source organism: Calotriton arnoldi (assembly GCA_963921515.1). Lineage (NCBI taxonomy): Eukaryota > Metazoa > Chordata > Amphibia > Caudata > Salamandridae > Calotriton > Calotriton arnoldi. The sequence continues at coordinate 55,225 of CAWUFW010014286.1, read as the reverse complement.
GCGATGCGATAAGATGGCACCCTTGATGCGATGCGATGACGTGAAGGTGATGCGTGCACGCCCGACGGCCGTGCGACGAACTCTGTAACTTCTGAGCCGCGACAGGCCCTGCGACACGCTTCTCCGGTGATGCGACGGCGACCCTTGCGGTGGCGACACGCTTCTCCGGTGATGCGACGATCACCAGCTGCGACGGAGACACGCTTCTCCGGTGATGCGACGGCGACCCTTGCGGTGGCGACACGCTTCTCCGATGATGCAACGGCAACAGCTGCGACAGCGTCACGCTTCTTCTCGTTGAGTAGCGCTTCCAGCTCCCAGCGACACGCAGGCTTCTGCAGACAGAATCCCCAGCAAGGGAATTCAGGGGGGAGCTGGTGGTGAAGTCTTTTGTCCCTGAGACTTCAGCAGGAGGCAAGCACAGTTCAAGCCCTTGGAGATTCTTCTTCAAGATGATGAAAGTTTCAATTAAAGTCTTTCCCCTTTCCTTGGCAATAAAGAAACCACTGCAGGCCAACCCCAGAAAATAGCACACTGGCACAGGGGGAGTCAAACTCCTTCAGATTCCCTGGTTCTTCTCCTTGGCAAAGGTCCGTCTAGATTCCCAGAAGTGATCTAAAGTCTTGGGGTCTGGGCCCCAATATTTATACTAGTAAATCCTTTGTCCTCCGAAGGCAGAGGGTGCCTGTACCTAGCCAAAACCAGTTCTGTGCAGCTTCCTGGCAGGAGGTGGCGACAGCATTGTTGAAAGCAGACCTGGCCCAGGTAGCTGAGAGGAAATTCCTCCCCATACTCTCTATTCTATGAGGGCTCAGGGGAGTGAAAGGAAATCCCTGCCCCCTACTCTCTATTCAGCCAAGGTCCTATTCAGCCCAGCCCTGACCCATCAGACTGCTGGAGCCCAAGCCCTCCTGTCACTCACAAACCAGACAAGCAATACACAACCTAGCAGAGGCAGGCTGGATGGTTAGGCAAGAAAATACCTACTTTCTAAAAGTGGTATTTTCAAACACAGAATGTTAAAACCAACTTCACTAAAAGATGTATTTTATCATACTGAGTTCAGGCATACTAAATTCGTTTTTCTACCATGTTCCCTGGGTCAGTTAGGATTATAAGATGTTATAATCAAACTGCCAATTCTCTTCCAGGGGATCCTCATCAATAGTCATAAGCACATGAATATTCCCGCCCATGCGCGGGACCCCGGAAACATATAAAACATATATGTGGAAACCATATATGTAGCTCTATATATATATATAAACACATAATGCAGCCTTCCATAGCAATGCTGAGCAATGTTGTAAGAAATTCTCCTGTATCTTGTATATAAATACATTCCAATAAAGCAGGGAGAAAGAAAATCCATTTGAAAAACTGCTTTAATATACAGCAGAAATCATAAACTTGCAAGGAAGAATGAAAAACATTGTCAGCACATAGGCTGCATTGTAGAAAACCTCAGTGTAGAAAGCTGAAAAGCTAACCCACAGAGACACACAGCATAAACTGGCACTGTGCCTTTAAGGCAGCCATGACCCCTAGCTTCCCATCATGCCTCAGGGGTGACAGTTAGGTCAGTTGTTCTTTCCGGCTCCTTCTGTCAGGACCCTGGTTACTTTTTTCTGATTTCTGTCAGAAAATACTTCTCTTTTTTTGTCCAAAGCTTTTTACTTCGACAGTTTTTTGTTGTTGAAGTATATATCTGCTGTTTTTAAGAGAGTTAAACATTATTTTCCAGTCAAAAAATGCCCTCTCTTTTTGACTCTTGCCCTGTCTGTGGCAAGAAGAAGGCTAAAACAGACTCCCATCCTGTCTGTATTCTCTGCCTTCCTTCTGATCATAATCCCAAGACCTGTCAACATTGCCAGCTGCTGTCCAAAAGAACTCTTAAGGACAGGGAGAGGATTCGCCTCTATGGACTGGCTGAGAAGAGGAAGTCTCCTTCAAGAGGCAGGTCTCCGATGAAGAAGAGGAAAGAGAGAGCCACTACTCCATCTAGAAGTAAGGTTCCAGTCTGCTCTCCATCGGCATCGGGCTCGGCGCCTCAAATACCTTCATCGGCAACGAAAACGTCGATGAGAAGACCATCAACAGCGGGCTCGCCGTCGAGAGAACACCAGTCGTGGACGAAGACTACAGGTACGTCGGATCCTCCGCCGTCGTCAACCCGGCGACGATCGGTGTCGAGGAGTCGCTCTCCGTTGGTGCGGGCTTGCCCAACGTCGAAAAATAGATCTCCGTCGTCGCCGTCAAGTCGGCATTCGACATCGAGACATGCTCCGCCGCCACAAGGTCACCGGCGATCGGCGTCGAAGCAGGCATCTCCGTTGCCGTCAACCAGGCGACGGTCAACGTCGAGACGCGCCTCGTCACCAGAGGCAAGGCACTCATCCCCTCCGTCGTCGTCCAAGCAACGTTCGACGTCGAAGGCTCGATCTTCGCCGACGTCGAGGAAAGATCAGTCGTCGAGACCCAGAGTGAAATACACCAGACGTCGTTCGACGTCGAGACTGGGGTCTCCGTCGATGGCGAGAAGTGCCCCGATCTCGACTCCACTGACTTCCAGTAGATGGTCAGCGTCGAGAGAGAGATCGAGCAGGCATCAAGAAGCGACGTCGAGAAGGATTTCTCCGTCCATCCGTTCTTCGTTGGGGTCTCCTGCACGCTCAACGTCGAAGGCGAAGTCTGTGGGCTCCAGGGGTTCGACGTCGCACCATACAACGTTGAAACACACGGGGAGGTCGACATCGAGGAGACGATCCGGCTCTAGGGACTCACAAGTGATGGTGACGCAGAGCAGGTCGACGTCGAGGCATTCTCCATCGATCATCAAGACGCCGATCACGCTCCAGAAGTCGCAGAGAGTCCTCTCATTCTATTCGGAGCTCAGCCTAGACGATTGCGACGTCACGTAGTTCTTCTGCTCATTCGCATGAGCTTCCAAAATCACCTCCTAGCCGCTCTCTAAGGAGACAGCGATCTCCTTCAATCCATCTTTCGCCCAGATGGCTACAACCTCTCCATCATTGGCAGAAAGAACCCTCAGGTCACGCCCAGCGGCCTACGGACTATTCCAGTCCACTGCACAGATCACCGTTACAACGTCTCGTGCAGGAAGTGGACAGGTCCCCCACCACTCGGACCAGAGAACACAGAGGCAGATCTCCTGAGCGCAGGTCGACTCAGGGTCATCGCAAGAGACGGCGAACACCATCTTCGTCCTCATCTTCGACGCACTCATCCAAAAGGGACTACTCACCTACCCTTACGGATAGTCCTCCTTCTAGGGTGTCACCCATCGATGATGTGAACGCCTTTCACGATGTTCTCGCCAGAGGAGCACAAAAGCTGAGCATAACCATGTCAGCTCCTCAGACATCCACGTCCATTATTTTCGAGACCCTCCATCAAATGTCTGCGACTAGACCATTGCTTCCTTTGGTCCCTGGTATCATTGAGCCGGTAATGGACATCTTCCTCACTCCATCATCGGCTAAAGCAGCTCTGGCTCGGATCCTGAAAAAATATAAACCTGCTGCATCAGATCCTCTTTTTCTCAAATCGGATCCGCCACCGGACTCTGTCATTATTGCAGCAGCAAAGAAGACACACGCAGTTGCTTCTTCCTCCTCAGCTCCTCCAGATAAAGAAAGTAGAGCACAGGATTCTTGGGGTAGGAAGGCTTGCGGCTCTGCAGCGTCTTCTCTTCAAGTGTCTAACGCTGCTGCTCTGCTGGGCCGTTATGACAGGTCCTTATGGGATTCACTGGAGCGTTTCAAAGACAAAGTCCCAAAGGAGGATCAACAGGATTTCTCTGAGATTCTCCAGGAAGGTGCGCTGGTGGCCAACCAGGTAATCAGCACTGCAGCGGATGGGGCGTCTTTGGCGGCTCACTCCTATACACATGGCATATGTGCACAAGGATCTTCCTGGTTGCGCCTGACAGCGTTGAAACCGGAGGCGCAGCAACGCATCTTGAATCTTCCGTTTTCTGGCAACGCACTGTTTGGATCACACACAGATGAGGAAATGGCCAGAATGAAGGCCGAGTTGAACATGTTAAAGGCTGTGGGCCTGGAGAAGAAAAAGGAGTTAAACGACGCTACAGGCCCTACAATCGTAAAAATTACCAACAGCGGGTTCAAACCCCTCAATGGTCGCAAAACAAACAGAACAAGTCCCAGTTCCAAGGCCGTCGTTCCTCGAGAGGAAGAGGAGGACACCAACAGCAGTCCTCTTCCGCAGCAAAAACTCAAGGGAAGCAATGATTTTCTGCTTCCTCTAGCACCGTTGCACACTCCAGTGGGAGGAAGTATCTCAAACTACATTCAAGAGTGGCGCAACATCACCAAAGACCAGTGGGTGCTGAATATACTAAACAATGGGTACGCACTACGCTTTTGCGCATCCCCAAGAGACATTCCTCCGGTAAAATCCCGTCATCTACACCTAGATCTCCTGCGTCAGGAAGTGTCGACCCTTCTCAGGAAACTGGCCATAGAAGAGGTCCCTCCTGCACAGAGAGGAAAGGGAGTTTACTCAAGATACTTCCTTGTTCAGAAAAAAGACCAGCCGAACAAGTTCAGACCAATTCTAGATCTATGTTTTCTGAACAAGTTCATCAAAAAAGAAAAGTTTCGAATGTTGGCACTCCATCAGATATTTCCACATCTGAGAAAAGGCGATTGGATGTGTTCGGTGGATCTCCAAGATGCGTATTTTCACATTCCAATCACACCACGGCATCGCAAGTTCCTGCGGTTCATGGTGGGCGCGAAGCATTACCAGTTCAAGGTCTTACCCTTCGGCCTAAAATCTGCCCCGAGGGTATTCACGAAATACATGGCAGTAGTAGCAGCAGCATTACATCGCCAAGGTCTGTTCGTGTATCCATACCTGGACGACTGGCTGTTGAAGGGATCATCTCCCCTCATGGTGCAGGAGCACCTTCACATCTGCCTGGATCTCCTTCAACGCTTAGGCCTGCATGTCAACGTGGACAAATCAGTTTTTCAACCAACTCAATCGCTCCACTATCTGGGCCCCACCCTAAACTCTGACCTCGGAAAAGTGTTTCCTTCGGAGGAGAGATTGTCATCAATGAGAAACAAAAGCAAAATCATCCTCCAAGCACATCAACCATCAGTAAGACAAGTGGCTTCTCTGCTGGGGTCGATGGCCTCTTGCATTTTTCTCATACCCAACGCCAGATTGAGAATGAGACCGTTGCAACAAGATCTGGAGGACAAATGGGACCAATCCTCGGGTCAGTGGAACGACCGAATTCTCCTCTCTCCAACGGCGAAGACATCCATTCTCTGGTGGCTGCAGCCAAAGAACCTTCTGGTGGGAGTCCCATTCCATCAACCTCTGCCAAAACAAGCTCTGATCACGGATGCGTCCCTTCAGGGATGGGGAGCGCATCTGAGTCAACTACAAACTCAGGGCAGATGGACCAGCAGGGAGCAGTCCTATCATATCAACATGCTAGAACTGCGGTTCATTTAGCCCTCAAGGCTTTTCAGCCGTCGATTCAGACCGAGTCGATCCTAATACAAACGGACAATACAACCACCATGTATTACTTGAACAAACAAGGTGGAACACGCTCTCGCCCTCTGTCTCTGGAATCCCAGGCAATCTGGCACTGGCTGCTAGCCAGGAACCTATTGATCACGGCAGTACATCTGCCAGGAGAATAGAACATGCGAGCAGACGCCCTCAGTCGTCACTTCGAGGAACAAGAAGATTGGGTGCTCAACGACGAAGTGGTGGCGGATATTTTTCATCAATGGGGTCATCCCTTCATCGACCTTTTTGCAGACGATCGCAACAGAAAATGCCACGCCTTCGCATCCAGGTTTTACCGACCAGGAACGAGGGGGAATGCTCTTTTGATAGACTGGTCAGGGACGTTTGTATACGCCTTTCCGCCCCTCCGTCTCATTCCGAAAGTGGTGATCAAACTTATCCGATCCAGGATGACGATGATCCTCATAGCACCAGACTGGCCTCGCCAATGGTGGTATCCGGACCTGTTGCAACTCTCGGTCCGCCCGCATCGGAGAATCCCGTGCAGGCCGGACCTTCTGACCAAAATGGGAGGGAAGATTCTACACCCCAGCCTTCCCTCGCTCAGCTTGGCAGCATGGCTCCTGAAGTCCTGCAGTACGGACATTTGAACCTCCCTCAGGTCTGCATGGACATTTTGAGGGAGTCAAAGAGACCATCCACAAGGACCTCATACTCTTTTAAATGGAAACGGTTTTACTTGTGGTGTATCCGTAATGGGTGGAGTCCAATTAACGGGCAAGAAGAGGTAATCTTGCCGTATCTGCTATACTTGGCCAAATCTGGTTTGAAGTATACGTCCATAAAAGTGCATTTGGCGGCCATCACGGCATATAGAAAATCACCTAACCAGCCTTCTTTCTTTCAACTTCAGGTGGTCAAGGACTTCCTACAGGGGTTGAAGAAGGTTTATCCTCCTATCCGACCTCCTTCTCTGCCTTGGAAGTTGAATCTAGTGTTGTCCAAATTGATGGGTCCTCCCTTCGAACCCATTCATAAGGCCACATTACAACACCTTACATGGAAAGTAGCTTTTCTGGTGGCTATTACATCAGCACGCAGAGTCAGTGAAATCCAAGCACTCTGTTCTAAGGAACCGTATACGGTTTTCCATCACAATAGGATGGTTATGCGAACTCACCCTTCCTTCCTACCCAAAGTAGTGTCTGATTTCCATATAAATCAGACAATTTCTCTCCCTCTTTCTTTCCCAATCCTGCTACACCAGCGGAAAGGTCTCTTCATTCGTTAGACCTCAAGAGGGTTCTCAAATTCTATTTGGAGGGAACAAAATCCATTAGAAAAGCTGATCAATTATTTGTAAACTACGGCTCTGTTAGAACAGGCTTTCCAGCTTCTAAAAGATCCATTTCACGCTGGATAGTGTCTTGTATAAAGTTGGCCTACCTAATAGCGAACAAGCCTATGTTAACCTCCCCTAAAGCTCATTCTACTAGGGGCCAGGCTGCTGCAGTTGCATTCTTAGACAATGTACCGATGGCCGAGATTTGCAAGGCTGCAACTTGGAAATCGGTACATACGTTTACCAGGCATTACTGTCTGGATTCTGACTCCAGAGCGGATACCCAAGTAGGCCAGGCCTCCTTGAGGAATCTGTTCCAATGTTAGCTTCATTGGAGTCTTTATATGCTTTATGGTTACTATGTATCTTGATTGTACTCTGGTTACTTGCCCGCAGGATGAGGGGATGGGCTTGCTATACTATTCATGTGCTTATGACTATTGATGAGGATCCCCTGGAAGAGAAGGATAAGTTACTTACCTGTAATCCTAGTTCTATTCCAGGGGTATCCTCATCAAAGTCATAAGCAACCCACCCGCCTCCCCAGGCAAGTGAACAAGATACATGTCTTTTCTTTGTGCTATGGTCTGCGGGTCTCCGCAAAGAAAAACTGACCTGACTGTCACCCCTGAGGCATGATAGGAAGCAAGGGGTCATGGCTGCCTTAAAGGCACAGTGCCAGTTTATGCTGTGTGTTTCTGTGGGTTAGCTTTTCAGCTTTCTACACTGAAGTTTTCTACAATGCAGCCTATGTGCTGACAATGTTTTTCATTCTTCCTTGCAAGTTTATGATTTCTGCTGTATATTAAAGCAGTTTTTCAAATGGGTTTTCTTTCTCCCTGCTTTATTGGAATGTATTTATATACAAGATACAGGAGAATTTCGTACAACATTGCTCAGCATTGCTATGGAAGGCTGCATTATGTGTTTATATATATATATATATATATAGATATATATATATATATATATAGCTACATATATGGTTTCCACATATATGTTTCCGGGGTCCTGCGCATGGGCGGGAATATTCATGTGCTTTTGACTTTGATGAGGATACCCCTGGAAGAGAAGTAGGATTACAGGTAAGTAACTTATCCTTCTGGCCAATGGGGACAGGTAGCCTTGCAATAGTGAAAAACGAAATTGGCTGTAATTCACTACCAGGACATGCCACACACATCAGGGCATGTCCTACCTCTTACTTACAATGCACCCTGCCCTTGGGCTTACCTTAGGGGTGTCTGATATGTAGAAAAGGGAAGGTTTAGGGACTGGTAAGTGGGTGCACTTACCACGTCAACATGGCAGTACTAGACTGCACACAGGCTCTGCAATGGCAGGCCTGAGACACACTTTACAAGCTGCTTCTGTGGGTGGCACAATCAGTGCTGCAAGCCCAACAGCAGCATTTGATTTACAGGCCCTGGGCACACATGGTGCACTATACTAGGGTCTGACAAGTAAATCAAACAAGCCAATCATGGAGTCACTAATCCATTAACAATTTACAATAGGGAGAGCATACGCACTTTAGCACTGATCAGCAGTGGTAAAGTGCCCAGAGTCATAAAACCAACAAAAACAGGTCAGAAAAAATACAGGAGGAAGGCAAAAAGTTCAGGGATGACCCTGCAAAAAGGGCCAAGTCCAACATTGTGTTAGAAGAAAAACCTGACATTTTACAGCCTTTTGTTTCACAATTATTGGCAGTTAACTCGCTTGACAAAAAGCACTAACTATAATAAGAGAAAGAAAAGTAAAAAACATTTTCCAGGAACAGATAAGTAACAATTAGTAAAAAGAGAAACTTGCATTTGACCTCTGTCCTTGAACAGACAGGAAACGTGTCAAGACAAAAACAAGATTAAAAGACCTCTTTATTGCTCATTCACTTTCTGAATGAACAGAACACCTGTTCCATCTGAAAGAAACACATAGTGATAGATTCCTTACCTTAGAATATCCCCAGGCGTCAGACTGGATCCGGAAAGTTTTCGTCAGCAGTACCCCTGTCCGTCGTGGTCGCCAGAATGACGTCGCGGGCGCTACTTAGACGCCGCCCACGCGCGCTGACGTCAGTTCTTTTTTTTTCCGCGCCAATAAGCGCAGATCCGGAAAGAGCGGTACCCTTAGTCTTTTTTGACTAACTTTTGGAGATCTTTTTCTCACCTTTTTTCAAGTCGATATCGACTCCTGGTGCAGTCAGGGATGCCCGGTTTTAAGCCCTGCGAGGACTGTCATCGGATGATGTCGGTGACGGACCCGCACCGCGTGTGTCTCTTCTGCCTGGGGCGCGACCACGACCCCAAGTCGTGCCCCGACTGCCGGTCCATGGCGCCGAAGTCTTTGCGGGAGCGGTCCCGAAAGCTGCTTGAAGCCCAGCAGTCGGCTCCGCGCCGTGAGAGGTCCCGGTCCAGAGGGAGGTCGAGGGACCGTGCTCGGAGTCATCGGCGATCGTCGGGATCGAAATCTTCGCACTCGGGGTCAGGTAAGACGAAGCACAATAAGTCGAAGAAGCGTCATCGCTCTCCGACTTCCCCTCGCCAGTCGCGCGACGCGGCTGAGGGTTTGGGTGGTGCCACCCCCGCGGCTCTGGCGGAGTCCAGGGAGTTGCCGCCCGACTACCTGCTTTTCCCGGGGTCGTCGGCGACTCCGGCCCAGATACAGGACTTCCTGTCGGCCATGGCTCGCCTCTTTGGGCCGTCGGGTCCCGCCGGCGCGCCTTCGGGCCCTGTGGTCCCATATGGGTGCCCTCGCGTTTCGTCGCCGGCGGCTCCGGCGTCGCTGTCGGCTCCGGCCCCAGCGCCGCAGGACTCCCCTGGATCCAGGCCTGGATCCCGGTCGACGCCGGTTGACCTCATTACACCTCCACCGACGTCGACTCCCCCGGCACCGATCCTGATGCCGCCCGCTCCTCGGGATGACGTTGAACCCCGGTTCAGCCCCGAGGTGGACGCGGCGTCGGTACGGCGTCGGTTGAGGCCGTTCTCGACGCCGTTTGGGGAATTCTATCCCCATGTCCCTGCTCCTTATTTTCGGCCTGTTGAGCAGCCTGAGGAGCAAGGGGAGGATTGGGAGGGGTCTGACGACCCTCTCGCCGCAGCCTGCGAGTCAGAACAGGACTGGGCTGAGGAATTGGGGGACGCCAATGGTCTGGATACCTCACCAGACCTTGGCATGCTGTCTCCTCCTACTGTGGCTACGGAGGAGGGAGCCAGTTATGCAGTGGTGTTGCGTAGGGCGGCGGAGGCCCTACACCTCCAGCTCCCTACTGTGGCCGTCAGGACTAACCTCCTGACGGAGGTGCTTCAGCCAGCAGCTACTTCTGCGGAGCCGCTGCTTCCTTTCAATGAAGCCCTCTCTGACGTTCTTTTGGGCACTTGGTCCAGGCCCACCACAGGGGCTCCTGTGGATAGGAACGTGGCCCGACGCCATCGCCCGGCTCCGGGTGACCCCATTTTCCTTTCCCAACACCCCACCCCCGAGAGCTTGGTTGTCCAAGCCTCTGCTTCCCCAACCGCCTTCCCTTCCGCACCACCGGATAGGGAATCCAAGAAGCTGGATCAGTTTGGGAAGAAGATTTTCTCTTCCGCCAGCTCTGCGCTGCGGTCTGTGAACACCGCATGCCTCTTGGGCCGTTATTCCCACTCTCTGTGGGATACGGTGGCGAACGTGCTGCAGCAGTGTCCGGAGGAGGCCAGGCCTGCCCTCGCCCAGGCTGTTGCAGAGGGGAGAGACGCAGCCAAGTTCATGATCCGTTGTGGTCTTGACACCGCCGACTCACTGGGCAGATCCATTGCAACGACGGTGGCGGTTCGCCGCCATGCCTGGTTGAGAACCACTGGATTTTCAGGGGATGTCCATAACACTCTTATGGACATGCCCTTTGATGGCCGTCGCCTCTTCGGCGACAAGGCGGACAGCGCGTTGGAGCGGTTTAAGGACTCACGGGCTACGGCCAAGTCCTTGGGACTCTCCACAGTCCGCCCTCCTCCGCCTTCCGCTTTTCGCTCCTTTCGTGGCACAGGAAGGGGCGCCCCACAGCATCCGCAACAGGGCCACAGGCCGGCGCAGCAGTCATCCCAGCGCCGGCCGCAGACGCGGGTTCCACCGCGGCGGACAAAGGGGCCAGCGGGTGGGTCAGTCTGCCACCACTGCCTCCAAACCTTCCTAGTCCGAACTTTCAGGCCCATCAAACGCCAGTGGGCGGCAGGCTACGACATCACCTCCCCCACAGGCGCACCATCACTTCGGACAGGTGGGTTTTAGAGATAGTCCGGAGGGGCTACTCCCACCCCTTCGAGACTACCCCCCCAGCCATGCCACCTCAATACCATCGCATGTCGGGGGATCACTTGGTGCTTCTTCAGCAGGAAGCTGCGGCACTCTTGGCCAAGGGGGCCATCGAGCACGTTCCGACGCCCGAAGTAGGTCGTGGTTGTTATTCCCACTACTTCGTGGTGCCCAAGAAGGACAAAGGCCTGCGTCCTATCTTAGACCTCCGGAACGTCAATCGCTTCCTCCGCAAAGAGAAGTTCAAGATGCTCACTCTTGCTCAGGTCTTGTCTGCTCTCGACCCACAAGACTGGATGGTGGCGCTGGACTTGCAGGACGCCTATTTCCACATCCCCGTCCTGCCAGCCCACAGGCGTTTCCTACGGTTCATGGTAGGCCACAAGCACTTTCAGTTCACCGTGCTCCCCTTCGGCCTTACCAGCGCCCCTCGGGTGTTCACAAGGGTGATGGCGGTGGTCGCAGCTCATCTGCGCAGATCAGGGGTCTCAGTCTTCCCCTATCTCGACGACTGGTTGTTGAAGGCGGGCTCGCCCCAGACAGTCATCTCCCACCTCCAGACTACGGCCGACCTCCTGCACTTGCTGGGGTTCTCCATCAATGCGCCGAAGTCGCACCTGATTCCTTCTCAGAAGCTCCTCTTCATCGGAGCGGTTCTGGACACGCCGCAGTTTCGGGTCTATCCTCCCGAACAGCGAGTCCGGGATATTCGGGCTCTGAGTCCCATCTTTCAGCCCTTGTCCCGGGTTTCGGTCAGAGTGACTCTGAGGCTGCTGGGCCTCATGGCCTCCTGCATCCTGCTGGTCAATCATGCCAGATGGCATATGCGGGCTCTGCAGTGGGACCTGAAGTTCCAGTGGGCGCAGCATCAGGGGAACCTGTCCGATCACATCCAGATCTCGGAAGGCACTGCACACCAGTTGCAGTGGTGGCTCACAAACCGGCATTGGGTCGACGGCAGATCCCTCTCCCTTCCCCAACCGGAGCACACAGTGGTGACGGATGCGTCCCTCCTGGGATGGGGCGGCCACATGGGAGAGGCGGAGATCAGAGGCCCCTGGTCTCCAGCGGAGTCCCGGCTCCATATCAACCTTCTGGAGCTTTGGGCGATCAGGCTTGCACTGAAAGCATTCCTTCCCTCTGTCAAGGGAAGAGTAGTGCAGGTGTTCACAGACAACACCACCGCCATGTGGTACTGCAACAAACAAGGCGGGGTGGGGTTGTGGACCCTCTGTCAGGAGGCTCTGCGTCTCTGGACATGGCTGGAACATCAGGGCATGTCTCTGGTGGTTCAACACCTGGCAGGTTCTCTGAATGCCAGGGCGGACGAACTCAGCCGCAGGTGCATGCTCGATCACGAATGGCGTCTTCACTCGGAGGTGGTGCAAGGTCTCTTTCTTCAGTGGGGAGAGCCTTGGTTAGATCTATTCGCCACCGAAGAGAACGCGCAATGTCATCAGTTCTGCGCGTTGGAATTTCCAAGGCTGCACTCGCTCGGCGACGCTTTTCGTCGCGAGGGGAGCTGCAGTCTGTTGTACGCCTTTCCGCCTATACCACTTCTGCCCAGAGTGCTGAAGACGATCAGGCGCGACCGGGCCCAAGTCATTCTTGTGGCTCCGGACTGGGCTCGAAGAGTATGGTATCCCGAGCTACTCAGTATGAGCATCGATCCCCCGATCCGACTGCCTCTTCGGGAGTATCTTCTGTCGCAGCAGCAGGGGACGGTCCTCCACCCGAACCTGTCCAGCCTCCACCTCTTTGCGTGGAGATTGAGCGGCGGCAGTTGATTCCTTTCGACTTGCCTCTTGAAGTTTGTGATGTTATTCTGGCAGCCAGGCGTCCCTCTACTATGTGGTATACGCCTGCAGGTGGAACAAGTTTGTGGCATGGTGCACAGCAAAGGCTGTGGATCCTCTTTCTGCCCCTCTTTCTGAAGTACTATTGTTCCTTCTTTCTTTGGCCCGGCAGGGCTCTGCTCTGGGCACTATCAAGGGCTACCTTTCTGCTATTTCGGCCTTCCTCAGGCTTCCTGATCAGCCCTCTCTTTTCAAGTCCCCTGTTGTAAATAGGTTTCTTAAAGGCATTACGCACCTTTTTCCTCCAATTTCCTTCGTGATGCCTCAGTGGGACTTGAATCTTGTTTTGACATATTTGATGTGCGCTCCCTTTGAGCCCCTTCACAACTGTCCTCTTCGTCTTTTAACGTTAAAGACTGCCTTCCTGGTGGCCATCACTTCCGCTAGGCGGGTGAGTGAGCTCCAGGCTCTTTCCTGTAAGCCTCCTTTCCTTTCAGTCCATCCGGACAAGGTTGTGCTCAGGCCCCGTCCTTCCTTTTTGCCAAAAGTGGTTACGGCCTTTCACATTGGGCAAACAATTACCTTGCCCACCTTTTTTCCGCCTCCGCAACCTTCCAGAGAGGAAGAGCGGCTCCACCGTCTGGACCCAAAACGTGCGCTTTCTTTTTACCTCAACCGCACACAGCAGTTCCGGGTGGATGACCAGCTTTTTGTTGGCTACGTTGGCACCAAGAAAGGTCAGGCGGTCCATAAGAGAACCATCTCCCGCTGGGTTGTCTTGTGTATCAAGGCCTGTTACTCTTTAGCTAAAAAGGAACCTCCGGTGGGGCTGCGCGCCCATTCTACCAGGGCAACAGCAGCCACTACTGCATTGGGACGTGGTGTCCCCCTGTCAGACATCTGTCAGGCAGCCACGTGGGCCTCGCTGCACACGTTTACCAAGCATTATTGCCTGGACAGCCAAGTCCGGAGAGACGGCTTCTTTGGCCGTTCTGTTCTCCGTGACTTTCTAGTGTGATCTTTGTTCGCAGACCCACCACCGGGGTTGGTATTGCTGGGGTATCTATTCTAAGGCAAGTAATCTATCACTATGTGTTTCTTTCAGATGCACAAGTTACTTACCTTCGGTAACGATATATCTGTAAGAAACATTAGTAGTGATAGATTCCTTACCGCCCCACCCATCCTCCCCGTTCTGCGAACTGATTTCTAGGGTTAAGGTCATCCCTTTCAGGGCCCTAGTTTCAATGCACCAGTGGTCAGTATCTTGCATGGCTCTGCGTTCCTGGCGCGGAAAGTCGTGTACAGAACTGACGTCAGCGCGCGTGGGCGGCGTCTAAGTAGCGCCCGCGACGTCATCCCGGCGACCACCACGACGACGGACGCGGAGCCGCACGACGCCCCTACCGACGCGCAGGGGTACTGCTGATGAAAACTTTCCGGATCCAGTCTGACGCCTGGGGATATTCTAAGGTAAGGAATCTATCACTACTAATGTTTCTTACAGATATATCGTTACCGAAGGTAAGTAACTTGTGCTTCCAGCTTAAATTAACTCGCCAGCAAGGTTGAGTAAATGCTAAAAATATTTCGACCTGATAACATCTCACTCGACATTGCGAATGGATTTTTCGAGGCCTTGCTTATGAATGCAAGTTGAAATCTGTTGAAGATTTGCACTTGTGCAAGCCGGATATAAAAGCTGTAGGGTATGCAAGTAGAAGGATAGAGATTCTTGGAATGGAATAGATGACAATCAAATTCAAGGAGAAGGCTTTCTATGGACGGATATATATTATAGATTATAGATAGGACTTACTGATGTGGCGTCATCAGAAGGATTTGGACATAATGATAAATCCTAATGCAGAAGAACTGGTAATGATGGCAGAGAGAGATGAGGTGGAAGAAATACTTAGGGAAGATCAACGTGACTTTGTGAAGAAATATGCATGTGTGTTTAACGACAAATTAGGGTTACTACAAGGATTTTCTCACAAAATAATAGTGACGAAAGGTGGGAAGCCAGTAGTACACAAAGTGAGGAACATTCCTAACATCATGAAAGAACCTCTGCAACAAAACAAGAGTAAGATAAGATGTTACAAAAACAGGTTATTGAGCCAATTGAAGCCTCTGAATGGTTGTCCCCAATCGTGGTAGCAGCGAAAGAAGGGGGAAAGATTTGGTTATGCATAGATTTGCTTGATCTGAATGGGAATAGCTGGATGGCTATGCAGCCACTTCCTAATATGTCTGAAATGTTAACAACTAGGGGTAAGGGAGGCCTATTTAGTTGGCTATGTCGGCTTTATATCACCAGGTCAATCTCCATGTGCAGTTGAGACATCTGACATCATTTGTTACTCCCTTTAGGGCGTTCCATTACAAAAGGATGCCCTTTGGGCTTGCTTCAGCCTCTTCAGTTTTCCAAAGAATAATGAGGAACATTTCTGGAGGCATGAATCAGATATTGTGCTTCCAGGATGATATACTCATTGTGGGAAGGAGTGGAAGTGAGCAAGATCAATTGTTTGAGGAAGTAATGAAGCTACTGGAAAGACATGTGTTGACAATTAAAAAGGAACATTCCAAATCAGGAGAAAAGAAGAGATATACTTAGGACATGTTATAAGTGATGAAGGAATTAAACCAAAGAAAAGTATAACTGGAATTGAGAAAGCACCAAAGCCATCTAATAAGGTTGTGCTTCAGTCATTTCTTGGACTCGCAGAGCATTGTTCAAAATTTGTGAACTTTGCGGATGTAGTAGAACCTTTTAGGAAGTTGATGAAAAAAGGCACAGTATTTGAATGTGGAGAGGAGTGCGAATGTGCATTTGAGGAGGTGAAAGGAATCATTTTGCAAGCCCCCATTCTAGTACATTTTGATATTACAAGAAAAACATATATAACAACGGATGCAAGTAATGTAGGGATTAGAATACCACTAACACAGATTAAAGATGGTTGAGAATATGTGGTTGGTTTTACATCCAGAAGAATACAAGGGGCAGAAATCCCATATTCGTGATAGACATGGAAGCCTTGGCCGTTTGCTGGGGAATTAATCACTTTAGGTTTTATGCGTGGGGTTTACCTTTTAAAGTGAGAACTGACCACAAACCCTTGACATATAACTTCAAAGGGGGAAGAGGTTTGGAAGGTAATTTTACACCTCGCATATCAAGATGCTTGTTGTCAGTGATGGATTACAATTTTGATGTGGAATTTATGAAAGGCAGCAGAAATTTGGTGGTAGATTATTTGTCAAGGATGCCAGTGAAAGAGGAGGAATGTATTGAAGAGGTGTTCGACAGAGGGTAATGTGCAATAAATATGGAAGAGTGGAACGTGGCAAAAGAGAACGATCCTGTGATGAAAGAGATGGAAGTCATGGTAATAGATGGATGGAGTGAAAGAAGTGAGTTGGATAAAGAGTTGAATGAGTATTTCAAAGTTAAGGATGAACTAAGTATAATTGATGGAAAGTTAATGCGAAGGAACAAACTTATTCCTCCTACTGGGGTTCTAACAGACATTGTTGACCTTGCGCATGAGAGACATCTGGGACGTGGAGTGACAAAAAGGAAAGTGAGACAGTCATTTTGGTGGCCCAGTATGAACAGTGAGGTTAAAGAAAAGATGAGAAATTGTGTTTGTTGCGTGTGCCAGTAGTGACAAGACCAAGGTAGTGAGGCAACCTCCATTTTAATGCATGCCTTTTCCTGAAAGACCATGAGAAAAGTTAGCTATTGATTTCCTAGGACCTGTGGCATGGTTGGAATCAAGGGACAGGTACATTCTGGTACTGTTAGATTACCACACTAAGGGGCCGATTATGAGTTTGACGGTGCGGCGGCGGGACCGCCCTGCCGCCGCACTGCCAAACCCGAGTAAGAACCGCCCGCCATATAATTACTTTTTTAGTCATTGGCGGGTGAATCCTTTGGTGTTCCCATGGCGGTGCCTACAAAAATGGACACCGCAATGGGAACGTCAAAAACAGTTCCAGCACGGCATGGACTGAAATGTCCATGCCGTGCTGGAACTTCTGTGCATGCACACAGGGAGGCACATGATGTTCAGGTTGTTTAATAATTTGTTGATAGCCTACATTCCTCCTTCCCTATTGAACTCAGAAAATATCAAATATCCCAAGGAAAGGTGGCACACAGTCTATACATATATGAAAAATAAGCTATATCTGCTGCATTCGTGTCATGTTTCAGTTGCTTTTTCTGGTCTCTCTTTGAACATTACTCAAACCCCTAAATAATTATATTGTGGAGCTTTGGGAACTTCCATGATGATTTTCCAAATTTACAGTCAAGTGAAGTTTCTTTTTGTTGTTGTTACAGATAAGACCCAAACATCTCAGTCCAGTCCAAATGTGCCATAGAAGGATTGCATCATCACCATACATTAATATTTTAATGTATTACCCTCTTAATTTAGGTGGATGGCAGGACAGGCACTGTATATATATCAAATAATATGACGTGTAAAACACACTTTCTTTAAACCTCTATACTAGAATTTTGGGGACAGGCGTGCCCCGTACATCACCACATGTCAGTATTTAGTTACTGCAAAGCTTTAAAAAACGCCTCTGTTATTGCCCTTGTTTTTCCAATTTATCTAATAACCTGGTATAAATAAAAAGTCCAAAGCAGAGTTGCTGTCTAAAAAGTATACTTGTGTGTTCATTTTCTTGTGTAAATACAATTGTAACCTCTCACCAACAGGCCAGAACATTATGCATCCTCTAGATTTAAACTTAGTCTTGGTTACAGGAAGTAAACCAATTTCATGAGCCAAGCTCTGTAAAGATGCTAAGCAACCACCCTTGCATTCACATTCTGTAAGGCGATTATGTGATAATTGGCATGAAGATTTTCTAATGAATTTCTTAAAAATGTAGGATATGTGACCAATTCCATGACTCAAGATATTATCAAAAAATACTGGGGTCTTATTCATTGTCTGAAATTCCAGGTCAGATTAAGGAAATACTCACTGGCATTATGTTGGATAACTTTACAGTAGGGACTTTTCATGAAGAATTAGTTTTTGAAGGTTTGTGGAGTTTAACCTATTTTCTAAATGCACGTCTGTCTGTTTTT
Organism: Calotriton arnoldi; assembly: GCA_963921515.1. NCBI lineage: Eukaryota > Metazoa > Chordata > Amphibia > Caudata > Salamandridae > Calotriton > Calotriton arnoldi. The sequence continues at coordinate 37,128 of CAWUFW010014286.1, read as the reverse complement.
TCACCCAGATTAATTTACAGTATGTATTTTTCATGTCTACCACATATTGTCGCCTGTGACTATTAAACTGTGTAACGTATGCAGTGTCTTTAAAGTATGCATTTTTGATTTTCATTCAATCCACAATTTACTACTGAACTATTTTCTACCGTTAGGATAATTCTTGATCTAATGCTGCTCACCATTCTTATTCCCATCACCTGAGAAGTGATTTAATTTGTTTAATAACATATTATCCCTATCTACAATTTTGAAATCATGGCATCCAGCACATCTTTGCACAAATTGGAGCACTAGCACCTCCCCACTGCTTATGCAAACAAAGTCTCTACTTTTAGTGGGACAGTCATTTTGTTTCCGAACCTTGCAATACTTCACTGGGCAAATTGATGCAGGAGAAGAAATGCCAACACAAAAACGTTTTTTACCTCCTTTATGAAGAATTATCATGTTTTAGTTAACAAAAAAGTTTAACATATTTGAAAAACAGCTATTTTGAGAGCTGCTTATAATTATAATCTCATAATCTACCTCGTTTATACTATAACCACCTTTTTTAAACGACCTAAATAAACAGCAGCACTATTGTATATTTATCCACATTCCACAACATTCTTATGGGATTGTACGTTATAATATTTAGTATTATGTTGCTCTAAATATATAATAATCATTTTAATTTGTGATTTTTATACACATTTCTTTGTTACAGTTTCCTACAATACCAGCATTACAGTAATTTAAATCTTGGTTTATCTGTGGAGACTTCTCCCCAGAGTGTATAGTAGGGTATGGGTAGAGACTGTCTCTCTACTGAGACTCCTCCGCAGGATGAAATGTGTGTATAGTTGGGTGTGAGGTGGGACAGGTCTTTCCACTAAGAAGTCTCTGTTGTATGACAGATCTACATACTGGGCTGTGGTGAGACACAGGTCTCCCCACTAAGAACAATGTCTTGCATGATGAGCGTGTGTATTATAGTGTGGAGAGAGAGAAAGAGATAACTCTGGTGAGTTTTCCCTATATAGAATTATGAACATGCTTAATAGGGTGTAGACAATAACTGGGCTTCATACTAACACTACACTAGAGGGTAACAGATCTGCATAGTAGGGTACAGTGAAGAACTGGAATCACCATTAAACCCTCTCTCCAGAGTGTTCAATCTGCATAGTAGGGCGTTGAAAGACACTTGCCTTTCCACTGAGACTTTGCACAGGGTGATGCGTGTGCATAGTAGTGTATAGAGATGCACAATTCTCTCCATTTAGATCTGAGTCTTCAAAGAAGGCTCTACATAGTAAAATGTGGAAAGAAAGTGTCCTCTCACCTGAAACATCTTCCCTGGCTGGTGAGTGTGCATTGCAGGTATTGGAATCTCTTCTGAAACCACTCCCTAGGGCATTGGGCTTGCATAGAATGGTATTATGAGGAAATGACCACTCTGCTAACACCTCTCCACAAAGTGACAGGTGAGCGCAGTAAGCAATGGAAAAGAACTGGCCTCTCTGCTGAGACCTCTCTCTTGGATGATTTGTGTGCGTAGTAGGATCTGGAAGGTACTGGCTTTTAAGCTAATAACACAACACAGGGTAAGATGTATGTGTAGTAGGCTGAGAAAAACATTTGGGCTCATCGATGAGATGTCTCCTCAGGGCATGGGCTTAGTGTAGTTAGCTGTGAAGAGGGAGTGACCTGTTCACTAAGATCCCTGCAGAAGCTATCAAGAATGTATCACATCATGTGGGAAGAGACTGGTATTTCCAATGACCACTGTATCTTGATGATTAATGTCTGTACTAGAGTGTGTTGAGGGACTGGTGTCTCTATTTATACATCTCTTCTGTATCACAAATATACGTAGTAGGATGTGGGTGGATTTCCACAGAGTGACAGCTGTGTATAGTAGGCTATGGAAAGAGACTGACCTCTCAAGCGAGACTTCTTTCTTGGATGATGACTCTGGGCAGTAGAGTACATAATAGGATTGGCCTCTGTGCTGAAACCTGTCTGTTTGACAACAGGTGTCTGTAGTAGAGTATGTGGGGACAGTGGCCTCTCTGCTCAGACGTCTCTCTTCAACACTGGATGTGCGTTGTAGGGTGTGGGGAAGGGCTGTCTTGACACTTCTCTTTTGAGTGAGAAGTGTGCAGTAGTGTGTAGGTAGAGACAGGCCTCTTTGCTGAGACCTCTCCCCAGGGTGACGGGCATGAATAGCTGGGTGTAGAGAGAGACTGGTCTCACTGGTGAGACCTCTGCCCAGGGTGATATCGATATTGATTGATATTGATTTGTTTTGTATAGCGTGCGAATGCCAATGGCGTCTTGGTGCTGAAATCTACTGCGCTGATTAGAGAGCAATCCCAAACTCAAAGTTACTGCTTACATCTGTTCACATTGGGCCGGAGAATAACCAAGTTTTAAGCTTTTTCCTGAAGCTAAAAAGATTAGACTGGCCTGGTAGGTTATTCCAAAGTTGTGCTGCGGAGTGAATACAAATCCTACCTCCCCAATTCTTTCTTCTGATTTTATAGACATAGAATTAGTCAAATGTAAAGTCCTTCTTGGACTGCACCAAGAAAGATCTTTTTTCAATTATTCTGTGCCTTCCCCATACAGGGTTTTATGAGAAAGACATAAGGTCTTGAACCTGACTCTTTTCTTTTTGTTATTGACATCTTCTTGATGGAAGTTAAAATCACCTAAAATAGTAAAACTAGCATACTGCATACATGATTCTAGAGTATCTCCCAAGCCTTTTAAGACGTTTGCGTTTGGTAATCCGTTGAAAAATGATTGGATGGATAGCTTACAACTAAATAACATTGTTTCGCTATCAATTACTGTGGCAGTAACTGTAGCTTCCAGAAGGTTGGGACCATTGTTTTCTATATCTACCTACTCGGTCTAACCTGGTAATAGTGAATCCCACTGGTAAAGCGTCAGCCAGGTCTGGGTCTGAGGTTACGTCAGCCCAGTCCTCAGTTTAAAATGCAATATCAGAAGTATTAGTTTCTAAGTGATTTAAAAATTCGATCTTATGCTTAATAAGAGTGTGTGTTTATCAATGTACATTTCAGTCTAATGGATCACTGACATAATATCGATGACAACAATATCGACCTACCAGAATATTGTGTCAAGAATATCGATGAACAGAATATCGACATCCTATCTCTACAAAGGTAAGTACAAAAATATCGAAACCAAAATATCGTTGTTTAAAATATCGTTGTTCAAAATATAGTTTTTTTTAAATGTCTTAAAAATAATATCAAATAAATTAAAAAATAAATATAATTAATAAAAACATAGTTAGAATTATTTAAAAATGTTAAAAATGATAAATATAATATAAAAATATATTGAACATACATATATAAAAAATGTATATATATATTTACTTAATAATATTAATAAATAATTATTTTATTAAATTATAAAACATTAGAAACATAATAAAAATTATAAATACATTTATATATATATATATATATATATATATATATATGAAGAATAACCTTTTTCTTCCACAGTTCACTACCTCCAGAACCAGAAAACAGGAACGGACTCCACTTATTTTGTGCTGATTGTTTTTTATTTCATTTGCTTTGTGTGCTGTGCCGCCATGACGCATTTCGGCCTATGGAGGCCTTGATCACATGAAGCGCCTACCAGACTTCCCCATTTTTAAAGTGCAAGTGCTCACAATGAATATAGAAAAAAGACTGTCATTGTTAAAATTGCAATATGCAACATAGCAGCTCGATATCAAAATGTTAAAAACGTATTAATCCCAAAGGAGCTGACAATGTGCAAATAAGCATGTGTATAATTAATACTTTGTATAAATACAATAAATATATACTGCACATCGATAAAAACATTCCTTAGTTTGTTTATGCCTGTAACAGCTCAATGCTTCTTGCTAACTGTTTAATACATTTGTGCATATCCTGTAGGCAAAGGAATACTTAATTCATGTTTGGTCAGCATTTGTAATATTGCTATAAAGAAATACTGCCCTTGTGGGCTTACACTCAGGGGCCGATTCCGATCTCGGCCGGTAGTGCTCCGAATCGGATTCGGATTTACCAGATCCGATTCGGAGCCCTGTTTCCCGACCGAATCGTACGCGGGTCCGGCCGAGCGAGTACGATGCAAGCGCCCACGAAATTGCCGACCGACTCGTATGCGGCTTCAACACGCTCCGACCGACTCGCACGGACACGACTCGCACCGCGCTATGGAGACGTTTCCCGGCTGGGTAAGTACGATGCACGCCGCGAGCAGTCCGACCGACTCGCGCCGTCCGGCTCGAAAGAGCTGTCGGAGCCGGACTTTGGGAGTCCGCGTCGGACCCCCTGTACTGCGTAGGCGCGTGAGTCGCACACAGGGGGGACCCATGGGTCCCCCCTACCTGTGCATGTACGCCGCGATGCACATGGACGTGTACACGTGTAGGGAAATTGTTGGATAGCGTAGGTGAATAATTTACTATTCCCACTCCAGCAAGTGCAACAGTAGGGAAAGTGTTGGATAGCGGAGGGGAATAATTTACTATTCCCACCCCAGCAAGTACAACAGTAGGGAAAATGTTGGATAGCGGAGGGGAATAATTTACTTTTCCCACTCCACAGAGTGCAACAGTAGGGAAAGTGTTGGATAGTGGAGGGGATTAAATTACTATTCCCACTCCAACAATTGCAACAGTAGGGAAAGTGTTGGATAGCAGAGATGAATAATTTACTATTCCCACTCCAGCAAAATAATAAACATTAATTAACAAATACTTAAATAATAAAAAATAATTTACCTATCACCAAATACCTCTATAAATAACACCACCACTATTGTAAAACATGACACAATAACATAATTCCTTAACAATTAATGAGTTAACTAATAACAATGAACAATAAAATTAAAAACAATGGGGCCCATTACGATGTCGGGCGGAAGCACTACCGCCGTGCTGGCGGATGCAAAAACCACCAGTTACCGTCGGCACGCAGCAGTCCACACGCCCGCCCGATTACGATGCGAAAAGTCAGCCAAACACCGCCGGCAAGCCAGCGACACCGTCCGCCATCAAAGTGCGCCCGTACACGTAGCGGCGCAGCCCAATTGACACACACCGTCCGACGAAACACGTACCGCCCGGCGTACAAATTACGATGCCGCAAACAAACTGATCCCACGGCTAAGAGACACCGTACGTCAAACCGAAGCGGTAACACGAACGCCGAGCACGGACACCGAAGAAGCGGCACCCCGAGCATGAATCCAGCACTGCAGGCCCTCCCTATGCTCTATCTGATGCACCACCAAGGACGCAACGTACCGCGAAGACGCAGGTAGGCACACACACAACAAGTGCACGCAAACAGCGCACACAGTGCAAGGGCGGAAAAAGCGGACAACCCCCACCCCCGCGTGTACACGACACATCTACCATTGCATCCACATATGACACACAGGCCAAATTGTAACATCTCGTAACACATGTGTACACACCACCTGGGACTAGGAACCAACGACCCCGTCACGGCCCCAAAGCGGCGATGACGCTGCCACACATGCGCACAACGCAGAGGCCAACCGCAGCGCCATGCATGCGTCGCACACAGACACAGGGACACAACCAAGCAGCACACACACCAGCCCCACCCCGAACGCACATGACACGTGACAGGCCTGCCACAGACATGTCCCCAACGCCCAATTCACGGTCAACACCCAACGTCACACAACCGACGCACACATGTCAGTGAAGTCACGCAACAGCAGGACACACCCCAGTGTAACAAACATGGCGAAGCACACAGCGGCGGCAACACCAACTAGGAGAAGCAGGGCCCCTTCGGGAAGAGGAACGCCAGTACCACACTGAAACACCCATAACACCCTGCACACATGAACAAGACATACAAAATGGAACACCAAAGAGCCCGGGGACCGACAACAGGTGGCCCAAGAATAACATCCACACACAAGGCCCAACGCAGAGCGGAAAGGCAGCCTGCCGCCCACACAAGAGAGAGCAGACAGCACTGAATGACCTTCCATTCCAACTCCGAAACCATAGCCCTACGAAAGAAGCCGGTGAATACAGCCATTGTCCAAAAAAGACCAACACAGGCATGCAGAGGAGACCGACCACAGGGCAGATAGCGCATATCACAGAAGAACACTACGGACGGGAAAGAAAAAGAAAACACTCCCCCATGTCGGCCCCATGCAAGTTATCTGGAAGGAGTCACACATCACTGACCTTGAACAGTCTGAGAAGCATGTGGGATGAGGGCCCGTGTCCTCCGCACAAGCCAACAGAACACAAGTCCTGTCTCCCTACGACTACACAGAGCTCACAGCAACCTCGGAGCGTGCACATTGCAGACTGCACACACAGCCGGAGCACGCCACCACAACGCACCGCTGCAAAATGGCACTCTCAACACACCTACCCAACTACGCCGGACAGGTCAAGCTGTACAAACACAACCTGATACAGATATTGGGATGCGAACCCCTGTCCCTGCTGAACGTAAGTTACCGACTGACTTACCGCATCACATTGTTCAGCTGCGTCATACCCGTCTTCTACTGTCGGAGGTGTCCCTACCAGCATCCTGTGGAGTTGTGTCTCTCCAACCCGGCATGTCTAAAGGCGGACCTGCTACAACTATTCCTCCCTCTGGACGCACACGACAGGGCCTGCTCTGCCTATGGGGGCATGGCGTATGTGGCCAACATCGGACCCGCACTGAAATGGGACCACTGTGCCTCCACACGACGGATCATCGAGCACAGCTACATCGAATGTCACCCAGCATGCCCCATCATGCTCCTCCAAGGGACAACTTACGAACAACACCTTGACAGCCACCATCCGCTACATTGGCTGGCAAACATGTATACCACCAATGACATGGAAGCCCTGCTGGACGGCATCGCATACCTGACAACCTGTCAATTCGTCGGACCCCAACGCAAGTCCCCCAATTGACCTATGATGTCCAACCCCGCACCCATGCTTAGCTTCCGCACGGACTGGCCAGTCACCACCACAACAGCCATACCAAACGACCGGCAACTATTACCACACCATCAACGACATCGCCATGACATCGGATATGACCGGGACATGCACACTGTTCCCCATCACATCCAGGAACACCGCATGCATCGTGGGAGGCAGTGGCATGGGGTCTGTGTATCGCACCCACATGGACGGAACTGCACGAACAACCAGGACACGACATGGATCCAGCGCCCATGGACACACACACCGCTCAGTGGACATGAATAGGTCGCCTGGAGTCTGTGGGTGCTGCACCCCTCCCACCCCCGCCCCGGGAATCCCATACCAGGACCTTTGCATGGACGACAAGTGCATACAACAACAACACGACCCCAGTGACTGTGACATGTCCAGTAACCACCACATTGCAACAACAAGTGGCACGCCGCTGCATGCACGCAAGCACATGCCCTGATGTCATCTCACATGCACGCGTGCATGAGGAACAACCGCAGCAAACCTGTCACATGGAACTGAGATGGACTGTGCCCATGATGCCAAGCGGTCTGGTAGGCTACTTGTATACCGTCTGTGTCAAAGTCCGCAGCTCCGCAGCTATACGTAAATGTACATTAGCACAGCCTTGGCCAAGCAGATGTAACTCTGAAGCCCACATCCCACATGCAACAGCCAATCACATGTAACCCTACACCCTATCCCATTTGTAATCATGCTCAGTATATCCTCAACATGTATTCCGCTGCCAGTAGTGTCCACTATACTGCATCACAGAGGACAGAAGACTCAATATAATGTTTGAAACCAAAACTGTCTCCGCTGACTCATTTCACAAGTACGAATGAGAGAGGATGAGAGTATGTGAAGTACACGGCAGTCGTGACATGACCATGTAGTCCACTGGCATTGGATGTCAACGCAAATGAGTAGCACAACTGTGGAAGACACACATGTGTCGTGTGAAGTCGTATGGACGCAGTGCTCAGGTGGGTGGGTGTGACGGGTAGATGCGCACATGCCAAGTTGGAGCACGCCGTGTTGGGAGGGGTCATGAACAGTACACCACCGCTTCCCTGGGCATTGTGAGAGGACACCTGTCCGGGGGAAGTGAACACGTGTGTGCACAGCAGCCGGGCACACGAACAATGCGGTACCAGGCGCACACGTCAGCCCACCCTCCGATGGACAAGCTGGATCCTGTTGTGCTCCCGCCATGCCCCTTGACAAGGCACACACAGCCCCAGTCGACCAGGTGTAACCCCAACATAGTCAATCCGCACAGGCGATACAGGGCACGGGATGGCAGTGGAGCATGGTGTGTGAGAGGTCTCCTCGCGCTCCTCCTGGTCATATCACGCAGGCAATAGAACCTCAATGTGTAGCATGGCACAAGTCAAATGGAAGTGTAGGGGACGCACCACAGCACGAGCAGCACTGACGTCACGGGAGGTGGCTCGCACCATCCCATCCATTGCCCATTATACCAACCACGCCACATGCCATTGCGACTAAGTGCAAGCGCGTGCGCCACCATCCCCGAGCCCTCCCCAGAGAGGCCAAAGAGTGAATGTGTGGGCCATCAGCTACAGACGGACGCGGCCTGGCCGCAAGGGCAGCCACAGCCACTGGGTGTCGCAGGTGGCGGATCCGGAAGGCGAAGACTGTGATGCATAGTCCATGCAGGCCGGGTCTCCATTTGGGGCACCACGCAGGTGGACTGCGTCCCGCCACACATCATACCCTGAGACAGCCCACTCGTGCAACTGGACCCACACATACACTCCTTGCCCTCTCTGGTGCGAGCTTGGGGCTGCCTGTGCAAGCGCTAGCCTCGCAGGTGCACATGCATATTGGGGGAGCGAGGGGAGGACATGAGGGCTGGGGCGAAGATGACTGTATCACTGTCAGTGAGTACAAGGGATGACCCAGATGTGGAAAGGAAGAGACGTGTCCCGTGTGTACTGCAACTAGTCGCCAATCCAACTACCCCCATGTCCGGAATGTAAGCCCGCACCTAGGCCCGCCCATCCGCCACATCGAATATACCACCAGCACAACAACCTTCCCATTCGAAACACTGACTGGGGGTGGCGACCAGTGAACAATCATGTGTAGCCTACCCACGCGTACATGTGGGCCCTCCATGATCCATGTCACCTGCGGCAAAGTCATGACATGCGCAATGAGGGAAGTGAGGAGAGCTGTCCGCCCCACGCACAGAAGGTGCATCAGCTCCACAGACCCAGCAGCGAGTCCAGCAGGGGTCACATGTGCAGGGGCAGCTGTGCCTGGTGTGAAGGCACATGCATATAGACAGCACATCGACCAATGTGTAGTCTGCCCACATCTACAGTCCATCATCATGCGGACATAGGAATTGAACACAGGGCAACACATCTGAGTGGGTGCACCCACCGTGACCAACAATGCGCAATCATCGACGTACCCGCCCTGTGCATGGCCCCCACCCAACGGAGGCACATCCAGTGCCACCATCCCACACACACAAGCCTTCCACGGAACATGCTGTGTCCAATGGTCAGTACAGAGTCAGCGCCCATCTGGTGGATCCTGAACAGGAGACACATGCACACACATGCCAGCTCCCACTATGTACGTCTGCCACCTGGCACGTGCAATGTAACCTCTCACCTGTGACGTGTGTCTGCAAGCACACAGCCGTCTTGGCATGGGGCTGTCAATGTGGACACCTGTCAATGTTTCGGGAGGTGTGATCCGTACAGTGCTGTACATAGGGTGCAGTGCTGACACCTACTACTGTCTCATATCCCCTCGTGCCACAGGTCCCACTTGTTTTGGCCGCTCAGCCTGTGCCCACATCGTCGTCGTCGTGTGCCATACTCATCCAGCCTCGGAAGCAGTGCCATGCTCAGCAGACATTCATGTTGCCGTGGCGTTGCCGCTTGACGAATATGCAGTCAGTCCCCATCAGCACGCCCCGCAAGTCATTGGGGCCTAGATCCCCATGTGCATGCTCATGGCAGTGGTTTGTATCACTAGCCATTGCCATTGGTGGGAGACCTGTGTAAGTGTATTGTGGCCGTGCCGTCCCTGCTTGACAGCTGGGCTGTGACTCATGTGCTTGCTCAGTCATGTCAGTGATGTGAATGCGAAATTGCTATGTGTTGTGTTGCTTTGACATGTGTCCACTGCCATCTTCCCTAGGCGGAGACCGAACATTGACCGCCCATACCAATTGCTGGCGGACATGGACGATACTGAGGTCATAAGGAAGTTTCGGCTGGACAGGCCAACCCTGCATCGACTGTGTGCCATGTTGGAACCCCATCTCCGTCCCCGCAGGGTGTATCCGACAGCATTCACCCCCACGGCTAAGGTGATGGCCGCCATGCATTTCTTCGCCACTGGGTCATTCCAGCACACAGTGGGCAGTGGAGGAGGGATGTCCCAGCCCATGTTCAGCAAGGTGCTGAGGGATGTACTGGCAGCCATGATGCTGTACCGAAACAGGTACATCAGATTCCCCAGGGCTCGTGAATTGGCGGCAGTGAAGGGTGCATTCTATGCCCTTGGCAGGATCCCACACGTCGTTGGTGCCATTGATTGCACACATGTTGGCCTTGTTCCACCACAGGCCACTGAGCACCTGTACCGCAACAGGAAGCACACGCACTCCCTGAATGTGCAAGTGGTGTGCCTTGCGGACATGGTGATAACCCACGTGTGTGCAAAGTTCCCAGGCTCGGCCCATGACGCACACATAATGCGCAACAGCATCTTGCCACGACTGATGTCCAATCTGCAACAGGATCGTGGCTGTATTGTCGGTGAGTATGTGGAGTGGTGTAGCGTGCTGGCTGTGCGATGCTGTCCCCTGTCCAGTTGGAATAGCAACGGTTCTCTGTGTCCCTCACACCCAGGTGACTCTGCGTACCCGAATGGGGCATGGCTGCTCAGTCCATTGAGGAATCCTCGCACCCCAGCAGACGATCGCTACAATGAGGCACATGGGAGGACCAGACGTGTGGTCGAGCGTACCTTTGGCCTCCTCAAGTCCAGGTTCAGGTGCCTGGACCGCACCGAGGGTGCGCTGGCGTACTCCCCACAGAAGGTGTGCCAGATAGTGGTGGCGTGCTGCATGCTGCACAATCTGGCCATTCGGAAGCAGATCCCCCTCATCGTGGATGACGGAGATCAACCAGGGCCCCAGCCCGCAGACCAGGACAGCTCGAGTGAGGAGGACAGCGGAGAGGATGAAGCTGGGAATGTGCGTCAGCAGCTCATCGCCCGCTACTTCACATGACGGTGAGTGTCCATGTACGACGGCTGATGTGGCTGTATCTGTGCAGGTGTGTGTGTGCTGTGTCAGGGTGGCCTTTTGTTCACTGCGTGCTGTGTGTCAACGCTCCATGGCCAGGTTAGTATGCCACTGTTGGTGGCTGTGGCATTGTGCCCTATTGCTCTGTGCGATGTGTGTACATTGCTTGTAGTTGTTGACATGTACTGTGTGATGGGTGTGTGACACACTCATTGAATGTGCTCCTGTTCTGTCTCCCACCCCTAGGTCCCTACAGGCCCTCCGGTTCCATTGCCATGCCACGCATCAGGTGCCGTTCCACTCAAGGTGGCCGTTGTATTCCGTACAATTAAAACACAGGGCACAGACAGCAGTTTGTGGAAGAGGTGCATTTATTTCAAACTGTGACATGTGATTGTGTGTAAGGTGATGACAAAAGTGGTGCGTGCAGTGACAATGAGCTGTCGGTCATGGCTGCGTGATGCTCAGGGTGTACCCACTGGTTCTATGTCCATAGTCCAACACACACATGCCATCCAGATGGCTGTGTGGAGTGGGATCGTAGTCCAAGTCAATGCAGTGGGTGGTCAAGGAAGGCTGGCTGGCTGCCTCACTTGCGTCTGGAGCGTGCGAAGTCCTCCCGGGAGATCTGTTTCCACTTCGGACGGCCCCTTCCACGTTTGCGAGGGGGTGCCTGCTTGCGACCTGCTGGTGGTTGAGGTGTGCTCACTGGCTGTGGACGCAGGGGAACTGGACACTGCTGCTCGACCCTGCGCCCCGGCAGGTGGTGGCGGAGGGGAGCTGCTGTCCCTGGCTGTGACCTCACCGCCACCACCAGCTGGCCCATGAGGTCCACGAGTTGGCCCATACGGGCGTCCATGGACCTCAGCACCCCCAGCACCTCACGCGTGTCTGTAGCAGACCTGGCCCATTGTCCTTGGGCCTCTTCATAGGCCCCAAGGACCCTGGCAATTTGAGGCAGGGCATGGTTCCCAGGGGAGGCTGGCGTTTCCCTGACCCTGCTCCTCCTACCAGTCCTGCTGCCACCGGCCTGCCCACTATCCACATTGCTCACCACGGTCCTCGTCCTGGCTCCCAGGGTGGATCCAGTCGGCCGGGCCACCACCTGCGCTGGTGCTGGGGCCAGCGAAGACGTGGTAGCGGTTGCGGCAGTGGTAGAGGCCGCAATGACCGTGGGTGTGGCCGCAATGACCGTGGGTGTGGCCGCAATGACCGTGGGTGTGTCCGCAATGACCGTGGGTGTGGCCGCAACGACAGTGGCTGCAGGGGGCTGTGAATGTACAACAGCCCTGGATGATGGGTTGGTGGGTAGGTGGGGGCCTGGGGAGCGGCTGGGCCCTGCCACACCAGATGGGCCTGCTGGGTGGTCCGTGTCCGAGGAGGAGGACAGATCCTCCACATCCGTGTGTCCTTGTTGGGGGCTTGCAGGCTGGCTGTGCTGGCTGCTGTCTCCATCCCCAGCATCCAGCAGTTCGTCACCTGTGGGGAGAATGAGATTTGTTAATGTGTTGCACCTGGCGAAGTATGTATTTGTCGTCTGACATTCACAGTTCGTGCAATCTCGTACATGGGTTTCCCGGAGGCGTGTGTGTGGCTGTACCATTTGTAGTTGTGTGTGCTTGGCAATGGGACTGTGTGCTGTGCACATGTGGCATGGGACGGATTGGCCATGCCGATGGGTGTGTTGCTGTGCCCCTACTTATTGTGACTCTGGTGTATGCGGGCTCCTGGCCCATCCTGGGTCTGGTTTGTACTTTGCTTTTGGGGTTCAAATGGGACGCTTAGGAACGCATATGGCAACATGGGGGCCATGCCCCAGAAACGCATTTGGGATGGAATATGCTTTTGGGCTACATGCTGTGAGCCATGGGTGCCGAACGTGACATGTGTTGTGGCAGCATGACAGTGCATGGTCTGAGGTGTGTGCATGCCTGACATACCCTGCATATTTGCTGTCTGTTGTGATTACTGGACATGGCATTGGACGCATCGTTATGAGTGTGTGATGGTTGTGTGCCACCCGACGTATTGCAGTTGTCCCATCTCCTTGGTGTGCGTGCTGCCCTGTGCCATGTGCATCACTGCAGTGCTCGGGGGGTGTGGCCCATGTTGTGTGTTGTTGCTCACAGTGTGGCGTGCGCTTCATTGACTTCTGGCACATGGTTGGTCATGGGCATGTATCTTAGCGTGACTGCTGTATGTGTGGCAGCTGTTCGGATGACATGCCTTTCATGAGACTGGGGCTGACGGATGGGATGGATGGTATGTTGTATGTGCATGGTGTGTCTGTGTGTTTGATGGGTTCAGTGGTGTTCGTGTGCATTTATGTTGTTCCGCTCTGTTGCGTCTAGTGTTGTTTGTCTTACATAGGCGTAGTTGTGGGGTGTGTGGTTGACAGGCAGTAGGGGCTACATGGACAGGACTTCAATGGTGTTTCGGTTGTGTGTGATGGGTTGCACAGTGGCTGCCGTGTGGTACTATATTCAGTGTGGCTTGTGCATGCAGACGTGGCTCCTTGGGTGTTGCTGTGTCTGTGATGGGTCATGTGGGGTGTGAGTCTGTGGTTCATGTCCGTGTGCACATTGTTCACTTGTTCGTGACAGTGGGCGGTGCTGCGTGTTCGTCTGCTACGTGACATGTCCCATGTGTTGGTCGTGTTACGGTCCTCATGCCTCCAGTAATCCAGCCCTGTCCAGTTTCCCACCTGCAGGTTGTTCGGGCGTGCACTGTACTGGATGCCACATGGTTCTATGCGGGGGTGCTCCATGTTGCTGGTCTGTGGGGGTGGGGGCGGTGTTGTGGGTCGTGGTGATGGCTGGACACCCACTGACACCGATTGTTGTGGACCGTGATGTCTACCTTTCGGCTGTCGGTGTGCACTGCGGTGGCTGACACGTGGCTGTGGGGTGTGGGGGATGCTCCTCCTTGCTGTGCTGTGGGACTAGGGGCCTGGTGTGTGTTGTACTTGAGCTGTCCACCCTCCCACCCACTGCACTTTGTGTTCCTGCCACTTACCTGTTACTTGTCGGTTAGTGCAGCTATGGCGGACACATGGGTGTGGTGGGTGCTCGTTGTGGCGCTTCTGGCATACTTGGGGACCTGTTGGTGGTTACGTGGCTGGCTGAGTGTACACATGCCCCCACGTATCTTACAGTTGTTAGGTTTGGGCTGTGTGTGGTGGTGTCTGTTGCATGTGTGTGTGATGTGTTGTGTATTGTGTGCTGGACATGGGGGTGTTCGTCCCTGGGAGCTGTGGCATGGTGGTAGTGCATGTGAGTACATAGCGGTGTGCTGGTATACATTAGTTTGTACTTACCAGCCTCCACTCCCCCTGCTAATCCGGTGAGGATCTCCGGATGTATGATGACTCGCACCTTCTCCTCCCACGCTTTGAAGGTCTTGAACAGCGCGGGATTCCCTCCGCCAGTGACGGCAGCCAGCTCTCTGTTTTTGCTCTCCTTCTTCTTGACCAGGCTTTTGACGTCATTCCACCGTTTGTTGATTTCTACTCTGTTCCTGGGCAGGGTCCCGACTGCATTGACCTGGTCTACGATCCGGTTCCACATTCTGTTTCTGGTGGCTAGTGGTGTGTGCTGGACCAGGTTCCCATAGATTTGTGGGTGCACCTTGATAATCTCGTCGACCATGACCGTCAGCTCAATGGGCGTGAACTTGGGCATTCTTTGTGGTGCCATGGTGTTTGTGGTGCTGGTGCGGTGTGTGTTGTGTAATGTGCAGGGGGTTTGTGGTGCCGGTGTTTGGTGGTGGTGGTGGTGGTGGTGGTGGTTGTGATGTGTGCGTTTCTGTGGTGTGCTGCTGTCCTTGCTGTGTCACTGTGTCCTCTCCTCTCCTCTCTGGTTTGCAATGTTGCAAGGGGTTGTGGTCTGTGGGAGTGCTGCTTTTGTACTTACCTATGTGGGTGTGTCCTCATGGTCTGTTGTTTTCAGGTGTGTTGTGTCTGGTGTTCTGGCCTTTGTAGTTTTTGTTTGTCCAGGGGGTGTTTTCGGGATGTGTACTGTGCTTGTGTATTTGTGCGTGCCTTGCTGTGTGGACTTGTTGGCCATGTTGTGTGCGATTGTTTTTGTCAGCGGATGGTTTCTGTGCAGGGACGTGGCCGCCATGGCTTCTGCCGTGTCAATTTTCATCGGCGTTGTTTGCGCTGGCGGGCGGTATATTTGTAGTTTACCCGCGCTCATGGCGGTGCGATCGTAATTTCACGTGCGGTGTGTCGGCCGTGAGGGCGGGCGGTTTTGTGTTGTCGTGCGTGTTTCCGTCCGTGGCGGGCGGTTTGACTCCGACTCGGACGAGGGCGGGCGGTATCTTGTGTGATTTTTCCGCCGGTGGCGGTTTTCGGTTTGTGTCATCGTAATGGCGTGGTCGGTGTTCAGACGGTGTGTGCGGGCGGATTTTTGCCGCTTTCATGCGTGGCGGATTTTTTTACGCCGGGTATCGTAATGGGCCTTAATGAGTAAGAAATTAATTCATACTATTAAGACTATAAAATACAATAATTAAATATTATATAAAAAACTAAAAATTATATTAATTTTTAATTACTTGCCACACTACTCCCCTCTAAATACACAACCCGCTCATAAAAAATTAACACAATTTACATATTCACCAATTAATTATTAATTAATAACCAAGTAATAATTAATTAATAAAAACTATTTAACACAATTAACAATATGAAATATTAAATACACAAATATTAATTAATAAAAATTGTAATTAATGAATTATAATTAAATTACTTCCCACCCTACTCCCCTATAAACCCACAACCCACTCTTAAAAAAATAACACAATTAAGATATCTACCAATTAATTATTAATAATTAATATCCAATTATTAGCTAATTAATAACAAAATATTTAACGCAATTAACAATATAAAATATTAAATACATAAATATTAATTAATAAAATTAATTAATTAATTATAATTAAATTACTTCCCACCCTACTCCCCTATAAACCCACAACCCGCTCCTAAAAAAATGACACAATTAACATATTTACCAATTAATTATTAATAATTAATAACCAATTAATAACTAATAATATATTAATTACCAATATAAATTATTACATACAAAAATATTAATTAGAGTTATTAATTAATTAATTGTAATTCAATTACTTCCCACCCTATTCCCTTGTAAACCCACAACCCGCTACGGAACTAAAACGCAATATTTAATTTCTTAAATTAATAATTTCTAAAAATGTATTAATAAATATATTATGATTAAATTACTTCCGCCCTATTCCCTATAAACCCACAACCCGCTCCTAAAAAAATAACACAATTAACATATTTACTAATTAATTATTAATAATTAACCAATTAATAACTAAATAATAAATTAATTAACAATATAAATTATTAAATACAAAAATATTAATTACAATTATTAATTAATACATTTTAATTAAATTACTTCCACCCTATTCCCCTATAAACCCACAACCTGCTACGGAACTAAAACGCAATATTTAATCTCTTAAAAATTAATAATTTCTAAAAATATATTAATAAATATATTATAATTAAATTACTTCCCACCCTATTCCCCTATAAACCCACAACCCGCTACAGAACTAAAATATGCAAAAATTACTTAACATAAAATTAATTACTTCTAAAAATTTCAAACATACATTAAAAAAATACGCTATACTTTTAACACATATACTAAAATACAGAACACTAAAATTAATTTCGATATTATTAACAACGATATTTTGACTAACGATATTACTAACTTCGATATTAACAAAAACAATATTTCTTACCTGCATGTCGATATTCTGGTCGACGATATTCTTGAAGGTCGATATTGTGTCACATCGATATTTAAACATCGATATTATGGCATATCGATATTTAAACATCGATATTATGACTCTATACCCAGTCTAATATCACTCTCGACAGGAGTTCGAGGGAACAAAAGACCCTCAGTCTTGCTTCCTGAGAGGCTTTGTTCCAACTGGCAGGCCCACTTACAATGAATGCAGTGTATATTAATGAATGCAGTGTATGTCATCCTGATCATGACTAGGATTAAAAACATCGCATAGCGGAAGCTTACCTCTGTTAATTTGCAGCAGCAGTTCCCTGGAGTGCTTTTGGGGTGTTGTTTCGGCAGGGGTCTTGGCGCCTGGCACGGTCTTGGCGCAGACGGACACAAACGTGCTTGAATTTGGCGCACCCGCTGCATGCATCCACTGCGCGTCTACGTTCCCAGGCTTATTTAGTATGGAGCCCGGGACGAAGACCAGACTACCAACAAAAATGGTGTCTTTGGCAACCAGTCCCGGCTCTGAACAAGCGTGAGCAGTATAATGTGGAGAGGCAGTGCCCTTTCTGCTAACACCTTTCCCCTGGGTGATGGGCATACATAGTAGGGTGTGGGGAGAGACTGCCATCTCCACTGAAACCTCTATCCAGGGTGATAGGCATGCATAGTAGAGTGTAGGGAGGGAGGGGCCTGTCCACTGACATCTCCCTAGGGTGACAGGTTTTTCATAGCAGGGTACGGGAAGTGACTGCCTCTCCACTGAGACTTCTACCCAGGGTAAGAAGCGTGTGTAGTAGAGGGTGGGGAGGCACTGGTCTCTCTGCTGACATCTCTCTCCAGTGTGATGAGTGTCCACAACATGGTGTGTGAAGGGACTTGTGTCTCTTCTGAGAGTTCTCCCCTGCATAGCAACTGTTTGTATTAGGGTGTGCAAAGAGACTGACCTCTTCAGATACAATTCTCTCTTGGGTCATTAATGTTATAGAACAGTATGGAGAGGAACTGGCCTCTGTGCTGAGAGGTTTCTCTTCGATGACAGCTGTGTACAATAAACTATAAGCAGAAAGAGTCCTCTCTGCTGAGACCCCTGACTTCAGTACTTAATATGTGTAGTAGGGTGTGGAAAGGGTGTCCTCTCTCCAGTGAGACTTTTCTTTTAAACGACCAGTCTGTGTAATGGATTGTGTAGAGAAACTTACTTGAAACTCCCTTGCCTTTCAATCCCCTAACACAACTCCTCACCCCCCTCCTCCTACCCATCCCGTACACCCTCTTCTCCTCCCCATCCCCCCTATCCTGCTCCTTCAGGCCCTCCTAACTCCGCCTCCCAATCCTTTATCCCAACCCCCGATAAATACGCAACCCCTCCACCCCAATATATCTGCTCTCCACTCACTCTATCCCCTTTTATCCTCTTTGACCACATCTCCTGAAGTTCTCAACCTCATGTCTAACCTAGCCCAACCCTTCACACATTACAGCACCGACACCCCTCACTCCACACCCACCACCCTAGCTCCCCCCTCACACCTCAGTCCACCCTCCGCAACCAACCCAGACCACTCCCTACCCCTAGTTCATTCCCTTCCCCCCGCCCCATCAATACCTCCCCTTACCCTACTTGCCCCGAACCTACACAACAGTAAACTCGACTTATCTAAATTGAGTACTGAACCCCTCCCATCTAACAGCCCCGTCACCCCTCACTCCACTCCCACTACCCTAACTCCCCCCTCTCACATCAGTCCACCCTCTGCAACGAACCCTGATCTTTCCCTACCCCCGCCCACGCCCCTTCAGTACCCCCCTCCACCGCAATTGACACGAGCCTACATAACACTGAATTTGACCTATCCAATTTGATTACCAAACCCCTCACACCTAACAGCCCCGTCACCCCTCATTCCACACTCACTTCCCTATCTCCCCCCCACACATCAATCCACCCTCCGTAACTAACCCAGACCACCCCCCCTCGATACCTCCGATCACCTTAATTGCCCAGAGCCTAGACAACATCGAACTTGACCTATCTAATTTGATTACTAAATTCTCCCAACTCAGGAAAGACTTTATCTCCCACAGCTCCAGAACCCTCCCTCACCATAAAATCCCCACCCAGCCCTGCCCAAAAATCCCCCCCAAAAATTCCCCCTCCAACACCAAACACTATCATTGGAGATCGACTCCTCTCCGCTGCCTTATACATAGACCTCACCGCACCTCGAACCATCTCTCCCCGTCCGATCTCTCCGACCTATGCAACTCTTACCTTCCTAGCTTACCAACCACCAATTCTCCACTCCCCTACTCCCACATCTCTGTTATCTTAGGGACTAATAGAATCCCCTCCTCCCCCACTTCCCCCAGACCACCGCCTCAACTCACGTCGATCCACACTTGCCCACCCACCATATGCAACCCCACACCACTTACATGTATGCTTGTCAACTGTCGCTCCGCAGTCCAACATGCCACGGAAATTTCGGAAACTATCCTGAGTGAATCCATTGACATTGCATTCCTCACAGAAACCTGGCTCAAAGACCACTCAACGAGCATACTTGACCTACTCTCCCCCGGGATACTCTATTCTGAGAAAAGATAGACCTGACAGAGTTGGGGGTGGTCTAGCCATTATCTTTAAAAATGAACTTCAACTATCCCTTGTCAATAATTCTGGCTACTCCTCCTGCGAATACCTGGAAGCTGAACTGACAACCCAAAATTCCCACCCAATTCGTCTACACAACATCTATCGCCCTCCGGGCCCCCCAGCCCTTCATCGAGGACTTATCTGAGCTCCTGACACAATCCTCATTATCCAACTCAAAAATATCTTTCTTGGGGATCTCAACCTCCATTGGAACGATACCGATGATCCCACTATCTCCCTCCTCACCAATCTACTTGAGATAAATGAACTCAAACAACTATGCCTGTCCCCGACACACACCAAAGGAGCCATCCTAGACGCCATTCTTTCCAACGAAGATCTGGCCTCCGTGACCAATATCGTCCCCATTGACTGGTCCGACCATCACCTCATACTGTTCACCATTGCTACCAAAGCAAACCTCCCCAACTCCAAAATTAACAGACCCAAGAAACTGACCAGAAATCTAAAACATATCCCCCGGGTGTTCTTGAGTCTAAACTCCAAGCTCAACTTCTTCTCATTCCCCCTCACAAAATGCCAATGAGCTCACTGAACACTTTAACAATACTGTCACTGGTATTCTTGACCAACTAGCCCCGCCCAAACTCAAAAACCAAAGAACCACCCACTCCAACTCTTGGTTTAATACCGAGCTTAATAACGAAAGACGGTCACTCAGACTGTCGGAAAGACCCTGGAGACACCATCCCTCTCCCGCCCATCTTGCACTCCTCAGACATGCTAGATCCATGTACAAAAAACACATCTTCAAGGAAAAGGCCTCCTTCTTCCGCACTCAACTTGATCATGCCAAAAACAGACCTAGGGAACTCTTCAAAATCATTCGTAACCAAACTTCCCTCGCACCTCCAAATCTGACCGCCTCCTCAGCCAGATGTGAAGAAATTTCCCACTTCTTCTCAGAAAAAATAACCAAAATTGATCAATCCTTCCGCTCCACACAGCTCCCCTCCAACTCCCAATGCAAACCCGTCCTCACCTCAAATGCCTACCCCACACCCCTCGACCAGCTGACCCTGCTACCTCTCCGGAAACCAACTCCCCTAACTCACAATTAAAGAACAATGCCTCCTTGTTCAACTTCCTCCCCGTGACCGAGCTAGAAGTCCTTAAAATAATTGGTAATCTTAAACCGTCCTCCCACACAAAAGACCCCTTACCCTCTAAACTTGTCCCTGCTCTTAAGCACATCATCACCCCATACTGGACCACAATCATCAACACCTCTCTCTCCACTGGCTGTGTCCCCACCTCCCTTCAACTTGGACAAATCTCTCCCATAATCAAAAACCCCAATGCCGACCCCAATGACCTAAACAATCTCCGCCCCATCACTAACCTCCCACTTCTCTCAAAGGTCCTTGAAAAATGTGTCCTACTACAACTAGACAAACACATCGAAAACTTCAACCTACTTGATCCCTTTCAATCAGGCTTCAGGAAAGGCTGCAGCACCGAAACGGCAATGCTCAATGTCGTCGATGACATCCACCACTCACTTGATAATGGCGAGTCCTGCCTTCTTATCCTCCTTGATCTCTCCGCAGCGTTCGATACAGTCAACCATGCAGCCCTACTCAATGTGCTTAGGACCCGTTTCGGCCTCAATGATACCGCCTACAAATGGTTCGTCTCCTACCTACAACACCGAACTCAGCAAATCAAAATTCAAAACTGTCTCTCTAACCCCACTCCTGTCTCCCTTGGAGTCCCACAAGGGTCTATTCTCTCTCCCTCCCTCTTTAACCTCTTTATGGAACCCCTCACCCTCATTCTTAAACAAGCAGGCATCAACTACCACCTCTACGCCGACGACACCCAAATCTATTACAAGATTAAAACTCATGCCGACATCTTACACCTGAACAACACCCTCACCAAAATTCAGACCTGGTTCCACTCCAATCATCTCAAACTTAACCCTAATAAAACTGAAATCATTCTCTTCTCCCCTAAAAACAACCCTCTCCCCGTTCAATCATTATTGGGGATCCTAACCTGTGACCTCCACTCGATCTCCAATCTCACCATGTTATATTAGTCCAGTAATATTTGTCCATTTCATGAACATCATCGGCCTAATTACTTGATATGTATAGCTTCTGCCCATGTTTATCTATTTGATTCATTTATCTAACTGTTTGTTTTGTTTATCTACTTGATTTGTATATTTCACATGTTGTTGTCATTATCTTTTATCCACTTATACGCCATGTTTGGCCCAATTATCACTAGGGGTCCGAACCTGCGACCTGCAACTGATCCCCAATCACCATGTTACATTTTGTTCAGTATTATATGTCCATCCCCCGAACATCATATACCTAGTTACTTGAAGTGTATAGCTCTTGCACCTGTATATTCATTTTGTTTTTGTATATTTCACACGTTGTTTCTTTATCTCTTCATCCATTTGTATGCCATGTTTGCGTTATATTATCCTCTCATGTAAAGCGCTCTGATACCTCTGGGTCAAGCCAGCGCTATATAAAACTTTCAAAATAAATAAATAAAATAAAAAATACTTGTCTGCTAAGACCTCTTTCTTGTCTCAGAAGAGTGCATAGTAGATTCTGTAGAGGTCCTGGTCTCTGAAGTGAGACCTCTTCTGAGAGAGATGGGTGTATGTGCTATGATATGGGAAGATAATGCCCTTTCTCTTCAAACTGCTTCCGAGAGTGATGGCTGTTAATATTAGGGTATAGGGAGAGCATTCATCCTCAGAATAACAGCGAGAGACCTCACAAGAGTGATAGGTCATAATAGTAGCATGTGGGAACACACTGGCCTCTAGTATGACAGTCCTCCCCAGTGCAATGGATGTGTATAGTAGAGTGTACAGAAGGACTAGCATCTTCACTGAGACCTCCCTCTTGGATGATGAGTGTTCATGGTAGCATATGGAGAAGAACTACTCTCTCTGCTCAATCATCTCCAAAGAATAACAGGTGTATGTAGTAAGGTGTGGGGAGAGACCATCCTGTTCAACAATACTGTTCTCCAGGCAACTATGTGTGGTTGGTAGGGTGTGGGGAACTACATGCCTCTAGTCAGTCATCTCTCCTCAGGAGGATAGCTATTCATAGTAGGGAGTATGCAGGAACTTAAGGTTTCAGAAAGAGGTCTCCCTAGGATAACAATGTATTGAGTCTTTTTAATCTTCTTGTCCTGATAAATAAAAAATGTTATGCTATTTCTTTTCTGTAAATCTTATTACTATAATATCCTTGTTGAATGTATGCATTGGTAAACTCAAGTTTTTTTTTATTCTCAGAACTTGCATCCACCCTAATCTTATATACAACATATTAGTATATTAGAATGCAAACAGTGTGTATGCTATGAATAAATCACAGTTATGCAGACCATCATTGGACTATGGGGAAAAATACATCATTAAGATTTTTTTTTAAACTCAATCTTCAAAGATCATCACACTAGAATGCTAAATATCACTTAATGGACATCACTGACAGTAACTCATTAATCTAACTTTAAGTACTAACATAAGCCTATTAGTAAATTAATAGAAAATGTGTGTCTCCTGCACATTCATAAGTATTATGTAATTTTATGAAAGCTTTCTTTATTACTATTAAAAACGTTCTTTCATTAGATGTTCGTTATCCTTGATAGGCCACATAATGACGATGAGCATGAACCTTGTCACTTTTTGCCTTTTTAAATGTAGACAAAGTCATGTAAATATCATATTTCCTAGAACTTTGGTTTAAAAAATATGAGTCAAGAGTTTTGGAAGTTTCCAAGGTAACCTTTGCTTTAATATAAGACGTGTCATTTCATTCAGTCCACCCAGTTGATTTTTTTAGGTACACAGTGTAGTGACCAGAGTTGATTGACTCTCCGTGATAGAAAATAATGGCAACAATATATGTTTTTCTGTAAATTGATATGGTGTTTGTCATAACGGGTTGCTAGGTTTGTAGGGGTGTAGGGTGGGAACTTAAGTATAATTAACTAATTATTATTGTATTATTAATTATTTAATTGATTATAATTATGTAAATTGTGTAGTTATGATATTTTTGTAGTTATTTGTTAGGTGTGGGTTGCTGGGTTTGTAGGGGTGCAGGGTGGGAAGTTAATTAGGTAATAAGTAACAACTAATTAATGTATTACTAATTATTTAATTGATTATTAATTATGTACATTTCATAAATATATTTTTAAAGTTATTGGTTAGGTGCAGGTTGGTGGGTGTCTGGGGGTGTAGGGTGGGAAGTTAATTATTAATTCATAAATTAACTATAAATAATTATTAATTGATTAATTAATAAATAATTAATACATTAATTAATTTGTGACTATTTATTCATTTATCCATTGATGTTTGATGAGTTATTAATTATGTTAATGTTGTGCCCCCCTGAATGTATCCCCATGGCGGGGGACATGGCTTTGTTCCTACACCGCCAACCTTTTCATGGCGGGGCTCACGCCATGAAATGGCTGGTGGTGGCGGAACTTGTAGTATGCTGAGCGGGACTGCGCCAGTCCCGCTCAGCATGTTACATTGTGGCACAGCTCCGCCACCGCCAGGGAACAACAGTTCCCTGGTGCAGCCGGTGGTTCTCCACCGCAGCGACTTTTGAAGTTGTAATGCGGCGGACGGACCACCGCAAATTTGGCCAGACTCATAATCAGCTCCTTAGCTTCTGGTACAGAGGCAAGTAAGAAAGGGGGGGAGGCAGGGACATGTACACACTCACAGTTAAGGGAATGTGCCCAAATAACAAGCACTGGTAAATGCATAAGGTTTCGCCTATGTAATCAATAATAAGCTGTTTTTTGTTGTAAGTTGTAACTTGCTGAGCAGTTGTACAATATAAGTTACAGAAAGTCTGTTAAAGTGTAATGACTTGTTTATGTACAAAAACGCACTATATTGTGCTGTTACTAGTGGTTTAGTACTGGTAAGTAATAGCAGAACTTTGAAAAATGAAAGGGGGAAATAATCGAATGAATTGATGTAATAGCAATATTATGTGATTAGAGGAGTTCTGACAACTTTTGGGCCCGGTGCCACTGCACATGCTGCACAATTCAAATCATGCTCCTAATGCCTGCAAGATAACTGCATTTGTGACTGCCTGTTTAGTATTAAAATATAGCAATTTTAGGTGTTTATGAGGTGCCTAGCGCTTTTGGTCCTGGAGTCACTGCACCTGCTGCACCATTGAAATCATGACCCTGTTGTCTGCAAAGTAACTGCATTTGTGATTGCCTGTTTAGTTGAAAATTTTAACGATAATCTGGGTTTAGAACATGTTCACTTCAGAACGTATATAATGAATCAACATCAAGTGCCTTTGTATTTTACTAGGCATTTTTCCCATCAAACAAAATTAAATTCTAATATTTCTGGCACGTCTTGATTTGCCTCGAGTTTTTTATGCAGTCTCAATTTAACTGTGGCAGCTTAACTACTACTTTCACAATTGTTGCTCTATTGACATACTTAATTCCTACTTATCACAAGCATGAATATCGGGGCCAGGATGGTTGCCAATCTTTTATTTAAAACTCAACATTTTGCTATCACTTTTCAAAGACAGATATGCTTCTGTGAATTGGCACCTCGGATCCCCAGCTACTTCCAGGAAGTGCTGTCTCATCGTTCCCACGTCCTATTCGCTAAGCAAGGCCTGGCCTAAGACTCGTGGGTTCATATTCACTCTGGGTTCGGGTCGGGTAGCAATCTCGAACTTTCAAACTACTGCGTTGTTTAAAACCTGGCAGCAGCTCCTGCCTCCTCACCTTCTCCGGCCCCTCCATAGTCCTCTTGTACTCCCTGGGCAGAGCCATCTTACATACAATCAAAAACAAGACCTTACCGTTCAGGGCTAAACTCACTTTAAATGTAAAGGATTGAACATGGGTCTACAACTTATTGTCCCCATTTCGAAAAGTTTCAATTTTATCAATCCTCATTGCCCTATTCTCAATATTTAAAAACAAATTCACTCTTGGGTTTATCCGTCACTTCACCCGAAATATACCCCCAAATAATCAGGTGTGTTAAAAAGTTGTGTGAAGAAGAGATGGCACCTCACGTGCGCAACACCAAAGGAGCTTACTGGTTGGTTCTCACCAGCTATGCCCACGTTTCTCATCATTGGTGGCCATCTCGACTCTGAAAACAAAAAAAGTGTCTAATATTAGCAGTAAAGGTGAAAAGAGTGTTTTGTGTATATATCACAAAAAGAACACCCCATGAAATAGAAAATATTTCTATAATTAAAATTGAGTTATAACTCACGTATACCACAAGATGCTTTTATTCATATCTCGTGAGTTTACTCAAGATTAAAAAACAGCTGCATGTTGCAGACCAAATCAGGATGGGCCAACATGTTTCATTGCCTGTTGATTTAGCGGCAATTTCGTCAGGGCTCGAGGTCGTCAATCACCTTACTAGGCTTCAATTTTGTATTCGTAGTGACTAATAAACACAAAGAGGAAAAAAGTTAAAATCGTCCAACCAGTTGGCCACAAAACAAAAGCTGTTTCTAAAATTAAAACAGTCAAAAAAGGGGCTTTTATCACCGTGACAGATATTTATCAGGTGGTAGCCAAGGCCTCTCGTACCAGCTAATCACCTTGCCACAGGAAAATTCATTCGACTGTAACACCCTGTTAACGACACATTTGTTACCGAAAATCTGTTTGGAAAAACATACATCATTATTGTTTATTCCATACATGCTGAACAGTCATAAGTATGTACACTGGTCACGCCGTCCTACAGTTTCTTATTACTCTCTCTGTAGCGGCAACTTAAAAATGCTGAAGTGGCGCAATTACATCCGAAAACGCCCTTCATTTAACACCGTATCCATGGTCTCACCATCGCAGCCATCCACTACAACAGTTAGCCCTCGCTAGCATCTCTCGCCACCCGGCATTTGTGCGTACGGACCCCCACGCCAAAGCGGGACCTTCGGAACTCCTGTCCCGTTGTGTTCCAGTCCAACGGCCAACGTTATTTATCGACTCACTTGCCAATGTGGGCTTCACTACATAGGCCTTACTTCACGTAAGGTGAAAATTCGCATCCAGGAGCATCTTAGTACCATTAAGTCAGGGAAACTAACCACGAGGCTGGTACAACATTTCAAAGAACAGAATCATGATGTGAAAACACTTAAATGGCTTGTCTTGGAACGAGTAGTGGATGAGACGTGTAATATCGAGAGAATATTAGCGAAAAAAGAAGCTCGTTGGATTTTTATGGAGAAGGCAGACCAGATTGGATTGAACGATTTCATTGAATGGAACAAGATCAGTGGATAATAGGTTGTAGTAAGTAACTGGCCCTGATCTGGTTCCAAGGGTGATACACATCACTTTCAGCATGACTAAGGTTTAAGACGAATATTGGGCTCAATAGACATGTCTTATTTTCTTATATAATATTGGCAGAAGTTTGTCTAACATCACGTTTTTATGGTGTTTATATGGGAGACACGAGTGGTATTCATTCTGTGTCGATTTAAATGGTTCAGTTCTCTGCTTGAAATTAAGTTCCTGATTTGGATATGGAAGTTAGAATTATTGAAAGGGAGAATGTTATTTTACATCCACATGTTCATGGATATGAGCTGGATGTGAGTTAACGAATTTTGGTTTACACATGTACGCAGTTTTTCTGAGCAGAGGATGCCCGACACTTTTTTGTGTATTGGGTGGGTTCTCTGTTTTTATGATCCAGTTAACGTGGCGCCGGTAGTTTCGAGTGAAACACCCACTTGTTATGAGAAAGTCGGTGCACTTCCGGGCTCCTGGACGCGCTCTTAAATAGAGTTTTGTGTCCGCGATGGCGCACCGGAATGAGGAAAAGCTTGCCCGTCTGGCGTGTGCGGTAAGCGTGAGAGGAGGTTACCGCGGCTGCGGGGTAAGTTAGTATGAGTGAGTGACGGACTGGAACACAAAGGGACAGGAGTTCCGAAGGTCCCGCTTTGGCGTGGGGGTCCGTACGGACAAATGCCCGGCAGCGAGAGACGCTAGCGAGGGCTAACTGTTGTAGTGGATGGCTGCGATGGTGAGACCATGGATACGGTGTTAAACGAAGAACGTTTTCCGATGTAATTGCACCACTTCAGCATTTTTCAGTTGCCGCTACAGAGAGAGTAATAAGAGACTGTAGGACGGCGTGACCAGTGTGCATACTTATGACTGTTCAGTATGTATGGAATAAACAATAATGATGTATGTTTTTCCAAACAGATTTTCGGCAACAAATGTGCCGTTAACACCCGAATGAATTTTCCTGTGGCAAGGTGATTAGCTGGTACGAGAGGCCTCGGCTACCACCTGGTAAATATCTGTCACGGTGATAAAAGCCCCTTTTTTGACTGTTTTAATTTTAGAAACAGCTTTTGTTTTGTGGCCAACTGGTTGGAGGATTTTAACTTTTTTCCTCTTTGTGTTTATTAGTCACTTCGAATACAAAATTGAAGCCTAGTAAGGTGATTGACGACCTTGAGCCCTGACGAAATTGCCGCTAAATCAACAGGCAATGAAACATGTTGGCCCATCCTGATTTGGTCTGCAACATGCAGTTGTTTTTTAATCTTGAGTAAACTCACGAGATTTGAATAAAAGCATCTTGTGGTATACGTGAATTATAACTCAATTTTAATTATAGAAATATTTTCTATTTCATGGGGTCTGTTCTTTTGTGATATATACACAAAACACTCTTTTAACCTTTACTGCTCGTATTAGACACTTTTTTGTTTTCACAGTCGAGATGGCCACCATTGATGAGAAACGTGGGCATAGCTGGTGAGAACCAACCAGTAAGCTCCTTTGGTGTTGCGCACGTGTGGTGCCATCTCTTCTTCACACAACTTTTTAACACACCTGATTATTTGGGGGTATATTTCGGGTGAAGTGACGGATAAACCCAAGAGTGAATTTGTTTTTAAATATTGAGAATAGGGCAATGAGGATTGATAAAATTGAAACTTTTCGAAATGGGGACAATAAGTTGTAGACCCATGTTCAATCCTTTACATTTAAAGTGAGTTTAGCCCTGATCGGTCAGGTCTCGTTTTTGATTGTGATGTTCGAGTGGAGGGCGACCTGATTGATTTTCCCTCTATAGCTCCTTATTGTGGGCCATCTTACATACACACAGGAGCCGATTTCTGGCAGAATCCTTTCATTTGAGATGACTTCCGTGAGAGGTGACAGCGCCGTATACATTTGGAAGGCAACAGAAATCACGCAAACCAGGCATGCTCAGTCCAGCTCAAAATACAATGGGTTAATGATGAAAACAAATGAAAGACCAGCGTTAAGAAACGCATGCCTACGGTACGTAACCGCAGCGGCCATTTTTTAAATAGGAGCATTTTTTTATATCACACTAAGATAAGTATTGCTCACTCGTCGTTTAAGATGTAAAGTAAGCAATTTTAACATCTAATTTAGCATTTGATTAAATATAAGGAAAGCACATTTTTAGTTTTAACGTGTTTACATTTGTCATAATTTGCTTAAATATGTAAAGATTCTTTTTTGTGCTCCATTGGTATTCTACATAGCTATTGATTGGGGTAATCCTCAATGTGTGACTGTAATTTAAACCTGATGTGTGGTTGGTGTGCTTTCATTGAATACAAAATGGCAGCGCTCCAATTTCCAAGAAAAGTGCATGAAGTACTGCAACAGGAAGGCAGAGTGAATAAGATGGGCATGTGTGGAGATTGTTGTAATTGAAGTGGTGTGTGGGAGGAGGGAAAGTGGTGGGGGAGCAACATGAGGAGGAGATAAACTGTAGAGAGCCATGCACTCGGCAGCCAGTGCAAGAGCTATAGAGGAACGGGAATGATGGCTGATTGGAAAGAAAATAGTTCCAGAAACGCGGATGGAAACAAGCACTTTAGGAACAACACAGGAACAAGCTTTGGTAAATGCAGGAAACAGTATGCTAAAAGCCAATAGAAATGGAGGAAAAGTAAGTGACAAGCACAGGAACCAATGAAAAGCATGGATGCGGGATGTAAGCCCCTTTCAAGATTTATATTAAATACAATAGATTTCACAAGCACAGCACAAACGCTGGTCAAGCGAAACCTAAAAAGGTGCTCAATTTTTGTAAGAAAAATCGGATTCTAAAGATAATTGCCAAAGTGAATATGATGTGTTGTCTAGGGTCCATTTTGTGCTAGGGGGTTCTCAAGTGATTGACACAGGAGTGCCATAAATTAAATAAAACCAATGTACTAGTATTAGCATGAGTCAAAGTGTTCAAGATTTCCATGTATGACATGTGATCGTGTGTCACAAAGTGGAAGAATAATTTCATATCCTATTGATGCGCAGATATTATACCTCAGATAATACTTTGTTATAAATGATGATGATGGTGTGTAAGGGAGGTGTGAAGGAATAAGAGTTGCTAGGCCTTTGTGCTCATAGGTAGCAGAGGGAGTAATGAACCGGGTTCGAGTCTTGGCATAGGTTCAACAACCTGTGATTCTGAGCAAAACGCGTAATCCTGTGCCTAAAAACACTAGTGGGCGAGGGAGTAACATATATCGTTGGTTTGGGGATGAAGGAGATGGATCAGGGTGGGGGCGGTTAAAGAAATATTACCTGAGCGAGGGACGTACACTAATTAAATCAAATCAATATGCGCTTGGTCCATACGCCACGGAAGTAACATGGAGCATAAGCTGGCCAATTAGGAGGCAGCATAGAAAAGTGACAATGATGCCATGAAATAGTAAGCAATGGGGGGGCTCTAAGCCCTTTATTGTAAACACCACCCTCACAAGCACCACAGCACATGTGCTGTGCAAGCGAGACCTAAAAAGGAGGGAGCCAGGTAAAGATATGCACTCAGGGCTAATGGAATGATGTGTTGATGTACACATTCTCAAATGATCCTCGGAGGAGCGCAATGTGTCAAACAGCGGAGGAATAGTACGTTCTACTGATGTGCAGCCTTCATAGCTCAGAGAATAGTTAGAAATACTGATGGTGTGTAAGGGAGGTGTGATGAAACAGTAGTAGCTAGGCCATTGTGGGAGTAGGTAGCGGAGGGTGTAAAGAATTAGAGGTGATCATGTGAGGAGATGAAATGGTGAACAACAGATGGAACCAGAGCCCAGGGTGAAGCGTCCTCATTTAAGTCGATATCAGGAATGACTTGAAGTCGAGCTGCTGAGGTGATGATGGTGAAGGTCTTGAGTAGACATCCATGTGATAGATGATGCAAGCAGTGGTGTGGTAGATGCACTGGAAGGGCTCCTGCTTGGAGATTAGTAGGGTCTTGTAGTGGTTGACTTTAGACTTAAAAAAACTGTGGATGACCATTGTCAACATAGTGCATGCTCTTCAATGCTGAGTGACACACATGCACTATAATGGAGGTATTGTGCAGCAATTGCTGTCAATGTGGTAATTGTTTGAGTAGCTCTGATGATCTCTTATTCTGGTTTTACAGAGTGAATCATCACTTTTGTATGACATTAGTGGGGATGGGAATTGAAAAATGAATAGGATATTTGACAATAATTCCACATTTTTAAATCCACGTAATTCACCTGTGCACCTTCTTGTCCTCCACAGAAAGAGCTTATCTCCCTTTTATCCAGGCAGTGACACAAGCCCCCATAGAGAGCGAGTCACTGGCTCTGATCTGCAATGCATCGGGTACAGAAGTCACCTATCGATGGTATCAGGAGGATACAATTGTTGCTGTCAGAGGAAGAATTTCTCTCACTAATAACAGCCAGATCCTCACCTTGTTCCCCTGCACCAGGTCTGACAGCAGCACCAACTTCACCTGCAGGGTGTCCAATGCTGTCGGTAACTCTTCCAGCATCGCCTGCACTCTTACCGTCAGCTGTAAGGGTGACAAAAATGTAGAACTGGTTTGATTTTCATTATAATTTGAGGACGTTCTCTCATTTTCCAGTCTGAGAGAAACGATTCTCACCTAGCAAGGTCTACTGTACACGTCCATGTTTGAGTTGAAGCTGCCCCTGCAGAGACCTTTAACTCCCACCTATTATAATCTGATTGGTCTCTCTGCGTTGAAATCGAAAGCCATCTTGGAAGGGTCACTGATGCTTCTCCAACTTATCTCGTAGCCACAGTGATTCCATTAAACATGATCAGCAATTCATTCCTTTTTGTGTGAGGAAGTCATAAAATGTGTTACTCCGAAATAGAAAAGTCAATTTATTTGTTGCAGTCTGATTGCTTCTTTCTCAACATTTTAAAATTTACTTTTTATATTGATATCAAATAGGAGGTAATATTTGGGTGAGCATTATCCTTTCTTTCAATTTTTGGAAATGCAGCTTAAGGCGGGGCAGCCAACAAAATCTACCTCTCATTCTGGGCATAGAGTAATAGTTCTGATGCTCCAGAACAAATTTTACATAAGAAAAATCAGTGAATCATTTTGACTTCCTGGCCTCTATTTTTGAGTTATTTTTCAGCTGTTTCTGATGGCAATTGGCAAAAACGGATAACTGCATTCTTGTACACATATATTTTGATGATTGTGCACAACACTAGCCATAGGAGCTAGGACCTCAACAATCAGAAAATGTATATGTGGAGAAAGATAATATTTTATCTCAAGTGACCATCTTTCGTAGTATTTTTAAAGTAAGTTTGATCATTTTTTCCTACTTATATTTTATCATTCTGCAAACCCAGGAATAAATTAAGACTGTTTCATAATTTTTGTCAGCTCATTAAACATGCATTCACACAAAGTAACTCTTTAAATATACATTGAAACACAGTAACTTTTTAAATATACATTCAAACAAAGTAAGTCTTTAAATATCCATTCAAACAAAGGGGTCGATTCCGATTCGGGCCGGAAAAAGCACCGACCGACTCGGATCCGGAAATAATACCGACCGACACGTACCTGTGGCACCCGACACGCCAAGTACGATGCAAGGCGTGCAAAATCCGACCGACACGTACCGAACCCAAGTCGACTGACCGAGCCGCACGGAAAACAGCAATCCAGTCGGAAAAACACGCAAATCCAACCGACCGACACGCACCCGGAACAAATCCGACCGAAACGTACACGCGAACTCCAAACCGCAAAGTACGATGCAAGGCGCGAAACCACGAGCGAGTCGGACGGAGGCCAAGCCGTACGACCGACACGCATACAAAACCGAGCCGAAGCAACACAAAACACCGCGACCGACGCGTACGCAGCATAGAAAACTGCACATACACAGCGTGAACGAAACGGAGAAGACCGTACGAGACAAATGCAGGGTCCGACTCGGTCACAAGAACGTTTCCAACATACACAGACAGTACAAAGGAAAAATCACCCAAAAAAAGGCCAAACAAGCAATTAGCAAGCCAATAAATACTGGGGGGTGGGGACAGAGAACAAAGACACACCCACAACTCCACCCATATAAAGGACACAAATCACAACCATGAGCCTTTGCAAATGCCATTCCACTGCCAGCACCCAAGAGAAAGCAACCACACACCCACAGCTCATCCCTCACAAAAGCCACACACCATCAGCACACCAACAAATACCTACCTCACATACACCCAGCAAAACACACACTCACACACCCTCACCTGCACACCAACACACACATCACTCACCATCACCACCCATCACCATGCCCCCCAAGAAGAATCCCAAGTTCCTAGATAGTGAATTGGAAGTCATGGTAGACGAGATCCTCAGGGTAGAGCCACAGCTGTTTGGCACACTGGTCCAACAGACCCCCATCTCCCAGAAAACCAAGATGTGGGAGAGGATCATCAACATGGTGAACGCACAATCACCATGTCGGCGCACAAAGAGCGACATCCAGAACAGGTGGTATGACGTGCGCAGGAGGGTACGGGACCTGCTCAAAAAAGACTACATCAACAGCCAACACACCGGCAGTGGCCCTCCTGCCAAGCCAATATACCTCAGGCCCTGGGAGGAGAAGGTGCGGGCCATCCTTCCGCCAGTGAGCGTATATGGACTAGAGGACATCCCAGAGCCTGGTGAGTACACAACAAATGTACACAATATACTGCCACAAAACACACACACATCACTGTCAAGGGGAGAGTCTAACCATGCACTCATAGCAATTACACAGCAACCAGAACAGAATCATCCCAAAATGTGTATGTCAGTCAGATAAACACAACACATGCCATCAAAAAAGTCACATCCAACTGTGCCATCACATGTACAAACACAACTACAACTACAGCTAGGCAGTGGCACAAATAGAACTAACAAACACATCCAGACATGTAGCCACCACAACAACACCAACACACAGTGAAGACCACTCAAAGGAAGGAATTCTGTGTATGCTGGCCAAGTCAGTGTAGCCAATAGCATCATGGGAGTCGCAGTCACACATATTGCCCCCCCACAACTGTCCCATCAACACCACCATGAACCATGCACACATCACAGGGAGTGGAGAAGGACTCACAAGATGGCTGACACTGGCAACTGCTGTGGGAGCACAAGGCCCTGCTGGCAACTGTGCACCAACAAACAGCAGGACACCACTGACTGACATCCTGAGAGACAACTTACACTCCCTGCAATGCAAGCACGTTCCATGGTGGGATATCTGGCTGGCTGGGTGGGAAGGAGGACTTGCAGCACTGACCATAGTCACAAACACCTCCCCTCACACAACCCCAACACAAACTCCACAGAACCCACCTGGTAGAATGCAATGCCCCCATCCTAACACAAGATCCCACAAAGAACCACCACCCTGGGTTATGTTGTGTGAAGCACAGGGACACTCTTGGGACTCTTAGCCAAACAACTGCCAGGACAACACTCCCAGCCATCCTGTCAGCACAGCCAGCCCACCCCACAGGGAAGCAGAATCAAAAGGAAGGAAGCATGGGCATGCTGGGAAGGGGGTGGAGGCAACAGCATGATGGGAGTGGTAGTCACTGATATTGGTCACCCCCACAACTGTCCCATCAACACCACCCTGAACCATGCTCACATCACAGGGAGTGGAGAAGGACTCACAAGATGGCTGACACTGGCTACTGCTGTGGGGAGCACAAGGCCCTGCTGGCAACTGTGCACCAACAAACAGCAGGACACCACTGACTGACATCCTGAGAGACAACTTCCACTCCCTGCAATGCAAGCACGTTCCATGGTGGGATAACTGGCTGGCTGGCTGGGTGGGAAGGAGGACTTGCAGCACTGACCATAGTCACAAGCACCTCCCCTAACACACACCCCCAACACAAACTCCACAGAACCCACCTGGTAGAATGCAATGCCCCCATCCTAACACAAGATCCCACAAAGAACCACCACCCTGGGTTATGTTGTGTGAAGCACAGGGCCACTCTTGGGACTCTTAGCCAAACAACTGCCAGGACAACACTCCCAGCCATCCTGTCAGCACAGGCACCCCACCCCACAGGAAGCAGAGTCAAAAGGAAGGAAGGATGGGCATGCTGGGAAGGGGGTGGAGGCAACAGCATGATGGGAGTGGTAGTCACAGATGTTGGTCAGCCTCACAATTGGCCCATTAACACCACCCTGAACCATGCTCACATCACAGGGAGTAGAAAAGGACTCACAAGATGGCTGACACTGGGTACCGCTGGGGGGAGCACAAGGCCCTGCTGGGAACTGTGCAACAACCAACAGCAGGACACCACTGACTGACATCCTGAGAGACAACTTCCACTCCCTGCAATGCAAGCACAGTCCATGGTGGGATAACTGACTGGCTGGGTGGGAAGGAGGGCCGGCTGTCAACCAAATACAACCAATGCAGACCATGTTCACACCCCAACAAATACATAGAAATGCCCAAATAATGCAGGACAATGTGCCACACCAATATCAACCCCTGACTGTGACGACTTAGGACAATGCAATGTACAGGCCCGCACCCAGAGGCACAGTCACAACTGTCATGTGTGTCAACCATTGATGCCTGCAGAAACATAACATACATTGTGTGTGTCTCCCAAAAACAGGTGATGATGGGGACACAGCAGCAGACGCTGAGGAGTCCCAGTCCCAGGCTCAAGAGGATGCGGAGCTCACTGGCGTCGTACAGCCTCTGTCCTCCTCGGACGATGAAGACCAACCTGGCACATCCGGTGCAAGTCTACATGCAGCACCAGCAGGACCACCAGCTGCAGCACCAGCAGGACCACCAGCTGCACCCCCTGCACCCACCCCTCCAACGACTGTCACCACAAATACCATCCCTGCCGACATGGACAGAACAAGGAGCAACACCAGCACAGGGACCCTGGACCAACCTGGGGCCATGGACACCACCACCAACCCCCACGGTGGACCAGGGCCATCTGTGCGTGCCACTGCACGCACTGCACATGTCAGCAGGGGTGGTGGGAGGGGTGGGAGACAGAGGTCGCTGCTTGCAGAGGTTGCTGGTGTGCATGATGACCCACAACTGGTACGCATAGCTGATGCGTACCAGTCCAGCACCGGAGACCTCAACCAGGTAGTGGGGCTCCTCAGAGACATGAAACAGGAGCAGGCTGCCCATCATGCCCGCTTGGACTCCCACATGTCCCACGTGGAGTCACACATGTCCCGCGTGGAGTCCAAGTGGGATGCACTGCATGAGATGACGGCGGTGCACAGGGACATTTTACAATGCCTCCGCCAGATGAACAGCAACCAGTCCACACCTCCCTGTGTGCCAACAACATCTGGTGCTGAACAAACTGCAACTGCCACAGGGAGGGAGGATGACTCTGGCGGAGAGTCCCCTGCACCTCAGCAGCCTGTACTTGAGGGGCCCCCCCCCCAAGAAGAGGGGTCGTCCGAGGAGGGGCAAGTGAGAGGCCAATGGCCAAGCGCAACTCCCAGGAAGCCTGAACCTGTTCTGGATGTTCACCTTTGTGCACAGACTGTTCACCCTGTTGACGGCAACACTACTCCCACACATTGCATGGGGAGTACAAGTTGGACCAATGTGTCAGACAACTGTGGCCCCGATACTGGGGATTCTGTCTACCAGGACTTTCAATTCACCTAGGAACTTCGGATTGCAAGATTTATGTACAGCACTACCCATCCTATGCACTATTCACACAAATGTATCACAATAAACACACTAATACACCATACTTGCCTCTGTTGTGATTCCAACGTGGGTGCTGTTATGGGGATGATGAACTGCAAAATTACACTGTGTATGCGAACTGCAACAGCAAGGACAACACAGGCATGTGAGTAAAGGCAACGTGACACATATGAGGGAGACACACCACC